>JACEEZ010006395.1:288527-298527 GCA_016584305.1 Chionoecetes opilio | reverse complement strand
GTTACTAAACAGAAACTAATGAGACACGATCAAGACTCGGCCTCTGGCTCAGAGATGTAATTCTTCATATTGTAATTCAGGAACTTAAGACTTATCACAAGTATCGAAAACTTTCAAGACGTGTTAGGCGGGTGTAATACATTCAAGTACCAAATGAAGATCGTAAGTAGATCTGCATAATTAATCTCAAAGAGAAACCTGAATAAATATATGGCTACGAATATTACCAAATAACACATTTTCTAAAGTTTCTAAAGACACAAAAGAAAAAGAGAGGACTAGGTAAAGCGATCAACCCTTAGCAGCAGGAGGCACCAGTAAACATTCTTTATAGAAGAATGTTCAGTCAGACGGAAAAGTTTAATCAGGCATAATATGAGCATTACCGCACATATTTCTATACGATAGGAGGAATTTTCATCAGGACCCCATGCCTTCTGAAAGCATCGGCCAGAGATGGTATATATTGTATTTTGTTCTGAAATTAGATTAACAAATATAACCTAATCAAATCATCGATCGATATAGGCCACAGTATAGGGTGGCTCTGCTTTATAACTGTCCGTTGCACCTGGTAGTTCCTCTTTCAACTGTTAGCCATAGTTGGTTACTCTCCTCTTCTAGAATTCTTTTTCTTCAATTTTTACCGCTGCCGAGTTTGAGGGAAATTGCTGTGGAAAAATGAGTTTAGTTTGTAGCGTCGTGTCACCGTGAAGGCAGCGACGGCAGGTGATTCAAGGCTTACTGAGCTTACATTTGCCTTCGCAATAAACACTGTAATCATACGGCTTATGTCACTTTATAATTATATACTCATAATACGTATGAATATATATTTATTCAGATTTACGTCCAGTCTGCCCCTTTAATGTTGTTTCAAGTATTTCATAAATATATCTAAAGCAGTTTCAGCTAAAGTTTGCAGAGTTCAACGTGTTTCATACTTGATGCAACAGGAACCACCACAAAGTCGTCTCAGGGCACAGCGACAGCAGCAGTGTAATCCCTGTACCCGCCAAGACACACGAGCGAGGCCATTACAGCTGTTTACAACACCGCCAAACACTAAGGACACACCTGAGACAACACACGGCAACCTGTTCCTCGAGAATCCTGGCTGGCAGTCTAGAGCCACTGCTGCAAATTCATATAAAGTGTCCTCTCAAGGTAGCGCCACATGGAACATTCCTTGAACTCATTTCTAACATATAACATATAATCACAGAGACCTCGCCTGTAATACTGAACAGCCACCAAAAACAGTGTAAAGAAAGGGTAAAGATCTGTTCCTGCTTGAAATCTTGAATGTGAAATCAAAATAACAAAATCTTACTGAAGTAAAATACTAAATCTTACTTACTTTAGTCTTACTTCCTAAATCTTAAAAAAGAATGATCAAATATGAGCATCATCCAGACTAAATGAAAGGCTAAAGAGAAGACTGTACAGCTAACTCTTTCCCAATCCAGGATGACTCGAACAACCGAACCACTGATGCATGTAAGTACCTCCCTTATGGCCTTGATCATAAGGAATAATTTGTTCATTGTTATTCAATTATACCTTTATCATCTAAGAGTCCCAGCAACTTAAGTATTTTTTTACTCTCCTCAACTCGTCTCTCTCTCTCTCTCTCTCTCTCTCTCTCTCTCTCTCTCTCTCTCTCTCTCTCTCTCTCTCTCTCTCTCTCTCTCTCTCTCTCTCTCTCTCTCTCTCTCTCTCTCTCTCTCTCTCTCTCTTATACCTTATACCTTTATCATCTAAGAGTCCCAGCAACTTGAATATTTTTTTTTACTCTCCTCAACTCAACTCGTCTCTCTCTCTCTCTCTCTCTCTCTCTCTCTCTCTCTCTCTCTCTCTCTCTCTCTCCCCTTTCTTCCCCCTGTCTCTTTGTTCCGCAAGTGTGGACTGAACGCACCACCATCTAAGGATTACAGTCATTCTTTTATGCATTAATGAGCTTAACCGAATTGCATAATTGATCACTAAATACTTAATCTGTGGATATATTAAAGCATCTGCACACGCATCCTCATCTGCAAAAATGTAACATATATTTGCACTGTAGCTTTCAACATCTTAAATGACTATTAATCGTTAAGATATGGAAAAATAGAAACATTGAATTTTACCCATCCATAGGCACATGATGGTTCTGGGTCGAGGAAACTACAGGGAAAGTTTGGGACGACGAGGCAACATCACCACTTACCGAGGAGGAACGACCACCCTGAGGCCTCCTGCGGCTAAGTGTTGAGAAAGCGGTAGTTTAAACGATCAAGGGTCGAGCCACTCATTCCTCTATTCCCTGGGAAGTGGAAGAGGAAGCTAAGAAAGGGGAGGAAAGACAAGAAAAATATGTGACAGGAAGAGAGGAAGGAGGAAGGGCGAGGAGGACGTCAGTACAGGAAGGAATATTGGAAAACAATAATTTTCCTATTCAAACATATATTGGGAGGAAAAAGAGAGAGAGAGAGAGAGAGAGGAGAGAGAGGAGAGAGAGGAGAGAGAGAGAGAGAGAAGAGAGAGAAGAGAGAGAGAGAGAGAGAGAGAGAGAGAGAGAGAGAGAGAGAGAGGAGAGAGAGAGAGAGAGAGAGAGAGAGAGAGAGAGAGAGAAGAGAGAGAGAGAGAGAGGAGAGAGAGAGAAAGAGAAGAGAAAGAGAGAAGAGAAGAGAGGAGAGAGAGAGAAAGCAGAAAACTCTCTCTCTCTCTCTCTCTCTCTCTCTCTCTCTCTCTCTCTCTCTCTCTCTCTCTCTCTCTCTCTCTGCCAGTGTGGTACAGATGGTAAAGTCTGTAAGTGTCCCTTGACGTGCGCAGGTTCGAGCCCGGCTCACGTCTCGAAATCTTTCCCTGGAAAAAGTTACTGTCCTCCTTGAGCAATTCGATGTCTCAATTTGTTCTCTTAATCAGTTTGACCTTTTCTTATTTGTTATTCCCAACACTGACCTCTGGATTGCCTGTTATGCATTGACAGCATGCTTGTTGTGCAAAGTCTGACTCTCTCTTAATTTTGTTTCTTTCCACGTCTCATCTTCAGCGATTATAGTTGTCAGTAAGCACGTCATAGGTGGTTTTTTTAGCATGCTGAATCATAGGATGGGTTTGTCACCCGCTTTATTTCCTTACATCGGTTTGTTGCAGCTTTTGAACTTATGTGAATGTTGCAAAATTAATTTGTGCGTCCTACATAGTTTCAAATAATTAAGTCTAGTTTCTGAAAAAAAATTCGCCTTAAGATTTTCCTCATTAAAATTAATGAGCATTTCTTGTAACTCCTCAGCGGAATACATCACTTACAATTACTCCTATGATTTTCACGCTATTTTTTTTTACTTTTAAGTATTTCCAGAAAAAAATAGAGAATCAAGTCAAAAGCCTTTTCATATTCAAAAAAGAAATATAACATGCAGTGCGTTTTACTACTAAATCGATTTTTTTTTATTATATTTTTTGTTTTGTTTTTGTGTCCAGATGGCTAAATGTTAGGCACCCATTCTTGATGAGTCTTGTTCTTATGTTTTATTTAACTTTAAGTCAATTAATGAATATCTCGGAGAAGAATTTGTATATTATGTTCAATATTTAGGTCAGAGCGCGATAACTATCATTTGGTTTGTTTCCTGACACACTTTCTTATGAAGCCAAGACAGGTAGAATTCGCTATGAAAAGTATCTATCCTTGTACCATTTCAGTAAACATACACAAACTGAGCATTCCTTACCAAATAATACTTAATTATAATACAGACATCTAGTGATCTAAGGGCCAGTGACCGATATGCTGTAGTCATTAGGCTATCTACAAAAACGATATCTTTCTGAGTCATAACGATCACTATATATTCTGCCACTACGCTCTTTCTCTATATAGCAAACCCTGCCTCTACGTTCCCTCCCTATATAGCACAGCACTAGCGACACACCTGCCCTGCCGCCTCCTCCCTTTATATACCTTGACTTCTAACAACGCCCCTCACACCCCGGTCCTCATCGATCCAATTACCTGTCACGTCAGCCTCCCGTGTCCCCGTCCATCCTCTACCTTTGAGCGGCACACAACAGCAGCACGGCACACCTGACATGGCTGGACGACCTAAATACCGTTATTGAATGATTATGCAACAGTCATTATTACGTTTGAACATAGGCTTCATGTATTATCGGACACACACACACACATACTCTCTCTCTCTCTCTCTCTCTCTCTCTCTCTCTCTCTCTCTCTCTCTCTCTCTCTCTCTCTCTCTCTCTCTCTCTCTCTCTCTCTCTCTCTAACACACACAAACAAATACATCATCACCGTAACCATCGTTCACCACTACATCCATCTGTGTATAATTGCATAGTTTGTTTGACATTTTTCTACTTGTTTATGGATGGAAACACACCGTCCATAAAACTCTATAATGACATAAGTCCGGACGCCGCGACAGCAGCATCAACTTGTCAAATACGTGGTTAACCTAATCGTAAAATGAAAAATAGGCACTAACTAAAGTGTGTGTGTGTGTGTGTGTGTGTGTGGTGTGTGTGTATGTGTGTGTGTGTGTGTGTGTGTGTGTGTGTGTGTGTGTGTGTGTGTGTTGTGTGTGTGTGTGTGTGTGTGTGTGTGTGTTGTGTGTGTGTGTGTGTGTGTGTTGTGTGTGTGTGTGTGTGTGTGTGTGTGTGTGTGTGTGTGTGTGTGTGTGTGTGTGTGTGTGTTGTGTGTGTCTCTCTGTCTGTGGTGTGTGTGTGTGTGTGTGTGTGTGTGTGTGTGTGTGTGTGTGTGTGTGTGTGTGTGTGTCTGTGTCTGTGTCTGTGTCTGTGTCTGTGTCTGTGTGTCTGTGTGTGTGTGTGTGTGTGTGTGTGTGTGTGTGTGTGTGTGTGTGTGTGTGTGTGTGTGTGTGCGTATAGTAACAATATTATATAACAATCTTAAAAGCTTTGTTATGAAGACGAATCATGCCACTGCTTTCTCTATACTATCTATCGGTACTATCTATCTATCTTTTCTCTATACTATCTATGCGGTAATAAACAAATATACAAAGGAATCCCCAGAAAACTTACAAGAGATCGTGCATCTTAATGTTACTCAATAATTTGTGAAAGTTTCATTTTTAGACATTATGTGTTTTGTCTATTTATCAATGATATTATGTGTAATTTTTAATGCTGTGGTCAATAAATATCTATCTATATATCTATACATCTATCATATTACTGGTGAATAAAAGGTAACATCATGTAATGGTTGGATGTGTTAAATATAAAAAACATTATTTCACATTACTATTTCACACACTTTATCCTTTATAGGCACATACCGCAGACATTAAAATACGAATAACTCATCTGATTTATACAGATAAATCATAAATATATCAAGATTTATGAAAGGATTTTAAAGTCCCTCCTTGTCTTTTTGTCACTGCGCTCATCAATCAAGTGTGACAGCGTGGCCTGGCTTGCTCGGCTTGGCTTGGATTAAATTCACATCAAACCAGATTTTACTAAGAATGACATAATGTGCATAATATCTTACTATGAATGACGTAATGTGCATAATATTTTACTATGAATGACGCAATGTGCATAATATCTTACTATGAATGACGTAATGTGCATAATATCTTACTATGAATGACGTAATGTGCATAATATTTTACTATGAATGACGCAATGTGCATAATATTTTACTATGAATGACGCAATGTGCATAATATCTTACTATGAATGACGCAATGTGCATAATATTTTACTATGAATGACGCAATGTGCATAATATTTTACTATAATTGACGCAATGTGCATAATATTTTACTACTAGCCGCAAAGCCGCCCTCCGGGCGGACTTTTTGGCTAGCTCCTGCGGAGGGGAATGGGACAACTGGCCGCGGCCACCTGGTCGCAGCCCAGCTGGCCGCGGGAAACTGGCCGCGGCCAGCTGACCGTCGCGGACTGGTAGGAAACTGTAAACGCCTAAGTTTACGTACTCAAGGCAGCTCCTTAAACCCCCACCAGTTGGGCTGCGGCCAGTTGTCCTAGACCCCCTGCGGAGGGCTATTGGTGGGCCTTCGGCCCACCAAACACAGACGTTCCAGATAGCCCCTTCTAGCTTTCCTGAAATCATGATTGTATGTATTAACGCCAACCCATTCACATCACCCCCAACCCATTCACTCACCCATTACCCATCACCCCCCACCCATTCACTCACCCATTACCCATCACCCCCCACCCATTCACTCACCCATTACCCATCACCACACACCCATTCACTCACCCATTTCCCATCACCTCCCATCAATTCCCTCACCCATCACCCATCACCCCCCGGGCCCCCACCCATTCACTCACCCATCACCCCACACCCATTACCCATCACCCCACCCATTCACTCACCCATTACCCATCACCCTACATCAAGGTTTTCTCAATTCTCGCAACCCACTTTTTTCCCCACAATTCTCGCCAATAGGCTGCTAAAAAAAAAGAAGAAAAAAAGTGATCGGATCATCTCATAAGTGGGCTTAAAACCTTTCCCTGGTCGAGCTGGTTCCAAAACTGTGCCATATGAGGGGATTGGGGGTACTGGGGGCGGCACCTATCGCGGACAGACAGACAGACAGACACAACACTTTCGCTTATATTATTATAAGATGAATGACGCAATGTGCATAATATCTTACTATGAATAACGTAATGTGCATAATATTATACTATGAATGACGCGATGTGCATAATATCTTACTATGAATGACGTAATGTGCATAATATTATACTATGAATGACGCAATGTGCATAATATCTTACTAAGAATGACATAATGTGCATAATATCTTACTAAGAATGACATAATGTGCATAATATCTTACTAAGAATGACATAATGTGCATAATATCTTACTATGAATGACTTAATGGGCATAATATCTTACTATGAATGACTTAATGGGCATAATATCTTACTATGAATGACTTAATGGGCATAATATCTTACTATGAATGACTTAATGGGCATAATATCTTACTATGAATGACTTAATGGGCATAATATCTTACTATGAATGACGCAATGTGCACAATATTTAAGAAGAAGTTTTGTCGATGATTTCTAGTGAGGCCAAAAGAAACCGACGCACGTAACCAATCCCGACGCTCTAACGCTACTGTTTTATTTTGGCTTATCAACTTATAGGTTTAAAATATGGTAGAATATATGTATGTTTCCAAAGGTGGAGTAAAATTAATGATACATACGACTACAACATTCACTGCATGGTTTCTCTTATGAATGACGCTGAATACTAGATCATAGAGTAAAAGGAGGATACAATGCTCGAACCGCCTTGCTAGTGCGGCAAGACTCACCCACTCTGTTATATGTTATGTTATTTATTAGCATATTGAAACAAAATACCGAAAATAACATGTTTCCTTTACAGATTGCCGTCTTTAAAAATGAAAGTTAATTAACCCCTTGAGGCCCAGAACGTAATTTCCATTGTAATTTGTGTGTCATTAGAAGATTTTTAGTGAATATAAGCAATATTTTATAGATATGACCAGTTTAGTATCCTTGTCCACTAACTTATTTGGTATATTAAGTGACTTTTCTTAACTTTATGGCTCGACAACATACATTATTTTATGGCAAAGGAAAGATCTGGGCGTGAAGGGGTTAAGTATACAATCTAGTCTAATCATGTCAAGGACAATAAGGGTTTCAAATGGATAATGCAGGCTTAACAGAATGGTAGATTTTTTATGAGTTCAATTTTTAGAGATATTGTTGATTTTTTACAGTTCAATATCATGTTTCCCTTATAGATTTCAGTCTTTAAAAATAAAATGTTAAAAAATCAAAATTAATGTTATGTATACAATCTATCCTAACCATGAAAAGGATAACATCTAACAATACCATGTACACTAACCTCCTTTTACGTAACTCCATACTGGTGTCAAATTACTGATGATGTAGAATTAACAGAAAGGTACATTTTTTGTGAGTTCAGTTTCTTAAGTTTTTGTTGATATTTTCATAGTTCAATCAGTAAGTAAAAAATCCCGTATATGACACATGGAATTAGAGGAGAAAATATAATCTTAGGTAAAATTTAGAAGTCGCAGAAATAAACATTCATAATCTATTTTTGCCGTCAACTATCCACTTTCATATTATGGGTCGCTAAACTTCACTACGTCATTATTTGCTTCCTCACACCATTTTAATTTATCTTTAAAGATCAACATTATTCCTTTAATCACTCCCCCAGCCATAGCCATTTTTATAACTCTACTTCACAACATATTAACACAACATTCATACCTTCTTTTTCTTCATACTCCTCTATAACACTTGCAAAACATTCTTTATTAACATTCATAACATTCTTTATTAACATTCATAACATTCTTTATTAACATTCATACCATTCTTTATTAACATTCATAACATTCTTTAATTATAGCATTCTTTATTAACATTCATAACATTCTTTATTAACATTCATAACATTCTTTATTAACATTCATAACATTCTCTTTATTAACATTCATAACATTCTTTATTAACATTCATAACATTCTTTATTAACATTCATAACATTCTCTTTATTAACATTCATAACATTCTTTATTAACATTCATAACATTCTTTATTAACATTCATAACATTCTTTATTAACATTCATAACATTCTTTATTAACATTCATAACATTCTTTATTAACATTCATAACATTCTTTATTAACATTCATAACATTCTTTATTAACATTCATAGCCATTCTTTATTAACATTCATAGCATTCTTTATTAACATTCATAACATTCTTTATTAACATTCATAGCCATTCTTTATTAACATTCATAACATTCTTTATTAACATTCATAACATTCTTTATTAACATTCATAACATTCTTTATTAACATTCATAACATTCTTTATTAACATTCATAACATTCTTTATTAACATTCATTCACTCATAGCCATTCTTCTTAACGATTCCTCTTATCTCATCATCTTTCTTTGTCATTACATATCTGTACCTCATTTGTATTTCCTCCTACTCCTGTTGTCCTAATTATCTCGTTAGCGATCTTATCAAACTTAGTTACTACACTAATCCATCATAACATTCTTATTTCTGTAACAAATTTCTTTTCATGCCTCTCTCTACTGTCCAATTCTGCCCAAAACAGAATTGCTGGTATCACTACTTGTATACCTGTATTTTGTATACCTTGCCCTTCATGCTTGTACTAATATTTCGATCATATAGCATTACCAACACCCTTACTTTGAAAATGTTCCACCCTGACAGCACGGTATAATTTACTTCTATAACCAACACTCTATCTTCTGCTACTGTTCATCACGGGTATCTAAACTTTTCCACTCTATATTTTTTTTCTGTGGAGGTAGATTGCACCGTTCTACTCTTGCTCGTTGAAGCATAAATATCCTGTTTTTTTCTTCCAGCTGATCCTCGGGCTTCTCTCTCCCAATGTACTCTTCCAACATGATGTATCAGTCCATTGATTATTTAAGTGCATACATAAAAAAAAGTATTCCCAGACAATTTTTCTAACCTCACCAGCGATGGCTAAAACCTTCTTAGAAGCGAATTACAGACCCTCAGCTCCAGGAAGAGTAAAAGGAGGACGCGGGAGAAGATGATGAAGAAGAAGAATACAAAGAAGACGAAGAAGACGAAGAAGAAGAAGAAGAAGAAGTCTAAGAAGAAGAAGAAAGCGAAGAAATCTAAGAAGAAGAAGACGAAGAAGAAGTCTAAGAAGAAGAAGAAAACGAAGAAGTCTAAGAAGAAGAAAAAGAAAACTACGAGGAAAAAGAAATCCAAGAGCAGAAAAGAAGGCATCGAGGAGGACATTTTTATCTCCTCCTTTTTTTACAATTTCTATCTTCTCTACCCACTCTTATATTTACTCCTGATCCATTAGTGTCCTTATTTACTTATCAATTATCTCCATCTAGACGTCATCCTGGTGTTGCT
>JACEEZ010006395.1:276027-281027 GCA_016584305.1 Chionoecetes opilio | reverse complement strand
ACTGTCAAGAGAGAGTGTCTCTTGGTGATACTGAAAGTGCCCATTCATAGACTACTAAATTACTTGTCAGGTTTAAATGAAGGAGAACTCAAGTACGTTCGGTATCATAGTGAATGTCGGAAACCTATCGTCAACAAGAACAAGATTGAACGTCTTAGGAAGAGATCCCGAACCGATTCACCTGTCTGCGCTCCACGAGGACCGGGGCGACCTTCAAGTGCTGTGGGATCTGTTCGGCCAAAGCGGTCAAAGACTATTCCAAAGGAACAAGTGTGTCTATTTTCCAACTGTGACTTCTGTCCCAAGAATGACTCAGAGCCACTGCACCGTGTTCTTACTGACTCACTGGGTAAAACACTCCTACAGATCAAGCAGAAAACCCCAGATGACCATGTTAGAGTTTCAGTAGCGGACCTTGAAGAACCCGGGGGACCATCAGCTTTTGAAAAGCACATCATGGGACAGTTTGCGCTCTCCCACAGCAAATAAAAAAACGAGGACAGATCACAGAAATTGGGGCCCATAAATTCGCTCATATGTGATGCAAAATTTGGGGGTCTCCCCTATTCAAAAAACACCTTGGTTTGAGGGAGGATTTTACACTGAGCAGGGCGGGGTAAATGTTCCTATTTGTCTTTTTTGAAAAGATAAACCCGTGTGGTTAAATGAGAGTGAGAACTTTTGGAAAATCCTCAAAAAAATTAACCCAGCGAGCCCTTCCAGAAGTGTTTTTTGTAAATAACAAAGAGGGAAATGAGCCTGCCGTCTTGTGCTCCCATTTCGGGCCCACGAGGGCCCATGGGATTAAGGTCCTAAATATAAAATGAGGATGAATAGTTGGTCACCGGGAAAAAAATGTCCCAAACCCTTCTGCGAGAAGAGATGCGCAAAAAAGGGCAGTTGGCGTTTACAGGGTTTCCCAAAATTTTTTAAAAATCCGTTTTTTTACCCATTTCCCAGGGGTAAACCTCCTTTTTTGGTACCCCTGTTGCCCAAAGTGCCCGGGAATCGGA
This sequence comes from Chionoecetes opilio, assembly GCA_016584305.1. Classification (NCBI taxonomy): domain Eukaryota; kingdom Metazoa; phylum Arthropoda; class Malacostraca; order Decapoda; family Majidae; genus Chionoecetes; species Chionoecetes opilio. The sequence goes on along the minus strand of JACEEZ010006395.1, from coordinate 280,014 downwards.
AAAGGAGGTGGAAAAAAAGGCCCGACTTTTTCCATGCCGTTCCTTGTCCAAAAACTCGGACTGATCGCCAGGGTGAAACTTTCCAGACAAAAAAAGGGGCCCGGGGCCTTCCGCCCCAAACAGTCCAACCCTCTGTCAATCGGTCTTCCCTTTGCGGGTTCATTCTAGAGTGCGTGACAAGTAATCTTGTTGAAAACCTCTCAGCTTTTTTTAAATTTTGGAAGGGGACTACCCTTCCCCACATTGACTTAGGGGAAAAAACGATTTGAGCAGAGTGTTTCCGGGCGGATAAAGGAGGTGGGGGATTTTTCCCCAAAACTTTTTTCAAAAAAGGGCCCTGAAACATGGTTTGCGTTTCGAAAATTTTTGCCCTCCGGCAAGGGACACACCAGGGGGGCCAAGGAACCTTCCAGGGCACATGGTTGTCATGTTTCCAGCAAGAAAAAGGGGTGGAGGGGTTCATAAAACCGACCATTTAAAAAAAATTTACCAAAAAAGTTTCTCTCAAAAAAACCCTTGGGCCCCTTTGACGGGGGAACAGGGTGCAAAAACCCTTTCACCCAAAACCACTCCATTGGGGATTATCGGTCTATAAAAGGGGGAAAGAGGAAAATATTTTTGGGGAAAAGGGACTTCACTCAAAAAACCTGGCACTTGCAAACTCCCTTGGAACTGATGATGGAAAACGGATTTGATTGTGGATTTTCACTGAAACTGGGGTCAGCGAAGGAAAAAAACACAGGACAGGGGACATAAAAGGGAATCGGGAAGAGTGCCCCCATGAGAGCACCCCCAGTTGACCCCTTAACTATCAGTCAAAAACCCAACCCAAACCAACCAGGGAAATTTGGCCCCAAGAAAGAGTGATGCCAATTTGGGGCTCCCCAAAATCTTTTGTTTTTTACCCCGGCTTTCCAAACACCCCAACACCACGAATGTAAGGTGATGCTCCTTTAAATTCAAAAACCACACCCACTTATGGGACCTTTACACTTTTTCTTCGGTTACCCCAAGAAATTTTCTGCCACGGGGCCCTTGGTCCACAGAAAAAAATTTTGATAAACACTGGACCTGGACCAAATATTCCGGGGCTTTGGAAAATTCAGGCAGTCGGGTTTGGGGGACTTAAATTGGATCCTAAGGGAAAGGGGGATTTTTCCATATTGCTTTGCTTGTTTTAAAAAAATTTTCCCTCTCGGGAAAACGTTTGGGATGGCAGGGGCCCCCGGGAAAATTTAGTTCCATTGAAATTGGTGAAACCAAATCGCACCCCTTCGTGGGATCTTCAGGGAAAAGCATACAAAAGGGGCATGGGAATTTCCCACATCAAAATCATTCTAGCAATTTTTGATGATGGGGTTTTGTTTGCCCTATTCCACTTTTTAAAAAGGCCCCGTTAGTTTTCCGGGAAAATGCTTTCAAGGAAAGTTTTCATTCATAACCCATATAAAACTGAAGACTTTTGAATATGCCCAGATCAGGAAAAGCTGGAAATGTGAAGCCACGGGAGGGGGATGAAACATTGGAGATTTTTGCAAAATTTCCCTTTTCCCGCATACCTCGATCAAGGGGAAAGCCTTCTTCTTTTCGTAAGCTTTTGCCGCTCGGGGGGACTGGCAGGTTATCTTGTTTTCCTTGGAAAAACCTGATAAAGTTTTTCTTCGCACGGGACCCCTTCAAAATTACGCTGGGAGGATGCCGTCCATCTTGCAAAAATAAATTCGTTTGGAAGATAATGACCTGAAACATGGAATGCATTGATGTCCGGTGTTTTTTGTTGTTGAAAAAAAAATAAAGGATACCCTTCACGAATCTCGCCACGGGACCCGGGGCACTCGAACGGGAAAAATAAAGGGAAACTAAAGGGACACGGTGGTAGGGTAGGCCTCGCAGAAAATTGAATGCTCTAAATCGACTCGCCCACCATTTACACCTTCCTTGCCCGTATGGGGGACGAGTATCTTGAGTTTTTCCCCAAAATTTTCCAGGTCATCCAAAACGCACAGAGAAATTCCCAGCGTCTGGACAGATTGCACTGAGGTCAAAAGAGAAGCCATAAAGACCGTTCAATCAATAGATTTTTCATGCACAGAAAAACCCCTTCAGGGGTGAAAGAAAACCATTAAAATTTTTTAGTTTTCAAAATTCTTGTCCCAGGGGTGGGAAAACCCGGATTTTTCTGTTTAAATGCAAAAAAAGGGTCAAAGGGGATTCGAGGAGTTCGGTTTTGTGAAACGTCTGACTACCACACCCAATCCCCGGGTTGGGGGACAAGTTTGAAGAAGTTTCAAGTTAAAAGGCTTTCTAAATTTGGGGATGGATAAATAAAAAAGTACGCATTGGAGATAAACCCATAAAATTGCGGGGAGGTTTCCGTAATTTAGGGGGCAGTTTTTCTCATGTTCGGGGAAAGGGCCGCCCAAAATTTCTAGTGCCAAAATTCGAGGGGGAAAATAATGGCAAGTCGAGAGGGTAAACATTTGCCCCGCTCTCGGGTTTTTGCTGTTGTTTAGATTTTTTTGGGTACACCCCAAACTGACAAGGCCATTCTGATGCATGCATTGGGGAAGTTTCCAAAGGGTTTTGAACCCCTTGATGTTCCTCCATTTACCAACATAGGGCAGGAAGATCCTCCAGTTAAAGTTCTCATCTTTGATGAAAGGGGTTTTGTACTTCCAATTTATACAAAGACGCCAAAAATATGCTAAAAGATTTCACCCTTCGGGATGCATTCAACAACGCATAGAGAAAATAAAGGGGACAAGCTATGATGAGGGGCGTGTTGTTTTTGACGATACTTGGTCTGTGGGTTTAAAAAATAAGCCCCGGGGCAAAGGCTTTTTCCAACCACACCCTTTGGGGAGTACAAGTTCATCCCGAAATGAACCCTCACCTTGTCCATTAAGGAGTTACTTTCCATAAAAAACAAAGGGGGAAGCTAAAATGCTTTTTTGGCCGGGACGCTTGGGCTAATTTTTGCAAGCAAAAAAATTCCCTTTGTGCTCGTTTTTCGTGTACGATGATCATATCAAGGGAAATAGGTTTTTAGTATGCTCATACCCCATGAAGAGGCTTTAAAACCCTTGATTTTCCAAAAACCAAAATACTTGCCCCTACAAACCCCGTGGGGGCTGCCCGAAAAATCTGCGTATGGTCGCCCGGCACTGACGTACTCCTGCTCCTTTTTGATCTTATTTGCCTCCAAAACAGGTAGATCTTTCTTTTTCCTTTTTAAGTTTAATCCGGGCCAAAAGGGAAAAAAGAAACGGGAAATAGACCTCTTTGAAAGAGTGCAGGTTTTTTGGGCCGTCGCAAATTCAAGGACTTCTTAGGGGCTCACAAATTCTCAGGTGCTGATTGGGGGGGCAGATTCATAGGGAATTTTTAAAAAACTGGGGAGATGCCTACCTAAAGGGGTTGATGAAAGATGACCCCTGCCATTGACTGCTTTAAAAACTTAAAGGGGGCAAATTTTATTCCTGCCGGGTGGGCCCAAAGACGAGCTTCCCACGCAGGGGAAACGTTGGAGACTTTTTTGTGTGTCATTGGGCTACAGTTCAAAAAGGTCCCGGCAACCCACCAAAAACCAAGGGGGGAGGTTTCCCCCGGGCAAAGGGAACTTGGAAGGGGGGAAATGGGTTCCACCAAATCTTTTCTGCTTGCTTCCCCATACATGCGTGCAAACTTTCATTACAATGCGGGACAAAATCTACCTGAAAAATTTTCCCCCCCCCCTTTCCCGCAATTTAAAAAAAAAGGATGAAAAAATTGGGGAAAGGCACGTGTATGTTTTCCAAATACATGTCTTGCCCCGCCGGCCCCCCAAGGGTGTAGTTGAACTCGTCCAAAAGTGCTGCCCAAAGTAAAGGTGCCCGGGGCAAAAAAAGGTGTAGTTTCTTTAAGAACCCCCCCTGCCCGTTTTTTTCCTCTCTGGTAAAAGCTATGCAGTGGTTGCGCAAAGCTATTCGGGGAGGACATTTCAAAAAG
>JACEEZ010006395.1:241027-261027 GCA_016584305.1 Chionoecetes opilio | reverse complement strand
AGATGGAGAAAGTTATATGTAACTGTCGTATTTTGAACTTTATAACTTTAAAATGCATGAAATCTGCCTTAATAATAATGTGGCAATTAAATTCTTTCGTAAGTTTATAGGTAGAACAAGATTTTAGTCCAGATGGAGAAAGTTATATGTAAGTGTCGTATTTTGAACTGTATTACTTCAAAATGCATGAAATTTCCCTTAATGTTTTATTAATATTCATGTAGAGTCAGCCATTTTAGTAAACTTTCCTGGTCCTCGAAATCATTAGAAAAGTTTAGAAAATCCTGTAAAAAATGGAATAGTCACTTTCGTATTATAATGTAAGTGGTAATCATGAACCTGGGGAATTTCATATAATAGTGTTTCTTTAACCCCTTCACACCCAGATCTTTCCTTCGCTATAAAAAATTGTATGTTGTCGAGCCATAAAATTACGAAAAGTAACTGAATATACCAAATTAGCTAGTGGACAAGGATACTAAACAGGTCACATCAATAAAATGTTGCTTATATTCACTAAAAATCGTCTAATGGTGGCCAAATTACAATGGAAATTACGTTTTGGGCCTCAAGGGTTTAAATGGCATGAAATTATACACACAGAAGCCACTGTCGTTTTGATTACCTTTCATCCCTTGCATATCAGGAATGTTGACGAGTCCAGTGGCGCGATAGATCAAGGAATTGAATTTAGAAGACACGAGAAGCTACACACACACACACACACACACACACACACACACACACACACACACACACACACAGACACACACACACAGACATACACACACACACACACACACATACACTAACACACACACACATACATACACACACACACACACACACACACACACAAACACAGACACACAAAAAAGCAAACACACGTTAATACATTCTGGTGCAGTGAAAGTTCGAGATTTTTCTTACTGTTGATGAAATATGTAAAGTTTCTGTTACGAATATTATTTTTGTCGTCGTCGATGTTGTCGTTGTTGCTGTTGTTGTTGTTGTTGATGTTGCTGCTGATGTTGTTGTTGTTGCTGCTGGTGTTGTTGTTATTATCGTAGTGCCAAAAAACGGATGATATATTTTCAGGTGATGCCGAGAAACATGATATTTACCGTTCTAGGTAGTTTCGCATTACACAGATCTGGGATTCGATTACTCGATGTAGCGAGGACATCTGAGCCGGATTTATCACGCTGAAACCCTTTGTAGGTGGAAACGTGAGATGGATAGTTGCAACCTTACTATATGGCAGGAGCAGGTGTGTGTGTGTGTGTGTGTGTGTGTGTGTGTGTGTGTGTGTGTGTGTGTGTGTGTGTGTGTGTGTGTGTGTGTGTGTGTGTGTGTGTGTGTGTGTGTTCCTTCCCGAAAAGACGTTCGAGCTCATAGAGAGGTCACAACTCCTTACCTTACACCTCGTCACTATTATCTTCAGGTGAACAAATGCTATGGCAAAGGAGAAACAAGAACGACATAACTTCAATTCAAGCTCCCTCCCGTTATCTGTCCATTGGTCTGCAAACACAGTAGCGCTTTGCTCCGACAAATTGCTGAAAACGCTGCAAAATCCAATTAAGAAATACAGAGGCTTGTCCGTTACGCTACCTGGCTCGGTAAGAGGATGAGAGAGTGGGGCATCGGCACTCATGTGTAGATTGGCTAAGGAGATGTAATGTACCTGTTGACTCCCTCATTCATTGGCTAAGGAATTATGGCGTAGTTCATTACTGATTTCATGCGAGCAGACACGATGCTAATTGTGTGTTAGCTTGTTGAAAGTTACGTGCACCACGGTCCGAGTTCGATGTCACTCGCATTGCTTCTCACACCACACCTAACTGAACTATACATCAATACTACTATACAAATATACATACATAATATGAACTATAACAATACGAGTATGTGTACAATATGAGTACAAAACTGACCTTGGGTATTCATACTGTACAACTCATGCAATATACAATCCTACCATAACTGTATCAAGTACTGTAAGTTAAGGTATGCTTCATGGAGCAAGAAACCTCGTCTACTGAAGCTGCATCCATAATGAACATACGCACTAACGAGGTGATGACACCCAACCTGAATCACAAGTCAGGCAGAGGATAAGCCACACCACTCCACACCACACCACTCCACACTACACTACTCCACACTCCTTCCTCCTCTACCTCCATCTGCCTCTCAATCTGGAAGTCTGCACCAACCCTTTGCAAACTTTCTAGTTACTGTTTCCGTATGCCATAACTATGCTCCAGTTATCGGCGACGTGTTCCGATCACCAATAGTCCGCTCACACCTACGGGTTAATGCCACATCGCCCCCACCAAGACGCTCAGCCGAGGAGGAGGTGGAGTGTCGGATGTTTACCTGAGGTGTGATGGAGTATACTTGGCTTCATTGTTTGGGGTTGTTTACTCATTAAAAGTATTAATGACTTTTGAAGTGTCTTGCCTCCATCATGATGAACAATTTTCTTAACTCCATCATTACAGCTTTAGAAGAAAGGGACAAGAAACCATCTTACAATTCCATAAAATGATGCGATTATACTTGAAGTTTTATGACGTGGAAAACTAATCTTAGTGGAGGAAGGTTCCGCCATCATGTCATTAAATAGTTAAATGCACTTTTATGATGATTTAGAGTACAATTCTGGATGCTCGTTTGGGCTGTAGAATGATTATGGAGGTATTCCCAGAAGTGGTATTCACATATTCACAGGATAGGAAAAATATAACATTCTTAGGAGGGTTTTAAGAGTAATGTTAGTATTAATTTTCTTGTCTTAACTTTCTCGCAACCACGCACTTACAACTCCTACACTTACACGCACTTACAGCCGCTACAATAGACTTCCAAATTACGATGAGTTTATAACCAAAGCGAATTTCACTCCCGTTCAAGTGCCAACGACATGTTAGATCCTAATGTGCGCAGCCTTTTTTGCTCTTAACTTGTGTTTATCTCATGCCAGTCTGCCTGTGTTAGTTGGCACCACCTCAATGTAAGCCGCCACAATATTGCGAGACGGTTGCCATGAGAGTTAATCATTCTGGGCAATAACCTTAAGGAAATAGGCACGCGCTCATACAAACATCCCCGTAAACAGGTTCACGGTCACGATACGTTCACCCTGACACACCAGCCTCCCTGGCGGCGAGGGTTTCACGGCATAGTCAAAACAACTTTACCACTGACTCCTCCGCCCTTTAGCTTCATTGCGGGAGAGCGTGCTGGCGTCTCATTCAGCATTCCCAAGGATCAGGTGGGGACAGAGGTGAGCGAACATCAGTGGCTGGAGGCTAAGTGGAGATCCGGGGTCAACAAGGGAAAGGATTCAGCAGATACCGCTATCAACTATGCAACTATGACTGTGCATTGAATAATACATTTATGTGAACTAACAGCCATGGTTACTATGGTGTGATGACTAATGTGAAGCAATATTTCTTGTCTAAATCTCTCTTGGTATCTGGATTCTTTTGTTTTTAATATTTGTTTTTCCTTCTCAAGATACCCTGTCCATCAAAGCACTTTTGTACGCCAGATTTAAAACCATTCAAGTCGATTTACAGGGCAAACATACACATATTTGTTCAACATATGTGCGTTTTATCTATCTTTGCACAGCTATTTGATGCATACATAAGTTATACATATATGTATATCTCGGAATGCGATGAGTTCCATGTGTCTGTCCTAAAAAGTCTGGGGTTTGAGTCACTGGCCCTGATGTTGAGGCTGAGATGATGCAGCAAATGATGACAATGGCCTGACCTCTAGACGCGCGGCGCCAGTGACGGGGCACATCTTGTTTGCTCTGCGTGAGTCCTGTTATGTCATGAATATTGAAGTCGTGGCTTTGACTGAACTGTGGCGACGAAAACCTGTTTCCTTAGAATATCCGAACATTCAAAAACAGGCAATAAATCAGACAAAAAAAATAGAGATCTGCTTTTTCGAAATCACAGTCTCAATGTTTCTCAACTTCATTGTCAGTTGATATATGAATATAACAAATTTACCAAAACATTTTTCATTTGAGTTGTAAAAAAGACGAACGCTTGGTAGGAATCCTCTTTTAGCGTTGTAGACGAGGCTGTGTGAGCCACTTACTGTATTTGTTGAGTTGATTCAGAAACAAAGGTTTCTTCTTTATCCCCGCCTTGCACTGCACGTCGCCTCACCTGCCTCCATCACAGGCGCTCCCCTCTATGCCTCTCACCACCTTTTTACTATTGTTTTCACTTGTATACTAAGCACTATAAAATATTCGTATACTAAGCACTACAAAATATTCGTATACTAAGCACTATAAAATATTCGTATGCTAAGCACTATAAAATATTCGTATGCTAAGCACTATAAAATATTCGTATGCTAAGCACTATAAAATATTCGTATGCTAAGCACTATAAAATATTCGTATACTAAGCACTACAAAATAGTCGTATGCTAAGCACTATAAAATATTCGCATGCTAAGCACTATAAAATATTCGTGTTAGTTGCGCCTCTGTTGCTACTGTTAGTGGCGCGTTCTTGCTAAGCACCGTTTGCCACGCACGTTGGTCATGCATGGGTTGGAATAATCAGTTGGTTATCTTTCTTCGTTTTAATAAAGGATAACAAAGTACTTTCATTCACTTATAGTATTCAGGGACTCTCACTTTCACTCTGTGTTCACTGCGTGTAGAATGTTCAAGGTCTATCACTCTGTCTCTCGCGTTCTCTGCGTCTCACGGAAGTTTCTCGTGAGGGGGTCTCTACACACTCAGTCACGTGTGTGTCTTTCGTGGACCAAAAGTTATCTGCCCAAAAAGTGAGTCTTTTCACAACTAACCTATGAACATGACGTCACGTCGCGTCACGTTTTGGAGTTACCAATAAGAGACAACGATTTAAGACATTAACAGTAATACAAAAATGGATGATAAAATAAAACTATTCGTATGATTATAATAACGCTGATAATGATAACAATAATTATGATATTGATGATACTAATGAAATAATAATAACAATTATTATCATTATTATAATAATAACTATTGTATATTGATGACAATAATAATTACAACAAAAGTAATGATTATTATATTAGTATTATAATAAAAGTAATAAAATGCGAATATAGAATAAAAACAAATGTCACTATACTAAAAATATTAAAGAATATGATGATCGTTACGCAGTTCCTGTATGTGGCTGCAACATCCATACTGCCGGGAATAAAAATAGACAGAAGCACTCGGTGGGTGAGGACACGCGTGCAAACACCACTGAAGACTTATTGTTTGTGCTAATGGCTGATCTAAAGGTCACACAGCTTCTCGCAGGGAAAAGCATATATACATTTTTTCCAGTAATGTAACTCCTTTAACGATATGCCTGGATTGTAAAGAGTAGAGCAGCGCACGCTCTATGTAATGTTTTAAGACGCATTTGTCCCATTTGTTTTTTCCTCTGTTTGTTTTTCTTTATCCTTTTCTATCCTTTTTTTTTTTGTTCTACATTCTGTTCAAAAGCAATATGTAAATTTTAGGCTTCGCTAGAAAATCTCTTTTATCCATGACTTAAGCCGTTGGTGATACATGCTGGGACGCATAACTCATATCAACAATATCAGAAAGAGCAAGACAACGTAAATGCCTGAGGAAGCAGCCTGAATGATAATAAACTACAATACATGATGATACATAAGAGACCACAAAATGGCATATTAGTGTGTCGCTTGGGTACATCAACTACAAGTGAAATAGCAAAATCTGATGTAGCTTTGAATGCATCATCACTTACTGGAAATTAGAAACAAAATCTGTTCATAAGGTTCACGAAAACATTGAAACCATGAACTCTGAAATAATAAAAAAAACAATCAAGGAAGCTGGCAAAAATATTAAATATATAATGAATACAAAACTTACATATCCTTATGAAAAAAGGGAAATATAAAAAGTGAAGCTTAAAAACATTGAACTTCATAAAATCATCAAATAAAAAAAGGAGAAAAAAAAGACAGAACATTAAGATCTAGAAACAGTAATTGGAAATTACATTAAACAAAAAATAATTTGAGGCAATCAACAAATGATCCTTTTGAAATGAGGAAATACCATGAAAATTAAAGACTGAAAACAACTTTATGATTCAAGTAATTTTCATAAAAGAAATAAAAAAATCACATTAACTGAATCCCTGAGACTAGCGTCGCCTCGTCAAGGGAATCACCCACGAGATGGCACCATCGGGATTGTGCTTAATTACCCCATTCCACTCAGTAATACGAAGAGCTGCCAGGATCCCGGGACGCGGTTCAAGGTCCTCAACAGCTTCCAATGGGCCGTCCTGCGTGGCAGGGAGGCGGTGAGACGGGTGGGCCGGATGCCGGGTCACAAGAGTGAACGGGCTGGGCTGGACGGTGGTGAGACGACCGCACCAAATTGCCTTAATGTTCGAAATGGTTTGGGTGGCTCGGTGAGGCAGCGAAAAAGGTGATTCGCCAGTGTTGGTAGATTTCTTGAACACGCTTGGTGGCTTGTGACGCGTTATATCCTTTGAACAATGACAGATTTGGGCGTTGCTGACCAAGTCAAAGTCTTAAGCAGCTGCACAAAATTATAATTGATATAGGAAGTAAAAAGAGTTGAGATACATACCGGATGAAGGCAGTGAACCAAGTGTTAAGGGATGACTTCGGTTTAAATGTCATCTTAAACTTGAGGTCCATTTCAGAAGTGTCGTGGCCAGTCGAAAATGTGAAATCATGTAAATTCACCAACGCATTCACGTGAATGCAAAATGGGGTAATGTTTTGGTGGAGGGAGAATAGGATCGAGTAAGCGTGGATGAGGAGTGGCGTCAGGTGGTGATGACGATGTCGATTTCAGGTTATTGGCGGATTGGAAGACGTTGGGAAACTGATGGCAGTATTTCTATAAGGTACGGGTGGCGGTGACACTTGCGTGGCGGTGCGAGTGGCGAGGTGAGTTTTTCCTGTTTTGGCAGTGATACAAAGCCTAAGTGGAAGGATTACATATATATATATATATATATATATATATATATATATATATATATATATATTTTTATATCTTCTTCTTCACTACACATCTAATATACTATAGGAGTAGCCGTGTGTCTGTGCGTGTGTGTGTCTGTCTGTCTGTTTTGGGTAGCCAAAACTGTAAATTCAATGTTGACGAGTAGGCTCAAAAAATCGCAAATAAATCGTAGGTGGTAAAAGGCTTGGTCCCATGTCGATTGAATCCTTTTGAAGGGGGTTTTGGGCTAAAAACACTTTTCAGAGATTAGATTACAGGAATGAACTCTGTGGTAGCGTCTTGCCGCATTTCACAAATTCCGTAGACTCATGTACTTACCATTTGTGTGCGTGTGTGTGTGTGTGTGTGTGTGTGTGTGTGTGTGTGTGTGTGTGTGTGTGTGTGTGTGTGTGTGTGTGTGTGTGTGTGTGTGTGTGTGTGTGTGTGTGTGTGTGTGTGTGTGTGTATGCTTGCAGGACATGCGTGGGGCTGGGGTGAGGCAGCCTACGGTGGTGGTAGGTCGTCTACCCCGAGGCACTTTGACCAGTGACCAACGACAGCAACAACACGATTGGAGTTTGCACTCACATTGTTGTTTAGAATATACTATTACTACAAACATCAATACATGGGTCCGAAGTGCCCACAAGCACTTGTGTACTTCTATTTCTGCTATTGTATATCCACTGGAATACCTTGGCCTTGGATACTGTTTACATGCCAATAATACTGCTGAATTATGTCGTAGGGGTTTGGGTTACGACATGGAATTGTTGGTTTCTGAGTGCCTGACGCAGTGTACCAATCATCGAGGTGGCGCCATCGGAACGTCCTGCAAGATTGAGGGCATCTTGGAACCAGTTATCAGAGCTGGCGGTCACTCGTCCCCACTTCTTCACCACGCTAACGAAGAAGAAGAAGAAGAAGAAGAAGAGGAAGAAGAGGCAGAAGAAAAAAAAGTAGAAGGAAATGATGATGATGACACGAAAAGAAAAAAGAGAAAAGAAAATGAATTACGAGAAAGGACAGACAAAAAGTGAAAAGGGAAGTGCAAGGAAAAGAAACATTCTTCATAACAGACATATCAGGAGTAAAAGTTAAGAAAAGTAGAGTAGGAGCAGTGGCAGGATAAAGAGGAGGAGGAGGAGGGACACACGGGGTGACTGTTGCATCAGGGTGGCAGGGTGGAGGAGGGGACGACCAGGGGATGGGAGTGTTGCAGGAAAGCTAGAGATGCTGCACTTTAGTTGGCATGCAAGAGTATTAATTAAATCAAATATTGAGATGAAGAGAGCGAGAGAGAGAGAGAGAGAGAGAAGAGAGAGAGAGAGAGAGAGAGAGAGAGAGAGAGAGAGAGAGAGAGAGAGAGAGAGAGAGAGAGGAGAGAGAGAGAGAGAGAGAGAGAGAGAGAGAGAGAGAGGTGTGTGTGTGTGTGTGTGTGTGTGTGTGTGTGTGTGTGTGTTTGGCTTGGTGTGGGGATGTGTGGTGTGTCTGTGTGTGTGTTCTTGTGGGTCTAATGAGTTGTTTCACCTCCGGGGAATCCTGGGTTCACTCCTCAATGACTCTGACACCCGGCACTTCTCCCTACCGCCCACCCCACCCCCACCCATCCACCCACCCCCACCACAGTGCACCAAACACCCTGAACTCTTTCTTGTGTGTGTGTGTGTGTGTGTGTGTGTGTGTGTGTGTGTGTGTGTGTGTGTGTGTGTGTGTGTGTGTGTGTGTGTGGTGTGTGAGTTATTTCAAGACCATGACTTATAATCAATTACTGAATATTTTCTCGACACAATCCGTTTTCTTTTATTATTGGTCCCTTTGGTTGTCAGTAAAATGAGTTTATTCAGTGATTTAACATCGATGGTGGAAGCGAATTCAGTCTATCTCATTAGAAATACTTGTACACTAAATCGAGGCCGAACCGTTCACAGGTATTACGTAAAAAGAGGGAGAAAATTAAGAAACAGTTCGCAAGAGGTAAAAGCGTAACATTACAAAAAGTCGATGAAAAGAGAGAGAGAGAGAGAGAGAGAGAGAGAGAGAGAGAGAGAGAGAGAGAGAGAGAGAGAGAGAGAGAGAGAGAGAGAGAGAGAGAGAGAGAGCACCACGTGACAGTCCACCTCGTCTCGCCATCCCCCTCCTCATTAGCACTCCCCCCTCGTCCCCCACTTCCCCACCACCAAGTTATTCCTGCTTCTTTCCTCTCCCGGTCCCCCCCCACCTCCATCATCCCGCCCGTCAAACCACTATTCATTCTCGCCCTCTCCCGCCCCTCCCTCCCTCCCCCACCAGAGTCATTCCCTTCCCACACTCCTACTGACCCATTCAAGGCTTTCATAACCTTTATCTATTCCATTCTGTTATCTTTATGTTTTATTGTCTATCTGTCTATCTTTTTGTCTGTCTATGTCAGTGTTTTTGTATGTCTCTTTGTCTGTCCTTTTGTCTGTTTATGTCTGTCATTTTGTCTGTCAGTCTCTCTCTCTCTCTCTCTCTCTCTCTCTCTCTCTCTCTCTCTCTCTCTCTCTCTCTCTCTCTCTCTCTCTCTCCTCTCTCTCTCTCTCTCCTCTCTCTCTCCTCTCTCTCTCTCTCTCACAATCAATAACTCGTTAAGAATGCAGGAGTCTTTTCAGCAATTGAACACATAGCAACGCCTTGCACGCATTCCCTTGTTTATTATTCCCTTGTTTATCGCTATTACAGGTACGTCATAAGCAAGAGGGAAGGAGTACATAAAATATAAGTGCACATGTAACGTAAATACAAATGCATTTCTTTCAAAACTACAAGTACAAAAAGAGAAGTCATACAAGCTTTAATTGTTAGTTTTTTTTATTATTGTTGTTGTTGTTGTTGTTGTTGTTGTTGTTGTTGTTGTTGTTGTTGCCGCTTCTCATACTGTTCTTTCTGCACATTCTCATTGTTATTGATTTTATCAGTTGTTGATAATTCATGATAACTACAATTGTAGGATTGGTGGTTATGATGGTGTTGTTATTGTTGTTGTTGTTGTTGTTGTTGTTGTTGCTAATATTGTTGTTAATTAATTCATGATGATGCATTTTCTGGTGTTGCTGTTGTTAGTTAATGAAATAAAGCAGGTGGTGGTTAAGTTCTTTCATTACTTTTATCAATATTACTACTTCTATCATTATCATCATTATTAATTTTCTTCTACTCTCATTCTCTTCTCATCATAACATTATCACTATTTTTATTATAATCATTATTACTATCATTATATCTCAATTTATAACAACAACAACGGAAAAAGTGACAACGACGTCAATGATGATGATGATGATAACGATGATGACGACATGGAATAATAATAAGAAGTATAAAAAAAATAAAAAAAGAAAAAAAAAGAAGGAAGTCAACAAACAAGGTAAATATGAAGAAAAAAAGACAAATGAAAAGAAATGAGAAGGAAAAGGAAACATTAAGGAATAGAATAAAATGTTGTACGACAGGTGCGAAAATTCGTTACCACTTGTAAACTTGTTACCACCAAGGTGCTTGTTCTTATATTCTTCAATGTCTTATCTTAGTTTCGCTCTTCAGTTTTAAGAATTGAAGGGTTCGATGAGTGGAAAGCTTTCAGACTCCGATTTTCTTGGAACAACAGAAATCTTTGGCATTATTGATATTGTTGAGCGCAGTGCCACGGCGTCACGGGGCTACCAAGGTCAGGAGAGAGATTCACTCTTGGCCTCGGGGGCTCCAAGCATCACTGAGGGTTGATGGAGTGCCGGGCGCCTGCAGTAAATGTGGTGTAAACAAAGCAAAGCCAATCAGTCATCCGCTAAATGTGTCTACGTACTCGGAGTAGCATCTTTTGTGTAAACCCACCGTGTCTCTGTGTGGATAGAGTTAGTGGCCAGACAACATCGAGAGCTGAAGAAACGAAAATGAGTTTAACATTTTTTTTAACACGTAGGTAGAAGCATGGGACAAAATGCATAATGACAGCAATACCTCGGCCATTATGGATTTAAAGGAGGTAAAGAAGCGACAGAACAAAACATATAGCTAGGGACATGATTGGAGAACCCTATTGGAGAGAAAAGTTTAGCAAAATTAGCTGAAGGGTCAGGTGGGGACAGCAGGACAACATTTTTGAGGGAATTGCCACGTGCCGCATGAGCTGTTCAAGGTCACTGAGGCTATGACAGCTTTGTTCTTTAAACTGTTCAGTACAAGAAGATGACAACAAAAGCTGGTTGGGAATAATTAACATGTCCTAATGATGGCATTTCTAAATATAGAGAATACAATAACAAGTGTTATACCTTCAGGGTTGAACAAAACATTTTTTAGAAACCATGTAGAATCAGGTGCAATATACATGCAATGCATATACATTTTACGAACATGGTAATTAGTCTTAGACAGATGGCCAAAAATATAACGAGAAAATGCGTTATTATGTGGTGGAGTGAAGTCATCAGTTTTGGATTAAAATAAAGAACATGTTATTAGTTGTAGTGTGTGGTCTAGAACTCGTCCTCTCTCGTCACAAAATTCAACAATTTCATGCTCTAAATAATGTTGCTAGTATCTTAATATGACGGCCACTCAGAGCATCCTATCCTACACACTACTGAATGATTAATTGTACAATATCCCTAATATGATTTCTGTGCGTAAAGAATGATCAGAAATTATATCTACTGAAAGTAACATTTGATATATTTTTGTGGTTCAATAAGTAGTACCTGTATGAACGACTGCACTTTTTTGGGAGGATACTCATAGTTAAACCCATTCAATATTGTTCTTGTTTTCACTAGCAGTCGAGTTTGTAATCTTTGTTCAGGATTGTGGCGCCAGAGCAGTAGGATTTCAATCTTCATAGACTCACACATAGGATTGATGTCCAAGAAATCAACAAACACCCCGAAACAGTGGTTACCCTCACCTCGATAGCACGCTGAAGCACGGGCAGGTGGACGTGTTTCTGGTGACAGTGATCGAATAAAATGTAATATTTAAAATTTATTGTTGCGATAACCTCAATTCTCTGCCGCAAAACAGGAGACCCACTAATTGCTGCTGCCCTGCCGCCACACTCCTCGGTAATGCCTGTGTGTTTGCCATCATTGTGATCACCCAACTGTGTATCTCATCAAAGACAAACAGTCCAAGCAAAACACATATGTATTGTACATCTGATTATAATTATATAGGCGTAAAACAGTAGTACCTATACTGCCATAATATTATAGTAGTATGAGTATTGTCGTATAGTAGTAGTAGCAATAGTAGTATGAGTATTGTCGTATAGTAGTAGCAGCAATAGTAGTATGAGTATTGTCGTATAGTAGTAGTAGCAATAGTAGTATGAGTATTGTCGTATAGTAGTAGTAGCAATAGTAGTATGAGTATTGTCGTATAGTAGTAGTAGCAATAGTAGTATGAGTATTGTCGTATAGTAGTAGTAGCAATAGTAGTATGAGTATTGTCGTATAGTAGTAGTAGCAATAGTAGTATGAGTATTGTCGTAATAGTGTAGTAGCAATAGTAGTATGAGTATTGTCGTATAGTAGTAGTAGCAATAGTAGTATGAGTATTGTCGTATAGTAGTAGTAGCAATAGTAGTATGAGTATTGTCGTACAGTAGTAGTAGCAATAGTAGTATGAGTATTGTCGTATAGTAGTAGTAGCAATGGTAGTATGAGTATTGTCGTATAGTAGTAGTAGCAATAGTAGTATGAGTATTGTCGTATAGTAGTAGTAGCAATAGTAGTATGAGTATTGTCGTATAGTAGTAGTAGCAATAGTAGTATGAGTATTGTCGTATAGTAGTAGTAGCAATAGTAGTATGAGTATTGTCGTATAGTAGTAGTAGCAATAGTAGTATGAGTATTGTCGTATAGTAGTAGTAGCAATAGTAGTATGAGTATTGTCGTATAGTAGTAGTAGCAATAGTAGTATGAGTATTGTCGTATAGTAGTAGCAGCAATAGTAGTATGAGTATTGTCGTACTAGTAGTAGTAGCAATAGTAGTAATGAGTATTGTTGTCATAGTAGTAGTAGCAATAGTAGTATGAGTATTGTCGTATATAGTAAAAAGTTGAGTATTTAATAGAACAATAGTAGTATGAGTATTGTCGTATAGTAGTAGTATGCAATAGTAGTAGTAATGAGTATTGTCGTATAGTAGTAGTAGCAATAGTAGTATGGGTATTGTCGTATAGTAGTAGTAGCAATAGTAGTATGAGTATTGTCGTGTAGTAGTAGTAGCAATAGTAGTATGGGTATTGTCGTATAGTAGTAGTAGCAATAGTAGTAGTATGAGTATTGTCGTATAGTAGTAGTAGCAATAGTAGTAGTATGAGTATTGTCGTATAGTAGTAGTAGCAATAGTAGTATGAGTATTGTCGTATAGTAGTAGTAGCAATAGTAGTAGTATGAGTATTGTCGTATAGTAGTAGTAGCAATAGTAGTAGTATGAGTTTGTCGTATAGTAGTAGTAGCAATAGTATAGTATGAGTATTGTCGTATAGTAGTAGTAGCATAGTAGTAGTATGAGTATTTGTCGTATAGTAGTAGTAGCATAGTAGTAGTATGGGTATTGTCGTATAGTAGTAGTAACAATAGTAGTATGATATTGTGTTATGTAGTCTGCATAGGTATGCTATTGTGAGTGTAATGACACTAGTATAGTCATGATATTGTGTATGTGTATACAATCAGTACTTGGTATCACGTATAGTTATTGCAATATAGTGTATGAGTATTGTTATAGTATTAGTAGTCAATGTAAGTATGGTTTGTCGTATAATGTTACATAGAGAGATAGTATTGTGTAAGTAGTAGGCATAGTAATACTTATGTATTGTTATGCAAGTATTATAAAATATAGTGAGATGTGGCTGACACAGCGTCTTGTGAAGTTTAATGAATATTGTGACTAAATTATTACGGAAAAATTTATGCATCATTCACTTTTTCAACGTGTGTGTGTGTTGTGTGTGTATGTGTGTTGTGTGTGTTGTGTGTGTGTGTGTTGTTTGATCACTGTTCTGAGTGTTGTGTGGGTGGTGCGCTGAATCTTGCATGTTTGTATGCGACTGGTTAATTGTGCGTGGGCTGCGTCAGCGTGTGAGTGTGTGTGTGATGTGTGTGTGTGATGTGTGTGTTGTGATGTGTTGCGCGCAGTGCGTGCGTGGTGCTGTGGTGCGTGCGTGCGTGTGCGTGCGTGCGTGCGTGGTGTGTGTGTGTGTGTGTGTGTGTGTGTGTGTGTGTGTGTGTGTGTGTGTGTGGCTGGGGGGTGTGTGTGTCGTGTGGTGTGTGTGTGTGTGTGTGTGGAGAGAGAGAGAGAGAGAGAGAGAGAGAGAGAGAGAGAGAGAGAGAGAGAGAGAGAGAGAGAGAGAGAGAGAGAGAAAGGGGGGTGAGGGGCAGTATTTGGTGTCAGTGTTCAGACGTCCATTAGACTCATAATAATGGCCTGGCTACTATATTACACGCTGCATGGTTTTTTTTTTCTTTAATGTGAGATAGAAATGAAAATTAACCTGGCTTTTTTAGGTCATTTTGCAAAACATTTTCTATCTTGTTATAAATTTGTTGAGTTCCAAAGTCAATGATCTTTAAAACTTAAAGATCATTTACTTTGGAGTTCGGAATTCTCTATATTCTTTAAAAAAAATTCAGTGAGAAAAAGGGCTTAGAGGACAAAGCTATGGGCACTATAATGTTACTCATATCCTGTTGCAAGTATGTAATGTAAATAACTCATTTGTAGGCTGTTGTATAAAATATGTTGTAGATATATTCCAACATTGTGTGTAGAAGATCTAATTAATTTCATGAAGCTTTTAAATGTTTATGACCCTAAAAGACATGCATTACAGTGGAGAGAACACACACACACACACACAGTCACACACACACACACACACACACACACACACACACACACGCACACACACACGTACAAACCTTAATACTCATGCAACACCCTCCCCTCAGCAAGACTTTCCCTTCCTCCCTGCACCGCCACGGCCACTCGCCCCATAAAACCACCAAGGACAATCGAATCCTTTACCAAGAAAAGAGGTGTCTAGAATGCCATCACGTAGCTACTAGTACATTAGATCATGGCACCTAAGACTGTACCAGTACTTGCCTGTAGATTAATTCAGGCTTTATAGTGATG
The DNA here is from genome assembly GCA_016584305.1 of Chionoecetes opilio. NCBI lineage: Eukaryota > Metazoa > Arthropoda > Malacostraca > Decapoda > Majidae > Chionoecetes > Chionoecetes opilio. The sequence continues at coordinate 245,803 of JACEEZ010006395.1, read as the reverse complement.
ATCGCATTCCTTCTATATTGACAAGAGTATCAACACCAAAAATTGTCATATATTCGCCCACTTTGTTGAGTGAAATCAAGCTTTAGATAAGCTCGCGTGTTTGAGTTGCACAAGTTCCTGCCTTCCATCGCATGGCTGAGACTCGTCACTCAGGAACTCATGTCATTAATTGAGGAATGCATGCAAATAACATAATATACTACTAATGAGGTCAAAAGTTAAAAGATATACAAAACATGCATGAGTGCTTAGAATCATGAGTCAGACAGTATATTATTAAGCTCTGTCAGACGAGTCATAACAAGCATGGTGACTTTTACATTCGTATTCATAATATACTTTCATGTATGATGCGTAGGAAGGAGAGAGAGGGGATCAGGAAAAGGGAGTGAGAAGTGTGACTAGCACAATGAAATTCTCCAGAAAAGAAGGGAAGGAGATAAAAGATGAAGAAGGGAAAGGTTGAAAGAACAAAACAAAGGAGAAAGTTAACAAAGAATTAAAGAAAAGCAGATAAAGCGAGACAATATGACGTTGAGATAGAGAGAGAGAAGAGAGAGAGAGAGAGAGAGAGAGAGAGAGAGAGAGAGAGAGAGAGAGAGAGAGAGAGAGAGAGAGAGAGAGAGAGGAAAATAAATGGTACTAATGAAACAAACAAGAAGGAAGACTAAAAACAGATATGTCAATTAATAAAATCTTCATCCCTCAAGTAACATCCGCATTCATCACAAAAATAGATAAATAACAAATGAATAGATTAAGAAAGGACAGAAACAAGTCATAAGGCTCATATTCAAATCAAAAGGGAGTAGATCAAGAAGGAACTGGGACGAGCGATGATGTGGCCGCGGCAGAGATTTATATTATGTACAGAGATTGTATTGGACAGCTGATGGCGTTGCATAAAATAAGTAACGCCGTGAAATAAGTAACGCCGTGAAATAAGTAACGCCGTGAAATAAGTAACGCCTTTCCTCACCCCCCCCCCCCCCCCGCCGTTCTTTACTTATTTACCACAAATTACTCCTTTATAAGTGATTAACCAGGACGTGTGTGGTACTGTGGTTGCTGGAGGTACTGGAGGAGACAGGAGAGAAGGGAAGAAGGCATTAGTGTAGTGATTAGTTAGTAAGAGCAAGGCATTGAGTGATCTAGCTCTGTACACGTCTTATGTCTATGTTAAGTGTGCTTCTATGTATGACAAGGCAGGTGAAGGGATTATCTTGTTAAAAACTTCAATCTAGGAGTATTTTGTGGTCAATAATTAAGGAACCGCGGGGGTGTGAAGTAAGGCGCTACTTATTTCACGGCGTTACTTATCTTATGCAACACCGGCGCGGGGAGGACCTAAGACATAACAGGATGACGCCCATGGATGAAAAGAAAACAAATCTTACCTCAATAAATTTTCCACTGTAAGAAAAATCATATGAATTTTAAGTCTTTTCGGAGGTCGTAATCATATCAATAAATAATGATATCCATGTTTTATCGCTAGAATTCTTCGAAGCATTGGTATATAAAAAAAAATGCAATGTACTACACATCCAGAGAAAACGAACTTTACCTCAATACATTTTTTACTATAAGAAAAATCATGTCACTTTTAAGTCCTTTCGGAAGTCGTAATTATGTCAATAAATAACCATATTCAGTTTTTATCGCAAGAATTCTACGAAACATTGGTATATAAATAAAATGCAATGTACAGCTAGATAAACTTAGAAGAGCTAGAAGAACTAAAAGCAACAATAAATATGTAGTAAAAACAAATCGCTTGGATCTTACTCGATGTAATGTTCCCAATATCAGAGTTTCTTTGTAATACATTGAACTATAAAATAACGAAGACAATATATATTATGGTAAAATATGCAAAGAGTCGAACCACAGCTATTTCCATCTGAATAAACAGACCATTGCTGTCACTGACTACACAGAGCATAAGCTGTCAATACATGTTAGGGCGAAGGGCACCTTGAGCAACCACGAAGGTCCTGTCTGGTTCACAGCGCCCGAGGACAGCCTTGGGATGGCACCGAGTGAGGGATCAATGTCCGACATGCGTGGATTGCGTTTAATTAGGAAAGCAAAGAATTAAACAAGACAATTATATACATTAAATGAAGCAATAACAAATAATTGGTGGATGTTAGCGTGCAATGTGATAATACTAACACACACATTAGAGAGAGAGAGAGAGAGAGAGAGAGAGAGAGAGAGAGAGAGAGAGAGAGAGAGAGAGAGAGAGAGAGAGAGAGAGAGAGAGAGAGAGAGAGAGAGAGAGAGAGAGAGAGAGAGATAAGATAGATAAGATAAGATAAGATAAGATAAGTAGATAAGATAAGATAAGATAAGATAAGATAAGATAAGATAAGATAAGATAAGATAAGATAAGATAGAGAGAGAGAGAGAGAGAGAGAGAGAGAGAGAGAGAGAGAGAGAGAGAGGAGAGAGAGAGAGAGAGAGAGAGAGAGAGAGAGAGAGAGAGAGATAAGATAAGATTTTCATCCTATCTAGACACTTTGCAAGTACCAACTACAAGGTTATTGACTATACAAAGCGCCGCCACGTCAGCACGAACTAGGCGGACTCGAACCGCTGACCGAATGCACAGGGACGCTGCACATTGCGAGCTCACGTCTCTACCAACCTTGCCACCCTGACGGGCGAGAGAGAGAGAGAGAGAGAGAGAGAGAGAGAGAGAGAGAGAGAGAGAGAGAGAGAGAGAGAGAGAGAGAGAGAGAGAGTGAAAGAGAGAGTGAAAGAGAGAGAGAGAGAGAGAGAGAGAGAGAGAGAGAGAGAGAGAGAGAGAGAGAGAGAGAGAGAGAGAATTAATTAGTGACTTGCTAAAGGCAAATAATTTGGTCCAATGATACCAATCTATCCCTAATTCTTGGATACATATACAGTACTGATTCCTTGTTAGTTTACGCCTAATCTGCAATTCAGAGAGAGAGAGAGAGAGAGAGAGAGAGAGAGAGAGAGAGAGAGAGAGAGAGAGAGAGAGAGAGAGAGAGAGAGAGAGAGAGAGAGAGAGAGAGAGAGAGAGAGAGAGACTAAAAGATAGACAAAAAAAGTCAAATAGATAACAAAAAATTATAGACACAAACGAAAAGACAGACAGACACAAACATAACATACAGACTCAGACATACACAGACAGACAGACAGGAAGACCCATGGTTATTCATTCACAAACTCAGACACAGACACATTCGAACACATGAATGCATGGACATAAACACTAAAACAAGAAATTATTGTTATATTACGACTGAGGACATCCCTTCGTGGGGGTCAGTTTGGGTTACCATTATAGGGGCTTGGTTACTATCAAGTTTGAAGTCATAATGCAGGGTTAGGTTTAGTTTTCAATGCCCTTCACTCTTACGTTTCGAGAGAGGGTCCCTTTATAGGTGCCTATATAATATAGTTGACTGTAAATCGCAGTAAATGACCCTAAAATGAAAAATTACTGAAATGACTCTACAGCTATAAGCAACACAGACAGACAGGAAGACCCATGGTTATTCACACACTCAAACACACATACACACACACACTCGAACACAAGAATGCATGGACGCAAACACTAAAACTAGCAATGCCTATATAGCTACGAGTAACATGGCTGACGGCAAAGAGGGAAGGAAGGGGACGGCCTGACCCTGCTGCAAGGAAGGGAAGTGGACGCCGCCGCCCCGGAAGCTGCGGGTCAAGGGGCTTTCTGCTTACGTCTCAATAACCTTCCTGGAGTTTGCTGTGAGGCGGCCAATACCTGCACCTGAAACTTCTGCCAAATCCGATGGGATATGTGTGTGTGTGTGTGTGTGTGTGTGTGTGTGTGTGTGTGTGTGTGTGTGTGTGTGTGTGTGTGTGTGTGTGTGTGTGTGTGTGTGTGTGTGTGTGTGTGTGTGTGTGTGTGTGTGTGTGTGTGTGTGTGAGGGAAGCAGCCCAAGCTCTCTCTCTCTCTCTCTCTCTCTCTCTCTCTCTCTCTCTCTCTCTCTCTCTCTCTCTCTCTCTCTCTCTCTCTCTCTCTCTCTCTCTCTCTCTCTCTCTCTCTCTCTCTTATCGGGCACATACAGCAAAATGGATTAATGTTCTTAACTAACACTCGTATACTGATTTCCTTTCCTTTACTAATTGCATCACTTCACTCCACATGGATATACTGTACACTTTTCACATCCCTTCTCGTCTTCTCTCCTACTATTATCCATACATCCAGACACCATTTCTCCCTCTCATCCTTGTTACATTTACTGACCAACTAGATTAGCCCGTCCATCTGCCTTTCACCAACCCCTTGACCCCATTCACAGCCTACCAATGAAGCACGATAGGCCATGAAAGGCTAGTCAGAGTGCAAGGCTGCTTCAATTAACAAGCTTTTACGTATTTACCAGCCCGAGGATATTTTTTTTCAACATCCATAAGGTTTACTAATTCTTTTTTCCCAACCTCTTTATGATATTTCTATTCAACATTTTGTTTTCAGGTTGAGTTTGTTTTTGTATTCGATTTTTTTTTTATATATAATGGAATATAAGAGAAGCAGGTAATTACATCGGTAGCCCCTAGTACATAATAGTAAGTAATGACATAGTAGACCCTATTCCTAGTCTAGTTCTTGTTGACTTATTGCTTGTTGTCGTTGTTTTTAATGGTGATGATAACGATGATTTTCTTACACGTGCTGTTCAAATGATAAAAACGAACCAGAGAGAGAGAGAGAGAGAGAAGAGGAGAGAGAGAGAGAGAGGAGAGAGGGGA
>JACEEZ010006395.1:230000-233489 GCA_016584305.1 Chionoecetes opilio | reverse complement strand
TGTGCCATCCAGGAAGTAAGTAGGATATAACCGAGGTAAATACGAACATAAACAAACGCCATACAAGTAAGGTAAATACTTTCTTTTTTCTCCCCTCCCTTCTTCCGTGGCAGTGTGAAATCCACAAGGGAGGGGTTGCCGCCCCCTTACCCTTGTCTATTTGCCTTTATGACACGCAGGGGAAGCAGAGTCATGCATTCTAAAACCACATGTCCTTGGCGAGGGGAAAAATACATATAAACATAATAAAAAAATAACTAACAATTACAATAATGATAATACTAATATGGTAAAACTATCCTTACTCTTACTTGGAGGTGAACAAAATAAATAAACAAAATTAATATAAAAAAACATAAGAAAACATAAACTGACAATAATTACAAAAATAACACTAATAAATGGTAAACTATCCTTATTATTATTATAGTTATACATATACTATTATTCTGGGTTCGCCATCGAGGAGGTTTGAGTTTCGAGTCTCCGAACACACAGAGACTATTTTGGTTGCACAACTTTCACGGTGTGTTCATGAAGCCGAGTGAGTGGGAGCGTGAGTTGTGACCTTGCAGTGTGTGTGTGTGTGTGTGTGTGTGTGTGTGTGTGTGTGTGTGTGTGTGTGTGTGTGTGTGTGTGTGTGTGTGATTGTGTGTGTGTGTGTGTGTGTGTGGTGTGTGTGTGTGTGTGTGTGTGTGTGTGTGTGTGTGTGTGTGTGTGTGTGTGTGTGTGTGTGTGTGTGTGTGTGTGTTGGGGGAGGTGTTTTTCTCTTCAAATATTTTAGTTTGGTTGTTCATTTCTTCCCCCACACATCAATTATTGTTTTATGTTCAGGCGTGTTGCACTTTACCTGTTTACACTTCTTCTTAATTGTCCAAGCTCGCTTCGCTCGCTTGGACACCTATTTCAGCCGAAATCAGGTGTCATATAGGCTTGTAAAATGTTTCCAGGAATTCTTCTTCTTCTTCTTCTTGTGACTTTTGTAGGCACGAAAGATACAGGCGCAAAGGAAGAAATTTGGCACAGAAAGTTATATTTCGTCTCTTAACTCATTGTCCAAGCGAGCAAAGCGAGCTTTTAGCATTTATGCTAAAATTCGTAATATATTGTGCCTGGCGACATTAGTGCAGTGGCGAAAGTAGTGCATTAGTGCAGTGGAAATAAAATGTGCTCGTAGCCTTCACAACAACAGTGTCAGAGTCGCCAAGGAGGCAGGCCGCTTGTGTTAGGCCTCATCTAATATACTATAGGAGTAGCCGTGTGTCTGTCTGTCTGTCTGTCTGTTTTGGGTAGCCGAAACTGTAAATTCAATTTTGATGAGAGTAGGCTCAAAAAATCGCAAATAAATCGTAGGTGGTAAGCGGCTTGGTCCCATGTCGATTGAATACTTTTGAAGGGGGGTTTTGGGCTAAAAATACTTTAAGGAGTATTAGATTACAGGAAAGACTCTGCGGTAACGTCTTGCCATACTCCACAAACTCAGTAGACTCATGGACGTTTGTGTGCGTGTGTGAGTATGTGTGTGTTGGAATCACACGGAACACAAAGGGTTGGAATCACACGGAATGTGGTCTACCCCGAGGCACTTTGACCAGTGACCAACGACAGCAACAACACGATTGGAGTTTGCAATCACATGTTGTCTAATATATACAACTACTACAAACATCAATACATGGGTCCGAAGTGCCCACAAGCACTTGTATAACCACCATAACTCGTGTTTCTAAAGCCGTTATAGGTGTTATTTAGGGTTAGCGTGGTGTTATATACGTGGTAGGGTGTGCGTGAGGTGTTAAATATGCCATTTCAGCCGTGGGTACAGAGAGGAGGAAGAAAATGTAAGTATAAACCCGTGTTATTGTCCAAGCGAGCGAAGCTTGCTTGGACATTCGCATATAACAATTATGAAATACCACCACCACACCACCACCACCCACCACCCCCACTACCCCCTCCCCCCCACCACCACCCCACCACCACCACCACCACCACCACCCCACCACCACCACCACCACCACCACCACCAACACAACCATCACCATCACCCCCACCACCACCACCCCCCACCACCCACCACCCCACCACCCACCCCACCACCATCACCCCCACCACCATCACCCCCCCCCCACCACCACCACCACCACCACCACCCCACCCCCACCACCACCCACCACCACCACCACCACCACCACCACACCACCCACCACCACCACCACCACCACCACCACCACCACCACCACACCACCACCATCACCACCACCACCACCACCACCACCACCACCACCATTACCACCACCACCACCACCACCACACCACCACTACCACCACACCACCACCACCACCACCACCACACCACCACCAGCATCACCACCACCACCACCACACCACCACCATCACCACTACCATCACCACCATCACCACCACCATCACCACCATCACCACACCATTTTTTTTTAGAACTTTTTTTAAAACTTTTTTCAAGAACAATTTAGCACTTTTCTTTTCTTTGTAAAAAGTAAAGAAAATCAAAGAAGGGGATGGTGAAGGTTAGGTTGGGTTAGGTCAGGTTGTAATAGAAGTATTTTAAGGTGAGGGTATTTAAAAAGTTGACTTGAGCCTGTGCGAGCTTGGACACGTTCCACATCTTTAGTGTGGACGTCTATTTCCTAGTTTTTTTATTTTTCTGCTTAAATACTTAAATATACAGGTTGGTAATCATTGTTTAGTTTGTTTCCTTTGAAGTAGTTAACCATTTTGCTCTATGTTAGTTTCCATTACAAGTAATCTGCACACGAGAGTCGTTAGCGTCATGAGTCGATGGTCGCATAGTTACGAATGTATGTATGTAGTATGTACGTCTGTAATTGGATTGGAGTGTAAGTTTAATAGAATTGAATAGAGTGGAGTTTAATAGACCTCCATTAACACTCTCTTTACTGGCAGTCATGGATTTATAAAGTAATATACGACAGCTTACAATTATATTATTTTGTATAGTTATTTTTATGAATTCTGTGTAAAATCTAAAACTTGGCAAGGGATGAAGAATTGTAAGAATTTATTATTATCAGAATTTAAGAGAATATAAAGTCATGGGTCTGCAAGCGTCATTGTATTTTTATGGGCGTCAGTTATGCTTGTGATGTCCCGTCTCGTAATGTCAAATCATACACTTCTTGGGACTTATCTTTATCTATTGCACAAGATGTTTCGCCTGGTAACTGCTTCTACAAACAAGTTACGAAGCAAGATTGTTCTTTATGTGTTCTTGTTACTTTCAATCACTTCCAACAATGACGTCTTTACATGTTGCTTGTAGATGTTTTTTTGAGGTATTTGCCTATTCTTATATAATTTGTATACATTATTATGTTGTTGCTATGTTGTTGTTGTTCTCTCTCTCTCTCTCTCTCTCTCTCTCTCTCTCTCTCTCTCTCTCTCTCTCTCTCTCTCTCTCTCTCTCTCTCTCTCTCTCTCTCTCTCTCT
>JACEEZ010006395.1:220000-225000 GCA_016584305.1 Chionoecetes opilio | reverse complement strand
AAGCATTGAATGACACACGTATATATTGAGGTAGGAAAACAGAAGCATAACCCCACACCCTGTACACTCCAAGTAGGTAAAACACACACACACACACACACACACACACACACACACACACACACACACACACACACACACACACACACACACACACACACACACACACACACACACACACACACACACACAAATATCGCGAGGTTATACAGACTCCAGCATCCGTTTCAGCCCGCCTTTCGTTCCTTACTTCCCTCTTAGGCGGCAGCAGTCTTCTCTCTGGCGACGAGGACGATATTAGTCACACCAGACGACCGCTTTATTAACTACAATTATGAAGGACTCCAGAGGGACTGGTCGTTAACTCACATAATTATGCAAGAAACGTGAAGCAACGCAGGCACCTTGTGGGGGAGTGAGGGCGGTAGTGAAGGAAGGAAAGGAAGGGAAAGCCGGAGAGGAGACATCGCCCGTATATCACCAATACAAATGTTAAAATGGGGATGACAGTATAAAGATGTGGAAAATAATAGAAACAAGTGTTTTGTTTATTCATACAAAGACTTTATAAATTAGCAGTAAGATAAGCCTGAGAGGAACCATCGCCTACATATCACCAATACAAATGCTAAAATGGTGATGACAGTATAAAGATGTGCATAAATAAGTGTTTTGTTTGTTCATACAATAACTTTTATAAACAGTAACATGAGACCACGCGTGGGAATTTCTCCGAGGCAGCATGAGACAATGTTGTATTTATAGAGCGCATGCAATCTTCAGACAAAAATTAAGGAAAAAAATCCTACTGACGCAATATTCGTTATGGTTTTAAGAGGAAAGCGCGAACAAGGAAAATAAACCTAGTTAATGAAAAGAGCGAATCAAGCTGACCACATTCTCTGAAAAGCCAGGCACACTGTTGCCAATCGGCGCAAAATACCTTCCAGGAAATAAAAAAGTTTCAACTTTAGCGCGGCGGCCGTCGAAGTTGAAGGGCTTCAAGGTCATACCAACTTCTTGAGCCACACATCAAATATTATCGGAAATCAGCCAGACCAGCCCTTAGTATGTGACCCACTAGTGATTCCAGTCAAGGGTTACGTCTGACTGAGTACTGACTGCATCGATCACCGGGCTGTCAGGTGAATGAAGGGCGGAGGACGTCTGGCGGTGCATGGAGTGTATGCACGGAGGCTTGAATGGTGGCAAGTCAATCAAAACAAACATTGCTGTTGTTGTTGCAGATGATGATTGACAAAGCGATCTGAATAACATGCCCCCCCCCCCCTCATTACTATTATTTATGTATTTTACGCTGGGGCCTATGGCGCCTGTAGGCTATATCTTCCTTCCTTCGGTTATATATTCTTTCCTTGAGGGCTCAGGTGGTTGGCCCTGCATTTTGGAGGCCTGTGATGATTTAAAGAGGTTATTTTTCTATACCCAATGGTGTATAGATTAGAGGTGCTTAATCTAATATCACATCGAGCCAGAGGTATAGCTCAGCACAAATCTGTCTCCGTAATGCAACTCAACATACGATTCGAATTACATGCATGGTTCCTCCCTCATTTAAAGAGACTGGGTTATTTTCTATACTATAACAGTGTATAGATTGAGGTGCTTCATCTAAAATCACATCGAGCCACAGGTATAGCTCAGCACGAATCTATAATGTAACTCAACATAACAGAGAGGGAGGACAGCAGCCCGCCTTGGTCGCTGCTCAAGCCTCACTGGTGCGGTAGATTGCCAGCGCAGACTACCACCACACAATGGCTTCACAGATTAAACTGATCCCCTTTCTGCCATCCCTCTCCGCCCCTTGCCCTCTATCCCTCTAATCCTTCTCTGCCTATGCCAATTAACATATGGATTGGAAAGATTATACCCCAATCCATACATACGTCAGTCTACAAACACGAAATGAATAATACGTTTAAAAAAAAAATTGTTCTACCTAAACCAGGGCGTGTTTATCCTTAAGAAGAACAACAGTACAAGAAATATGACACCAGACTGCGGAACAAAGCTCTCTGCATTCTTTTGACGAGGGAGGTGCCGCAACTATCACCTGTCGCACGCACCCTCACAGGAAAACCCGAGCCTCTAACCGCTATAAATATACCCAAACAGACGCTCCCTCCCTTCGCCCTTCCACCTTGCCTTGACGGGAGACACTGAGACCCATACCCAGACCCAGACCCAGACCCACACCCACAGTACCCTTCCGGCATTCTCCGTGGCACCGATCTAGGATGTGATGGTGCAACAAGCGAGTAACTGGTCTAAATGGTGACACACAATACTGTAACACAAGACACTACACTTTTAACTTCATAATGGTTGGTGAGAAGAGTAGAAGGAGGAGGGAAGAGAGGGGGGAAAGGGGGAAGGGAGAAGGGGTATGAGGGAAGGAAGGAGGAGATGAGAGAGGGGAAAAGGAGAGGGGAATGAAGGAGGGAAGGGGAATGAGGGAGGGAAGGAGGAAATGAGAGAAGGGTAAAAGGGGAGTGGGTATGAGGGAGGGAAGGAGGAAATGAGAGAAGGGGAAAAGGGAAAGGGTATGAGGGAGGGAAGGAAGAGAGAGGGGAAGAGAAAGGGGAAGGATTATGAGGGAAGGAAAAGAGAGAGGGGGAAGGGGAAGGGGAATGAGGGAGGGAAGGGGAAGGAGTATGAGGGGGGGAGGTAGAGAGGAAGGAGAAAATGAGAGAACCAGCCACTTGACACCTCATGAAACACTTGTCATGATGAGTTGAGTGAAGCATTAGTGACAACAATTTACCGCAGCTTACATGCTATTCCCCTTCCTGAACTTTTTTTTTGACCTCCCTTTCATGCTATAGTAAATATATCCCTTGCCACAGTTTAGTTATCTATTTCTTTACATTATTTTCCATTTTCATCCTTACCCAGTTTATTTTTCATATTTTGTTTTCTTTCTTTCTTTTATCAATGTTCATATTTCACGCAACACATCTTTTCTCCGGGCACAGTTTAGTTTTTTTTTAGTTCTGTGTATACATTATTTCCATTTTTATCCTTACCCCGTTCTGTTTTCACATTATTTTTGTATTCTTTTATCTATGTTCATATTTCACTGCACACATCTTTTCTCGTTATACTTTGTTTTATTCATTGTTACATTATTTCCATCTTTATCCTTACCCACTTCAGTTTTCACATTATTTTTGTATTCTTTTATCTATGTTCATATTTCACTCCACGCATCCTTTCTCTTGGCATAGTTTAGTTTTCGTTATTTTTACATTTTTTACATTTTCATTCTTACCTAGTTCAGTTTTCATCTATTTTTCTTTTTCTATCAATGTTCATATTTCAGTCCTTGCATGTTTTCTCTTGGGACAGTTTAGTTATCTATTTTTTTTACATTGTTTTTTCATTTTCATCCTTACCCAGTTCAGTGTTCACCTTTTCTTTTGCTTTTCCAGTTCAGTTTTCACATTTTCCTTTCTTTTATCAATGTTCATATTTCCCTCCACGCACGAGCACTCCCTCCCTTGCATGTGTCACTGGCCGCGCACGTAATCCCCGCACCTCTCCTTTAATTAACCGGCACCAGTTAAGCGCCCTTGACAACCCTACATCTGACAGTTTTCAATTCCACACAACAACCATCACTCGTTTCCCCTACCCTGATATAATTACCCATCAAGTGTTGCCCTACAATCTACAATCCACCTTCCATTTAAATCAACTCTTTTCACCACCACCACCACCACGACGATTACCACCTTCCACCACCTACCACTATACATCTGCCTCCACATCTCGGCTCACACCACCACTTCCACTTCCTTCAATATGTGTAGGCAGGAATATCGGTTTCAGATTTTGAGAAATACCGAAGAAACCATCCATTCTCCTCACCAATATATCAGCCGTTAAAAACAAAAAAAGATTTCAACTATACGTAGTCTATTTTTTTTAACAAGGTGAAAATTCCATTCTATTTTAAGGTCTCATGCTTAGAATTTTGCCTATGTTTACCTGATAATATGGTTAGCTATGATAAAATACAACTGAAGTTAAGAAGAAGCGTAGTATTCCCTTCTCCTGGCATCAAATATCAGTCAGTAAGCAGCAAGGGGTCAGGATTTCTCACCTCATAAAAAAAAATAGACTATAGTAAAAAAAAAATGACGTCAGTTTCACGAATGTCTAAAAAATTCGATGGAAATTTGAGTATTGTTTGTCCCTCTGCAAAATATTTTCATGGTTGTGTAAATCCATCGCCACACTCCCGGGAAAAATTCATATAACCTCTATTGATTCATTCTATATCAAATTTCGCTTATCTATTGCAGCATTCACTCCCCCTCGCGGCTATAAACATGAATTCACATGTTTATATAATTTCTACACTAAACATATATGCATAGCACCGATTTTTACATTCCTCATTGGCAAATAATTTCAAAGTAAAGAGGACATATAGCCTTGCTTTTATCTAGTTTCCTGTACTGCATGTCCAATAATTTCAAAGTACAAGAAAGATATCATGTAAAGAGGATATCAATAATTTCAAAGTAAAGAGGATATCAATAATTTCAAAGTAAAGAGGATATCAATAATTTCAAAGTAAAGAGGATATCAATAATTTCAAAGTGAAGAGGATATCAATAATTTCAAAGTAAAGAGGATATCAATAATTTCAAAGTGAAGAGGATATCAATAATTTCAAAGTAAAGAGGATATCAATAATTTCAAAGTAAAGAGGATATCAATAATTTCAAAGTAAAGAGGATATCAATAATTTCAAAGTAAAAAGGATATCAATAATTTCAAAGTAAAGAGGATATCAATAATTTCAAAGTAAAGAGGATATCAATAATTTCAAAGTAAAGAGGATATACAGTATAGCCTTGCTTTTATCTAGTTTTCTGTACTGCATGTCCAGGACTCAAATATTTTCTTCACTTTACTGCAGCTTATATAATATTTTATTTGAATGTCAAGAAATAAAAATGACATGC
>JACEEZ010006395.1:207500-217500 GCA_016584305.1 Chionoecetes opilio | reverse complement strand
AGGACAGATTGACACCCGCACCGTTAACCAGCACCGACAACAGTCAACAACGACACTGTGCCGTTAAATGAACTCAATTTACGGATATATATTCTGGTCTTCACATATTTGATTAACAGTTTTACACTTTTTTGTGCTTCATGAATGCAAACCAACACCTGACGCAGGCTGACGCAGGACGCAGTGAGCGGCAGACAGCGGAACGGCCTGCACTCCGGCCAATGTCAATGAGATAAGATAGACATGAAGTAAAATAAGTTAAAGTCAGGTGACACAAAGAGAGAGAAAAAGAGAGAAAAGAGGGAGTGAGAGAGACAGATAGACAGATAGACAGACAAACAGACAGACAGACAGACAGACAGACAGACAGACAGACAGACAGACAGACAGAGATAGAGAGAAACAGACAGACAGACAGACGGCGAAAGAGAGAAAAAGTTCTAGAATGTGGATATAATATACATACATACGTACATATAAACATATATATAAGCACACACAGTGAAGGACGAGTTAGTAGAACCTCAGGACACAATATCCTTAGCAGCCCGCCTTAAGGTATACCAGAGTCTCACCCTCAGGATATCATGACCCCAGTGTGATGACTATGATGACTTGCAAAGTAAGCAAGCCCACGAAAGTTCGATGAACCTTAAAGGTTAACCTGTTATGTTTTCATTTTCCTAACCTGAACAAATATCAAATAGAATTAACACACGGAGAAAATTAAAACAAAATACAGAAAAAAGTATGATATTGCGAGAATGAAAAATGTTGCCACACGAGGATCACACAATTTCACTGCATTAGGGCGAGTGTCAAGCGCTGAACTAAAAAATACGAAGATACTGTTGACATGAAAAATATTTGACGCCCCTTTTTGAGTAATATATCTTAGAAAAAAATCGTGAACCAATGACAATCTCGTACGAACACTCAATTAATAACTTGTAAATGTTCCTTTCACGTAGAATCAGGACAGCGCGATTGCCATGAGGTAGAACACTTTTTTTCATTTTTTTTAGACATCACAAAGGACTGGCCAAGGACACTAATAAAGAGATAACAAAAATCCCGCATATTTACCAGTCCCTATAAAGAAGACAGTAAGCGAATAAAGAAATGAGGATGGGCCAATTTAGTTCGGGAAGTGTCTTGTCACTCCTCTCTTGAAAAGATTGAAGTCGTAGGAAGTTGGAAAAATGGAAGGTGGAAGTTGGCGTGTATACCGATCAAGAGTCACCGCCTGCAATGTGACCTGCTACCTGGCGTGATCACAGGAAGGGTCGCGGTGGCAGCATGATTAGTGTTTTCCTGCTGGATAGTCCTCCTCCTCCTCCTCCTCCTCCTCCTGCACCACACTGATAACTCACTACGCCATACCACACCACACCACACCGCACTATACCCTAAGTTATACAGTACTTTTCCGGTTTAGGGCATCCCGCGATTTACAGTCACCTATATAATAAAGGCACAAATAAAGGGACTCTCTCTCGAAACGTAAGAGTGAAGGGTATCTAAAAACTAAGCCTAACCCCGCATTATAACCTCCTAACTTGATAGTAGTAACCAAGCCCCCTATAATGGTAACCCAAAAAGACCCCCACGAATTGAAGGGATGTCCTCAACCGTAATAAAACCAGTTATGCAACACACCGAAACTAGCGCCACGACTGATACTTCTGCAGCAGTGATGTTCAGAGGGTTGAATACATGAGTGGCCATCAAACAAACCATCACACTGCAACAGGAAAACACACGCACGCAAGCCTCAACTTTCGGGATAATGTTGGCACCACCACCCCCACCACCACCACCACCGCCATTCCGTTACCTCCGCCCAGTGCTATAAACATTGAAACCCACCACCGTCATCACAAAATTTGCACCACCACCACCACCATCATCATCCTCGTCCTGAATGACCGGCGCGTCTGTCACCATCCCGATCCTGCCTATCATTATCACGTTGGTCCGCCCAGCATCAATGAGGCTCCCACACCATCACCATCATTATCACCATCTGCAGCCCTGTCACTACAATTAATAGTGTCACCATCCTCCCTCCACACACCATCACCATCACTGTCACCATCTGCAGCCCTGTAACCACCATCATTAATAGCATCACCATCCTCCCTCCACACACCATCACCACCACTGTTACCATATGCAGACCTGTCACCGCCATCATCAATAGTGTCACCATCGACCCTCCCACACCATCACCAACACTGTCATCACCATCACCAATAGTTTCACCATCTTCCCGCTACACACCATACCATCACTATCACCATCTGCAGCCCTGTCACCATCATCACCAATAGTGTCACCATCCTCCCTCCAACACCATCACCATCTGCAGCCCTGTCACCACCATCACCAATAGTGTCACCATCACCCCTCCAACACCATCACCACAACTATCACTATCTGCAGAACTGTCACCACCATCATTAATAGTGTCACCATCCTCCATCCCACACTATCACCATCTGCAGCCCTGTCACCACCACCATCAACAGCATCACCATCCTCCCTCAACCAGCTCCATGACAGAAAAATAAATGAATAAATGTTATGGTCTGGCTGCTTACCCGATCCCCCAATTAGAGGGTGCCTATTCCTCCCCTCTAGTCCTCCCTTCTCAGCCTGGTACTTACCCTCACTCTCTCCCGTCCATTCACCCGTCCCCAACATACACCCACATCTCTCTTCCTACCCCTCATTCACCCTCTCCAAATCTCTCTTGCTCGCCCTCATTCGCCCTAATACTCCATCATTTCATTTCATTTACCATTCCAACTGTGTTATATATTCGGCTATAATGTCTCCAATAACTTTAATTTCAGAAAGAAAAAAATACTATTTCAGTATATCGGGTATTTTTTCTTTACTACTCACTACCTGGTCTTAAATTTTGAGTCATTCCAAATAGGATAATCGTCTTTCCACTGATTATCTTCGCGACCACTCACTCTCTCACTATCCTTACTATCTTCTTATACACTTATCCTCACTATCCTACCTTAATACACCTTCGCCCATTGATTCTCTCGTCACCTTTCATCAGCTGCCAATACAATCCCCACAACGGTCACATGACATCTACATAGACGACAAATGTCATCGGTTAATCCACTGTCAATCCTAACCACGCACGGAACTCCTCTGTGACCTTTGTTTATAAGTCACGGGGGTAAGATTTTGTTGCTGTTGTTGCATATATTCTTATTCTTAATGTTACTGTTCTAATTATTAACGCATTATTTTTGCTGTTGTTGTTGTGATTGTTTTTGCTTCTATTCTTATTTTTATTGTTACTGTTGTTATTATTTGTATCATTGTTGTTGTTGGTGGTGGTGGTGGTAGCAGAGCATTTTTTAAGCAAATCTTACTGGGCGACCGACATCCATGCTGTGTTTATGAATCTTCCAGTGGCACCAACAAAATTTCACTGCGCTAACAATCGACGGGTTATAGATGGCTCTACAAGATGATATAGGCAATAATAGAAGAAATAGATGTAAATACAAAGCATTATTTTTCATGCAGTAATAAGAATGTACTTCCGGATCTTGCACACACACAGACATGAGCCATTATATCCCAGAAGGATTTTATGAATAAATATCTTGTCGCCCAGTAGCTTAAAAATGTCCTTACTGGGCGACAGTTTTTCATCACTGGGAGACATTTTGGTCGCCCAGTTGTCATGTAAAAAAATGCAGTGGGTGGTAGTGTCGGTTCCCTTCAGTTAAACCACCAGATAAGAATAGCAGTGTGTTAAAGACCGTATAACACAAAAATAATTGGTAGAAATTGGGGATAATAGGGACTCACAATGCCGACAATAGCACCCAAATTAAATATAACGGCATATGACAGAATTTATGAGGATAATAAAAACGTAGATAAGACCGACCGGAATATGAAATAAATAAGGCCATTAGTCGAAGGAGCCGCGCATAAACAAGTACCAGACGAGTTGTTGACTGATAACGTGGTTCCTTTTGAAAATTAATCCTGTTCTACGATTTTAACTATGAGTGACAACAGGACAAAGAGCGATTCATCTCCCCCCCGCCATCACCACCTCAACCAGCGGCAGTGAGGAAAGACATAAAGAAATAAAACGAAATCTGTGTTCGGAACAAGAACTTCATAAAAAAAAAAATCACAGTTCAGAATATAATGAAGTGTGTGCATTACATAGTAGAAAGAAAGAAGAACTTGATTAATCTGGCAGACATGCTGAATGAAAAGATGCATAAATAAAAGAGTACGTTCGTTGCACCTCGCCACTGTGATGAAGTGTGGAAATTAAAGACATGACTGAGGACAAAGCCTGTGAACTCCCTATTGTGCTGAAGGCTGATAAATATATGACGCTATTTGCTTGACATGATTTATAAGAGTAATTACCTTTTGAAACTTGCTGTCTTATGCTCATTAGTGGAACAGGTTTTGCGGCGCGTCGTTGTACTTTCAGGTAGCGAGTCCTTGAAGTCACAGGTCCAGAAGGGCACCAAGTATTCGGGCTTATATTCATTTATTCGTGTTACTTAACATAAATAGAAAAAATGACTGACAAGGACGTATATGGTGACATCACTCGAATGGGACCTTGATATTTTGCTTTACTTCCATAAACATGAGGCTTTGAAGGGCAAGACTTGTTGAAAAAAAATATAATGCCACCAACATATTGAGGATAAAACATTGTTAGAATGAATTTATGCCACCCGGTAAATACATACATAAAGATAAAATACTGGTAAAAAGGGTAAAGACTGATGCATAAAACATCTAGTTCTTGCGTATCGTGTTTTCTAAGGACTCGATTCCAGTATCTGGCACGTAGTCGCAACAAACACTTTGTATTTACTGTCAAAACTACAACAAAAGCTTCGATAAGAAACGCTGCAAGACTTTCAGTTTACTGTGTTGTGTCAGGAGTATTTTTTTGTTTCTTTGTTTTGTGGAACTAACACAACTTTTGTTATTACTTTTTTGTTGCTGTTGTTACGTGCTCTGTATAAAACTCATGGACTTTTTTCAGTTTTTTCGTACATACGTTGGCATTAGGGATTCAGGTGCTACAAGCAATACCTATTTGATTTCCAGTGCCATCCTGGACTTTTATGTGCATTTTTTTTCTTTTTGACTTCACGGATATTAAGTTTTCACTGTCGACACACAACACATCAGGCTGATCTCTAGTGGTATTGGCTGGCGATTTTTTTATTATCCTATTGTGATTTCAGACTTTACTGTAATTGTTACGAAGCCAACGATCAGTTTTGATTCTGAACCGTTTTGTTTTATTGTTTTCGTTGGAGGTTTTGAGATACAAGGTGTAGCACAAACTTACGTTGTCGTTATGATTTACTAACAAAGTCTACTGATGACATAACATTAATACATTAATTACTCTTGGTGTAGGTGTGAGGTTTGAGTGAAAAATCTCATAACCATTAAATTCCACTCCGTCACGAAAAGATTCCTGACAATGTTATCTCAGTTATGTTAATTTTGTGAGACTTTTCTATGGAGGCTTAAAAAGCTTGTTGCATTTGGATAATTATCTTAATGATGTGTAGATTACTGAAAAAAACTGCGTCTGTTCGTCAGTCTCAAGGCCTTGTTAACATTTCTCAGCAGATTTTTAATGGTGACAATTTCGGTGATTATTTTTTCTATCCCATCTCCATGGCCTGTTTATAAAGCATTAAATAAAACCAGAGTGTTCGGGTTATTTTTGAGTTTCCCTAAACGAGACTGAAACATCAGGGCTTACTCGGGTTTTATTAATCCTTATGATGGAAATCCAAATATTAATGGATATAGTTATATTGGTTGCATATGCATGTACAGTATATTTACTGTATGTTCGTGACAAAGTGTCATGATTATAATTTGAAATTGTATATATCTTGAATATATATATATATATATATTTGCGATGTTGCCAGACACAGCATCATTGCTTAACGTCTGGTATCCGGAACAGTTTGAAATCTTTACATGACACGCCATTACCAGGTCGCCGGCCGTTCGTCAGCCTCAGTTTTTTTCAATGTCCGAAACATCATTTCAACATCACGAGACATCACTTTCCATGCTGCGCCCTGATTCAATACAACGTTTCTGAATAGGACGCGATTAAAGATTATTTTGTTTCTCCAACGTCATTTACTGACAGCCTCCAATCTTGTCTTTTTTGCCTCGCTTATGAGATAGTTTCAAGGTTTATTGATTCAAACTACTAAACAACATGTTTCGCCTCCCTGGTCTTGTCCTGCCTCACAACACTATTTAGTTTTTAGCTCTTCACTGCATATTGTATTCAAGACATGCGATGCTTGTTAGCGACTTCAATCATTCCCAACAACAAAATTATATATTTCATCGAATTGGCAAATCACAAACAGGCTGGCGTCCTCACTAGCCATGCTAATTACATCTCCCTTCAAAGCAAATGTTTCAAAGTCGCCTTTGTCTTACAATTTTCTTATGTAGCGATAACAAGTTATTATTTTTATTGAGTCAAGGTAACAAATACTTCCGCTTTCCTGCATTATGTTATTGACTTTGCCAGAGACTCCCGCTACCTGCAATCATTAGGTAAAGATGGGAGCATACGTTAAGCTGCGCGTGGCATGCGGTGCTCATCTCCGTGGCATTAGCCCTTAGAGCCTGTGGTGGGTGAGAACCCGTTACCCCGGGACACAGGGCTAGTGTGACTCCCGGGTTACCACAGTTACCTTCCCCAGGCTACCCCAGGTACCCATTTATCAACCCCGAAAGGAAGTAAGAACAGCTGGGTAGGCTGGTCACCGACTTGCCCTGGCCCGGGATCGAACCAGGGCCCGCAGATTCGTAGCCCAGGCATGCTAGCCACTGCACCACGGAGGCGACAGGCCTCCATGCATGCAATCATTAGGCCTCTATTAAAGAATAAATCACCAGTACGCGTTTCGCCAGTTCTTTTTAACCCATTTGGTGAAGAATGATTGGAATTACAATGATGATGAGGAGGAGGAGGAGGAGGAGGAGGAGGAGGAGGAGGAGGAGAGGAGGAGGAGGAGGAGGAGGAGGAGGAGGAGGAGGAGGAGGTGAAGAAGGAACAGCGGTGTCACGAACAGCAGCAGCAGCAGCAGAAGGAGGAGGAGGAGGTTCAGCAGGTGCAGTAGTGGTAGTAGCAGGAGCAGGAGGAAGAGGAATCCCATTTACCTTTCCCTTCCACCTTCCCTTTCCCTCTCTCTATACACACAAACACGCCAACACTCCATAACGCGCATACATCCAAACCGATCAGAGAGGGTGAGTAATGCTATTCACCTTAACTCATTCCCAGTCCCGCCTTTCTCCGATCTGATGAGCACGCTGCCTATACACGCAGAACATCTATACACTCCAGGCTGTGTACCTAAAGGGAGTGATACTGAAGCCATGACTTTGATGAAGAAAATATTGAGTAATGGAAGGGACGTTGAAAGACAAGTGAACAATGGAGATGAAAGACACCAATAAGCAACTAAGGGAGACTGGATGGAGAAGAAGCCTTGGATGACACCATTGTTTGACATAAGAATAGTAAGGGAGAACGAACAATGGGTATAACAGGAAATAATGGGTACAGAGAAACAATGAGTAACGTGGGAAGGGTAGGCGTGTGTGGTGTCTGAGGAGCCATGTGAGGAGACAGTGAGGGGAGTGAGTGAGGGGAGTGATAAGATAAGATTTTCATCCTATCTAGACACTTTGCAAGTACCAACTACAAGGTTATTGACTATACAAAGCGCCGCCACGTCAGCACGAACTAGGCGGACTCGAACCGCTGACCGAATGCGCAGGGACGCTGCGCATTGCGAGGTCACGTCTCTACCAACCTTGCCACCCTGACGGGCGTGAGGGGAGTGAGTGACGGGACAGAGTAAGGGGACAGAGTTAGGGGAGGCTGCGGAGGGGAGGAGCAGGCGTGTGGGGTGGTCTGAGGAGCCATGTGAGGGGAGTGAGGGGTGTGACGGTGGGACAGAGGTGAGGGGACAGGTGAGGGGAGTGAGTGCGGGACAGAGTAAGGGGACAGAGTGAGGGGAGGCTGCGGAGGGGAGGAGCAGGCGTGTGTGGTGGTCTGAGGAGCCATGTGAGGGGAGTGAGGGGTGTAGGACAGTGTGGGGGAGTGAGGGTGAGGGACAGTGTGAGGGGAGTGAGTGGCGGGACAGAGTAAGGGGACATAGTGAGGGGAGGCTGCGGAGGGGAGGAGCAGCAGGGTGTGTGGTGGTCTGAGGAGCCATGTGAGGGGAGTGAGGGGTGTAAGGGAACAGTGTGAGGGGAGTGAGGGGTGTGAGGGGACAGTGTGAGGGGAGTGAGTGACGGGACAGAGTAAGGGGACATAGTGAGGGGAGGCTGCGGAGGGGAGGAGCAGGCGTGTGTGGTGGTCTGAGGAGCCATGTGAGGGGAGTGAGGGTGTGAGGGGACAGAGTGAGGGGACAGAGTAAGGGGAGCGAGTGGCGGGACAGAGTAAGGGGACAGAGTGAGGGGAGGCTGCGGAGGGGAGGAGCAGGCAAGTGGGGTGGTCTGAGGAGCCATGTGAGGGGAGTGAGGGGTGTGAGGGGACAGAGTGAGGGGACAGAGTGAGGGGAGTGAGTGGCGGGCTTGCGGCGAGACATCAAGTGTGTGCGGGTCAACATTGACTTACGGGGCACCAAGAGTGACGGATAAACATTGCGACAAGTTGAAATATCAGGTGAGAAGAAAAAGTAGGTCGCAGAATAACATGTCGACACCGTGTAGCGAAAACAGGATGAGGTAAGAAACACTGACAGGAAGTATTACCCTGGGAGACAAAAACATTACCCTGGGAGACAAAAACATTACCCTGGGAGACAAAAACATTACCCTGGGAGACAAAAAACATTACCCTGGGAGATAAAAACATTACCCTGGGAGACAAAAACATTACCCTGGGAGATAAAAACATTACCCTGGGAGACAAAAACATTACCCTGGGAGACAAAAACATTACCCTGGGAGACAAAAACATTACCCTGGGAGACAAAAACATTACCCTGGGAGACAAAAACATTACCCTGGGAGACAAAAACATTACCCTGGGAGACAAAAAACATTACCCTGGGAGACAAAAACATTACCCTGGGAGACAAAAACATTACCCTGGGAGATAAAAACATTACCCTGGGAGACAAAAACATTACCCTGGGAGACAAAAACATTACCCTGGGAGACAAAAACATTACCCTGGGAGACAAAAACATTACCCTGGGAGATAAAAACATTACCCTGGGAGACAAAAACATTACCCTGGGAGACAAAAACATTACCCTGGGAGATAAAAACATTACCCTGGGAGACAAAAACATTACCCTGGGAGACAAAAACATTACCCTGGGAGACAAAAACATTACCCTGGGAGACAAAAACATTACCCTGGGAGACAAAAACATTACCCTGGGAGACAAAAACATTACCCTGGGAGACAAAAACATTACCCTGGGAGATAAAAACATTACCCTGGGCGACAAAAACATTACCCTGGGCGACAAAAACATTACCCTGGGAGACAAAAACATTAAACGAGACAAAACGTTACCCTAGGAGATAAAAACATTACCCTGGGAGACAAAAACATTACCCTGGGAGAACAGAACATTACCCTGGGAGACAAAAACATTACCCTGGGAGACAAGAACATTACCCTGGGAGACAAAAACATTACCCTGGGAGACAAGAACATTACCCTGGGAGACAAAAACATTACCCTGGGAGACAAAAACATTACCCTGGGAGATAAAAACATTACCCTGGGAGACAAAAACATTACCCTGGGAGACAAAAACATTACCCTGGGAGACAAAAACATTACCCTGGGAGACAAGAACATTACCCTGGGAGACAAAAACATTACCCTGGGAGACAAGAACATTACCCTGGGAGACAAAAACATTACCCTGGGAGACAAAAACATTAC
>JACEEZ010006395.1:185000-202500 GCA_016584305.1 Chionoecetes opilio | reverse complement strand
CTACTTACTATCTTACTATCTCTCTAACTATCTTTACCTTACACATTACACGATGACGAACAAACTGACATCAACTCCATCATCAGCATCATCAGCAGACAAGACGTGGGTGGTGGCAGCGGCGACAGACAACACAAACCAGGAATTGCAGACACACTGAACAAAGGGAAGTACGCGGCCTGACCTATATTTAGCAACCCCCTCCCCTTCTACCCCCTCCCCCTTTTCCTCCTCCTCCCCCCCCCCCTGATGGAGTACCCTGCAACCCCCCCAAGAAATTCGCCGGTGGGAAAGGGCAAACAAGTCCCGCGCGTAAATATTTGACAAAAGCCGACACAGGGAGGAAGCGCTGCAGACATTTCAAACGAGAAAAGAAATGGATGAATCAAGAGGACGAACTGAATGAAAACTTTGAGATTGAAATTATAGCATACCACCACAGGAATCGTCGCCTCCGTGGTGCAGTGGCTAGCGTGCCTGGCTACGAATCTGCGGGCCCTGGTTCGATCCCGGGCCTGGGCAAGTCGGTGACCAGCCTACCCAGCTGTTCTTCCTTCCTTTCGGGGTTGATAAATGGGTACCTGGGGTAACCTGGGGAAGGTAACTGTGGTAACCCGGGAGTCACACTAGCCCTGTGTCCCGGGGTAACGGGTCCTCACCCACCACAGGCTCTAAGGGCTAATGCCACGGAGATGAGCACCGAATGCCACGCGCAGCTTAGCGTATGCTCCCATCTTTACCTTTTACCACAGGAATCAGACTTTCATCTACATACATTATACACCATTAAATTGAACAGAATAGTATTGATCTTAATGCCTCCTAAAAGAAATGGATAAATGAAAAAGAAGAACTGAATGAAAAACTTTGAGATTGAAATTAAAGTTTAAAACCACAGGAATCAAACATTCATCTACATTCTACATTCTACACCAATCAATTAAACACAACAATATTGATCTTAATGCCTCCTAAACCAATGTCCCACAAATATAATAATCGAATATTATGACCATTTAATGTAACCATGTGAGCGCTTTTCTAACCAAAAAAGACAATTATTTGCCTTTCGTGCGGGTTCCTAGTTTTTTTGGGTTCTTACGCAAGACATAAGTTGTGGAGGTTGCCTTTCCATACAAACAACACTTTATGCCTTTACTTTTTCATCACAAAATTGTACAAATAAGCAATAGGAAGAACAATACTCTCTAATTTAAGACTTTAGTAGTATATAGTAAGTAATGCCAATAGTAATAGTTAGCTAGGTTTATTTTTTTACTATTAAGAGATCTATAGATTTTTACACATTACCTAAACCAACCAATAAATAAAATCCTTTCTTTGACCTTAATTAATTCTCGCGTATGTGGTTATATTGTACATATATATATAAAGTAATCAAGGAAGGCTGCAGGGAGTTTACTGACATAGTGTGACAGTTTATATATCAGAAACTTACACCACCATCAAGATAAAAACAAATCAGAGACAATAAAATAAAAAAATAAGCATAGACGTAAAAACAAGTGCAGAAAAAAGCAAGGGAAACAATTTAACATCACAACATGGGCGAAAAAAAAAGAGTTAGCAACCGAATAAAGACTGTAAAAGCGATTTTCAGAAAGAATGAAAAGTAAAGAGAGAAAAAAAACACATCAGGTCCTATGTACATACCACCTGCCTAATTCCCACCACTACTTCCCTCCTTCCTCCCTCCTTCCTTCCCTCCTTCCTCCCCTTCGTCTCTCCCTTCTTCCTTCCCTTCGTCCTTCCCTCCTTTCTTCCCTTTGTCCCTCCCTCCTTCCTTCCCTTTGTCCCTCCCTCCTTCCTTCCCTTCGTCTCTCCTTTTCATTTTCCCATACTTCCCTTCGTCTCTCCCTTCCCTCCCTTCCCTCCTTCTCTCCTTATTTTCCCATACTTCCCTTCGTCTCTCCCTTCCCTCCTTATTTTCCCATACTTCCCTTCGTCTCTCCCTTCCCTCCTTCTCTCCTTATTTTCCCATACTTCCCTTCGTCTCTCCCTTCCCTCCTTCCCTCCTTATTTTCCCATACTTCCCTTCGTCTCTCCCTTCCCTCCTTTTTCTTCCATACTTCCCTTCGTCTCTCCCTTCCCTCCTTCCCTCCTTATTTTCCCATACTTCCCTTCGTCTCTCCCTTCCCTCCTTATTTTCCCATACTTCCCTTCGTCTCTCCCTTCCTCCTTCCCTCCTTATTTTCCCATACTTCCCTTCGTCTCTCCCTTCCCTCCTTCCCTTATTTTCCCATACTTCCCTTCTTCTCTCCTTCCTCCTTCCCTCCTTATTTTCCCATACTTCCCTTCGTCTCTCTTCCCTCCTTCCCTCCTTATTTCCCATACTTCCCTTCGTCTCTCCTTCCCTCCTTATTTCCCATACTTCCCTTCTCTCTCCCTTCCCTCCTTCCCTCCTTATTTTCCCATACTTCCCTTCGTCTCTCCCTTCCCTCCTTATTTTCCCATACTTCCCTTCGTCTCTCCCTTCCCTCCTTCCCTCCTTATTTTCCCATACTTCCCTTCGTCTCTCCCTTCCCTCCTTATTTCCCATACTTCCCTTCGTTTCCCTTCCCTCCTTCCTCCTTATTTTCCATACTCCCTTCGTCTCTCCCTTCCCTCCTTATTTTCCCATACTTCCCTTCGTCTCTCCCTTCCCTCCTTCCCTCCTTATTTTCCCATACTTCCCTTCGTCTCTCCCTTCCCTCCTTTTTTTTCCCATACTTCCCTTCGTCTCTCCCTTCCATCTCCTTCCCTCCTTATTTTCCCATACTTCCCTTCGTCTCTCCCTTCCCTCCTTCCCTCCTTATTTTCCCATACTTCCCTTCGTCTCTCCCTTCCCTCCTTCCCTCCTCATCTTCCCATACTTCCCTTCGTCTCTCTCTTCCCTCCTTCTCTCCTCATCTTCCCATACTTCCCTTCGTCTCTCCCTTCCCTTCTTCTCTCCTCCTTTTCCCATACTTCCCTTCGTCTCTCTCTTCCCTCCTTCTCTAATCATTTTCCCATACTTCCCTCTATTTATATTCCTCTTTCACTTCTCCCTCCTTTTTCTTTCACCCCTCCCTAAGTGTTTCCTTCCCCTCCCTCCATCACTCCCCCTTCCTTCCTGTGCCTTCCATTTCCCTTATTGATTCCCTTCTCACCCTCACCACTACTTCTAACCTTCTTTGTCACCTTTCCTCCATCTTTTTCCGTAAACACTCTTCCCTCCTTCCCTTGTATCTCTTCTTCTTCTTCTTCTTCTTCTCCTCCTCCTCCTCTTCCTCCTCCTCCCCTGTGTTATCCTCCTCCTCCTCCTCCTCCTCCTCCTCCTCCCCTGTGTTATCCTCCTCCTCTCCCCTGTGTTATAAGTACAGACATTGAAAAAACGCAGGAAAAAACATTGAAAAAACGCGTATCCCATGTCGATAGCGGGAACACCTGCGTAATGTTAGATTCTTGAGCCGTGAATCTTCAGCCGTTATACAGGCAAATATTCACCCTGTAATGCGTAGCCGTCACAAAGCGAGAGCCGCAGAGGTGATGGGCAGCGAGGGAAGGGGTAACAGGCAGGGCTACTACAGTACAGGCTCACTCGCCACCCTTGGGGAACTACGGTATTTACTACACTAACGTGAACATTACCTTTTTTACTTGTTTTACTATCATCATTATCATTACTATTATCATTATCATGGTTAATATTCAAAGAGACATTATTATCTTTATCATTGTCACTTATCATCACAATCATCTTACCAGGAGCCACGTCCAGTAAGATCGTTGTGTGTGTTGAGTATACATCATACATATCTTCTATTGCATGAAGTCATCTCGCTGGTAATACTTGAGTCTTTTTGAAGAAATATCATCCTTAAATATATGTTTTTGCCTCTCTTTGCATTCTTGACTTCTTTCCTTTAGATTAACGCCCAGTCCGTCCTCTAGCTTCCCTATATAGTTACAAATGTGTCTCTGGCATTTTTCTGTACAAGATTTAACATTATTCTTCGAAAAAAGTATTTCAATGTCAGAGAGGTCAATGGATAAAACACATTACCAGCAACTGTTGTCAAAGCCAGCACAAACCCACATTTAAAAACAGACGACACGCGTACTTCAAAGAAAATGAGTTTTGATATTGCCCTCGAGTAATCTTATTAACATCCCCGAATTGATTAGTGTTGGCGGTAGTTACGTATATTTAGCATATTACACTCCTCTCATTCTTCACTCTGAAACTTCCATGTTACTATTCTCTTTAGGTGCATGGTACTCTTTTCCAACTGGGGGTTTTTCTCTTACATGTAGTTTGCTAGTTAATAGTATGTAGTTTAGCAGGTACCCTCGTTATAGACTAACGAGTCACTAAGTCACTTGGTATAATGTTCTTCCTATGTCTTCCTATGTCTTCCTATGTCTTCCTCCTCCTCGGTTCTTCCCTTCCATTATTCCCTCCTTCAATTATCGCTTTTATCTCCTTTGTGTTACGCACCTAATAGTCCAGAATAAAGTGTGTGTGTGTGTGTGTGTGTGTGTGTGTGTGTGTGTGTGTGTGTGTGTGTGTGTGTGTGTGTGTGTGTGTGTGTGTGTGTGTGTGTGTGTGTGTGTAGTGTGTGTGTGCTGTGTGTGTGTGGTGTGTGTGTGTGTGTGTGTGTGTGTGTGTGTGTGTGTTCTGTGGTGTGTGTGTGTGTGTGTGTGTGTGTGTGTGTGTGTGTGTGTGTGTGTGTGTGTGTGTGTGTGTGTGTGTGTGTGTGTGTGTGTGTGTTGAGTATATAAACGTGTAAAGGACGAAAAAATGAACGAATGATAAATATATTCTATGTAAAAATAAATAAGAATGGAGACATAAATAATAATATGGAGCAATAAAACAAATATGAATAGATAACCATCGACTTAAATTAAAAAGATAAAGAAATAAAGAAGTATTGTGAGTAAGAGAGATAAATATACTGCAAAGTGAAGAGAATAGGATTAAAGGAAACTGATAACGGAAAGGGATATAAATTGCAGGAGGAACAACACACAAGTACATTAAGGAAGACAAATAAAGACAAATATACCAATTGAAAAGATTTACAGATAAAGATAAGAAGTAAAAGGTAAATAATAATCTACAGAACAAAGAATTTAAGAAGAAAAAAAATGTTACAAATAAAAAGCTAAATTCCTGATATACTAAAGTCGGTAGTCCCTATGGCGAAGTGGTTAGGAATTCGACCTGTGAAATCCCCCTAGGGCAACAAACCAGGTTCGAGCTCCACTAAAACAGCCCCCCCAAGCTATTTCTCTCTCTCTCTCTCTCTCTCTCTCTCTCTCTCTCTCTCTCTCTCTCTCTCTCTCTCTCTCTCTCTCTCTCTCTCTCTCTCTCTCTCTCTCTCTCTCTCTCTCTCTCTATCATTGAAGCATTTACGATTAGCAAACAGTGTGAGGAAGCAAAGGAAAGAGACAACAGATGGTCTATATAATCATACGTCGTGTAAAGTGTAAAATTATATATGCAAACTAAATAACTGAGGATGAATGTCTGAATGGGATTAAATTATCGAGAGAGAGAGAGAGAGAGAGAGAGAGAGAGAGAGAGAGAGAGAGAGAGAGAGAGAGAGAGAGAGAGAGAGAGAGAGAGAGAAGAGAGAGAGAGAGAGAGAGAGAGAAAAAGAAAAAAAACTGGGCTAGGAGTTCCTAATAAAAAATAATTAAATAAATCTTTAGTTAATCCCTAAAAGCACGGGGGTTAGTCGCTCCATTGCCGGGGTTCATTGAGATACAGATGAAAGCAAATGAAATTACCGGCCAAACGTTGCTCCGTATGTGTATCGGTTAGCGCACAAACAGACCTATTATCATGGTATCTATAAGTGTTGCATCTGCATGTTGGGGATCAGGAAACACGCCTCAGCCACCACCATGATGAGGTACTATGCATTAAAACCCTGCTGGAAATAATAATATCCATGATCTTAAGCATAATGTTTGTGAGAGATTTCGAAATACGACGAGGCATGTGCACCATAGTAGTGTGAGGATAGAATATATCTAACCTTTCTCAAGGCTTTACTGAACAATAAACTCAAGGTGTATAAACTGAGACCAGCTAGAGTGAACAAATTCCAGGAGCGAGGAAGGGCCTGATCGTTAGTTCCGTAGCAGTATCCCGAAGCTTCATATAAACAGATCGTGAACCAGTGAAACATTCCGAACAGTGATAACAATCAATATGAAGAAAGTAGTTAACTATCAATCCTACGCTATTGCCACCAGACAAAAGGCCAAACATTTATAACTGAACTGAATTTTAGTTTTCATTTATAATAAAAAAAAATCTTCATAAACCTTCATTCATACTGTAAACACACCATAATTCACGAGATGTCAATATTTTGTACGCTATCATTATGACCCAAACTCCCTCAAGACAAAATAGAACTTCACTTTCATCACTATTATTCTGATCTGTGCTTAGTATCCAGGCTGCAGCGGCTCTCTTCCCCCTCCCGGCGCCACAACACTGCACTATTATTTTCCCTCTTAACTAATCCGACGCGCGCGCTTGGCCGCCTCCAGAGCTGCGTCCAGGATGCCTCACGCGGCCAGAGGGGATAATTAGACCTTAACCTGGATTATCAATACCCTGTTATGCAAGAAAATTGGATTCTCTTCTCAACAAACAATGCCGCGGCTACCTCTCCGATAATGAGCTGCAAAGTTGTGGGGACCGGCCCTGTGTGTGTGTGTGTGTGTGTGTGTGTGTGTGTGTGTGTGTGTGTGTGAGTGAGTGAGTGAGTGTGTACTTGTGTGTGTGTGTGTGTGATTGTGTGTGTGTGTGTGTGTGTGTGTGTGTGTGTGTGTGTGTGTGTGTGTGTGTGTGTGTGTGTGCAGGCAGCAACTTGCACACTTAAAAGACCTAGAGTAACTTTCCTTGTTGATCTATTACAAGCAGGACGACGGTTCATTCCTGGAGGTTGAGACTGACCAACTTTGTAGAAAACGATTAAGTTGACCCATAAATTAACTGCTTCAAGCGCTAAAAAAAAATGTATTTACACAGCTTACGCAAAGAGAAGACACACACACACACACACACACAGCAAGAGAGAGAGAGAGAGAGAGAGAGAGAGAGAGAGAGAGAGAGAGAGAGAGAGAGAGAGAGAGAGAGAGAGAGAGAATACAATGATAACAAAAGGTATCACCAATGCACAAGTTCTTCCATTCCTCTCTCTTTCTTTTTTACCCAAGTGTCGGCACATTTTACCCAAGTGTCGGCACATTTTCCCATGGCCGGCCTCATCACCCGCCCCGCCCCGCCGCTCTGGAAACAACCAAAACTGGGGCAGCGTTGGTGCTCTGTTTAATTAAATTTATCATTTTTGAACTCGCATCCTCGTCACGCAGACTGCTCACTGAATTAACTACTACCGCTATACTTTCAACCCTGTAACGGAATACAGGAAAACTGCCTGTTACTGTTATCAAATGCATACTCTCACTCACCCCTTTTCATCCAATTAAAGTAATACACTCACGCTATTTATATTTTCTCTTTTAGCTTTTAGTGCAATCAATCCAGTCATCCATTTAACTGTGCTGCTGTCCGGTCACTTATGTCACAAATCCATCGCTGTTCTATTACTTCACTATTCTCCCCTTATCACTCAATGCAGCACATATTATATTATATAGAAAGCTTCAGTCACAAGTTAGCGAGGCGATTCTAACCTCACACAACACGTTCTGACGTATAGTCTATTTTTTTTTTTACGAGGTGAAGAATCCTGACCCCTTGCTGCTTACTAACTGATATTTGATGCCAGGAGAAGGGAATACTACGCTTTTTCTAAATTTCAGCTGTATTTTATCATAGTTAACCATATTATCAGGCAAACATAGGCATAATTTTAAGCATGAAACCTTAAGTTAGAATGGAATTTTCGCTTAGTTAAAAAAAATAGACTAGCTATATTTTTTCTATGATTCTAATGTCACTACAAATCTTTCGTTTCACTTCACGGCCGAAACAGATGTAAGTGTGACTTTTCCAAAACCCAATTACCCGCCCATCGCGCCCACCCAGCGGCTGTTACACCAACCAAAACATATCAAGAATTTTTAACCCCACTTTCATTACCAACAGTCACCCAGATACCCATCTCTTCTCCGATCTCTTCATCCTCCCTTTATTAAAGTTAATACCCGTAGATTAATGTGGATTGTGGCCCTCTGCCTACTGACTGAGAGAGAGAGAGAGAGAGAGAGAGAGAGAGAGAGAGAGAGAGAGAGAGAGAGAGAGAGAGAGAGAGAGAGAGAGAGAGAGAGAGAGAGAGAGAGAGAGAGAAGAGACAGAGACAGAGACAGAGACGAGAGAGAGAGAGAGAGAGAGAGAGAGAGAGAGAGAGAGAGAGAGAGAGAGAGAGAGAGAGAGAGAGAGATTTAAACGTTTTAACAGAGTGAGTTAACGAGAAATACTTTAGAAGTGTATTTTGATACCCGGGAAAAACAACCGTATTTTCTATTTATACTTTTCGACTTCACCTTTTCGCCACTATCATGTAGCGCAGAGCAATCCTGATCTGTCGCACGAATTTGCCCACATAGACAATATCAATAAATCAAAATTCAATAAATAGATTCCCCAACCCACCCACCACAAACACACACACACACACACACACACACACACACACACCACACACACACACACACACACAACACACACACACACACACACACACAACACACAACACACACACACACACACACACACACACACACACACACACAACACACACACACACACACACACACACACACACACACACACACACACACACACACACACAACCCACACACCACACACACACACACACACACACACACACACACACACACACACACACACACACACACACACACACACACACTCACATACCCACACACACACACCCGAGGCGAGGAATGTTGATCTTCCGCTCCTGCAGGATTGGAAGGTATCTCATAACGGTATTATAAATATTTGTTACATAAACAGGGTAAAAGCATTGAAGGATACAGGCGAAACTATCCATTACTTTTGGTATTCGACTACGGTACCAAAATGATGATGGTGAACAGAGCGCCTTCACCATTACGCCATCGAGGTACTAAAGACATGACATCAATATGACGATGATAATTAAATAATAAATAATACTGATAAAAAATATAAATAATAACAATAACAATACTGCTACTACTACCACTACTACTACTACTACTACTACTACTACTACTATACTATTGCTACTACTACTACTACTACTCTACTACTACTTCTACTACTACTACTACTACTACTACTACTACTCTACTACTACTACTACTACTACTACTACTACTACTACTACTACTACTACTACTACTACTACTTCTACTACTACTACTACTAATAATAATAATAATAATGATAATAACAATTCACCAGTTATCATCATCATTTCCAACAGACTAGATCTTCATTAACAATACATACACAGACAGACAGACGGACATTCGGAAACACGCTGCTACTTGGCCAATAAAAAGAAAGTATAATAGTTTTGTTGTTGTTACTAATCTCAATCCCATTATCATAACCATTACCGTTATGATTACATTGGAGGCAGAACAGACCAAGCTAAGGTTTGCAAATGTGGATGAAAAAAACGTTCGGTCGACGATGTTAAAAATAAAATGTTCAGGAGAATAGGGGAAACAATCTTTGTATTAGGAAAATAAATGGAAAAGAGGAAAGTTATTTTTTAGTTCACCTAGATTTAACTAAGGATACAAATGTGAGTGAAAAAAAATTCGGTCGACGATACAAAAAATAAGGAAATGTTCAAGCTAATAGTAGAAAAAATATTTGTGTTTGGAAAAAAAAGATGGAAAATAAGGGAAGTTAAGGGGAAAAAAGGGATGTTCTCCAAGACTTTACATAGAGCGGGAAGGAAGTTATGGAGTGAAGATAACCGGCGCGTCACAGCTGCGGTGAGGTGAACACAGTAACGATGAGACTGAGGACTGAGGCGTGACAGGCTGGTGGCGTGACAGATTATCGTAACTATTATCATTATCAGCGTTATTATTATTATTATTATTATTATTATTATCATTATCAGCGTTATTATTATTATTATTATTATTATTATTATCATTATCATAACCATCATCACCTATTACTACTTATACTACAACCATTACCGCCGCCATCATTGTCACTCTTACTGTAATAACTTAAATCAAGTTGTTTCGAAAAATGAGAAGGAAGGTATGCAGCATGATAAATAGTAGTAGTAGTAGTAGTAGTAGTAGTAGCAGTAGCAGTAGCAGTAGCAGTAGTAGTAGTAGTAGTAGTAGTAGTAATAGTAATAGTAGTAGTAGTAGTAGTAGTAGTAGTAGTAGTAGTAGTAGTAGTAGTAGTAGTAGTAGTAGTAGTAGTAGTAGCAGCAGCAGTAGTAGTAGCAGTATAGTAGTAGTAGTAGTAGTAGTAGTAGTAGTAGTGTAGTAGTAGTAGTAGTAGTAGTAGTAGTAGTAGTAGTAGTTGTTGTTGCAGTTATCCTTGCAGTAGATCATGATGATGACGACGATGGTGAAAAAGAAGAAAAAAGAAGTAAAGGATTTTTGGTGTTGAGGTTGAAATATGAGTATGAGTGGATTTTTTCTTTCTTTCTGAAAAGTATGTTCTTTATCAACATACAGTGGGAGTAAATTGCATGTTCTCTTTTCCTGTTGATATAATTGTATTAACCATGACCGCTATATATTTCTATTAGTTGTGCTCATTCCAATCCTCCTCCATAGCAATGTTCAGAATGTAAGTAATTTCTGAAAAATTGCATTGATCTACGAAAAGGATTGTGACTAGAATTATGGCATGTAACTTGATTCCCATGTGCAATGTTGTTTTCTTTTTCCCCTGTCATACCAGTCAGCCTCCTGTGTAGCTCCTTCCTTCACTTTGCCATTGGAATTATCACCTCATTGGTACTGTACCCGCCCCTCACGCCCCCGTCTCTCACCTGGCTCCTCATTACCCTGGCCTTACTCCGTCACGACCCAAACGAGCCCCCCGAGCAATCCCTAACAGTGCCATTAACGCCATAAGCACACCCAGATTACCTCTCCCCTGCACCCACCAGACAACACACGCCGCCTCGCTGCCTCATCACCTTCACTTGCCACACCTTTTTCATTACCAGTCACGATGCTGCTGCCTGCTTGCTTGATTAGGAACAAAAATTTATAAACATATACACCTGTGCCTGTGTGTGTGTGT
Organism: Chionoecetes opilio; assembly: GCA_016584305.1. Classification (NCBI taxonomy): domain Eukaryota; kingdom Metazoa; phylum Arthropoda; class Malacostraca; order Decapoda; family Majidae; genus Chionoecetes; species Chionoecetes opilio. Next base: position 191,222 of record JACEEZ010006395.1, on the reverse strand, counting down.
GTGTGTGTGTGTGTGTGTGTGTGTGTGTGTGTGTGTGTGTGTGTGTGTGTGTGTGTGTGTGTGTGTGTGTGTGTGTGTGTGTGTGTGTGCGTGTGTGTGTGTGTGTGTGTGTGTGTGTGTGTGTGTGTGTGTGTGTGTGTGTGTGTGTGTGTGTGTGTGTGTGTGTGTGTGTGCGTGTGTGTGTGTGTGTGTGTGTATTCATCTAGTTCTTGTATTTTACAGGGCCAGAGCAATGTGTCAGAGCACACACACACTCAGAGAGAGTGTGTGTGTGTGTGTGTTGTGTGCGCCTCATACACACGAAACACCTGTGTGAGACAAGAACTCGCAGGTGTCAAGGTGGTGCAGGTGGTACTGTACCTCTCCCACTGCGACTACTGCAAAGTTATCTTATTAAAAACACAAACCTAACCTCTCAAGCCGGCAATTATGAAGTTATTCTGTACTTCAAACTTACGATTCTCTCTACTCTACTCAACACTGGTATTTTGGTTTTCGTGACAATCCGAATATTTTTTCTCCAATGTTTCTTTTCTCTCTAGCAACCACTATTTGTTACCTCTTTATTATATTTCTAACCTTCTAACGTTCTTTGATGAACTTAATAAACTTTCACAACCCGGAATATACCACCTCATCACACGTCACATCGCCCAGGAGGGACAACCACATCCCATTCAAATGCACGCTGGGAAATGACGTGTAAATGTAGCAGCGAATACAATGGCACGCAAGACAAGTGTGTTGGTGTTCCTACGACCTTGACTCCTGCCCACCCAAGGCTCTCCGGAACTGCTTACGTAATGCATGTAACTGGCAAATAACTCATCGAAAACAAAAACAAAAATCTTAATACGCGAGAAGCTACTAAAATGAGGACAAAAAACTAGAAAAACGAAGCAGTTTTTTTAAATGTTATCGAGCTCGGGTTGCCAAAGCGACGGTATAAACGTTATTCAGCAACACGAACATCATTATCATTGATCATGCCTAAAGATCAGCCAAAGGACAAAGATCTTTCCTCGCAATATCCAGCAGTTTATTCCAGTTTCTTTAGCGGAAAAAATCATTGTTTTGCTCGATTCTTTCAAAATAAAATGATGTTTGCTTGCAACTGTTCAAACCTGTAACATAATAACTATTAGCTCGACTATCATCACATTACATACTTAATCAGGAGTCTCAAAAACAAACACATATATTACATCATTCATAAAAATAACATACATTAAACTACCATCACCATGAATTGATACAGACAAGAAGAAGCATCACCTCGCAGGGATGGCAGGCGGAGGGACGGCCGGGCGGGAAGTGACGCAAAAAGGTAGATGAGGGATGACCACGGAGGCAGGAAGGGCGGGGTGACGTTATGAGGAAGGGGAGGAGGGGGTGCGGCGAGGCATGGGAGGAGGGGGTGCGGCGAGGCATGGGAGGAGGGGGTGCGGCGAGGCATGGGAGGAGGGGGCGAGGCGAGGCATGGGAGGAGGGGGGTGCGGCGAGGCATGGGAGGAGGGGGTGCGGCGAGGCATGGGAGGAGGGGGTGCGGCGAGGCATGGGAAGGAGGAGATGGCACAGGGAAGAGTAAGTGACAAGGCGAGCCGACAGGGGAGATGACTACGATGGGGAGATGACGCGGCTGTGGGACAAGACTTACTGAGGAGGAGGAGGGGGAGAAGAAGGGGAAGGGGAGGAGGGAGAAAAAGAGAAGGAGGAGGAGGGAGAAAAAGAGAAGGAGGAGGAGGGAGAAAAAGAGAAGGAGGAGGGAGAAAAAGAGAAGGAGGAGGGAGAAAAAGAGAAGGAGAAGGGGAAAAAGAGGAGTAAAAGAGCGGTGTGGAGAAAAATAATAGAGGAAAGAAAAAAAATAAGATGAAAAAAGTTATAAATGAATCCACAGGCCAGACAACGATGGAACAAACAAATGAAAGGAAGGATCGATGGATGGATGGATGGATGGATGGATGGATGGATGGATGGGTAGATGAGTAGATAGATGGGTAGATGAGTAGATAGATGGCTAGATGGATGGATGGATGGATGAATGCATAGATGGATAGATGAATGCATAGATGGATAGATGAATGCATAGATGGCTAGATGGATGGATGGATGGATGAATGCATATATGGATAGATGAATGCATAGATGGATAGATGAATGCATAGATGGATAGATGAATGCATAGATGGCTAGATGGATGGATGGATGGATGAATAGCATATATGGATAGATGAATGCATAGATGGATAGATGAATGCATAGATGGATAGATGAATGCATAGATGGATAGATGAATGCATAGATGGATAGATGAATGCATAGATGGATAGATGAATGCATAGATGGATAGATGAATGCATAGATGGATAGATGAATGGATGGATGGATAGATGAATGCATAGATGGATAGATGAATGCATAGATGGATAGATGAATGCATAGATGGATAGATGAATGCATAGATGGATAGATGAATGCATAGCTGGATAGATGAATGCATAGATGGATAGATGAATGCATAGATGGATAGATGAATGCATAGATGGATAGATGAATGCATAGATGGATAGATGAATGCATAGATGGATAGATGAATGCATAGATGGATAGATGAATGGATGGATAGATGGATAGATGCATGGATAGATGGATAGATGGATAGAATAATAGATGGATAGATGGACAGACACACAAAGTACAAAGGACATAACACACACAGGAAAACATCAAAACAAAAAAGAACAAAAATATCTCGACAAGTTATGAAGCTGCTGTCATATATATTAAAACAAAAGAAAAAAAAGTGGAGGGTACGAAGCGACATGATGGGCGCACAACTTTATCCCAGAGAAATAGACCAGACCGATTGAAGTCAAGTCGGCGCCTCAGACATCAGATCAACAAAGAAATAAGAAAGAAATATCACAGAGGGCTCGGAAGTGGGTGAAAAGAAAAGAGAGAAAAGACAAGAGATACAAAATATAAAGGAAAGGTTGTTTGGACACGCGAGAGCACCGATAAAAACAGATGAAGGCTGCTGAAACAATTGATCTCGACACACCCCGCCTGTCTCCAAGGGAATAAAAGTGGATTAGCCGAGTTTGCAAGACGAGCAAGCGAGGCGGGAGGAAATTGAATAACACAAAATGCCCTGAGGGGAAAAAATTGAAGTGAAATGAGAATGATGACGGAGGACGTGAACAAGGGAAAATATTGTGTGTGAGATATAGATGTGTGGCAAAGACGAGTGGATTGATAGGGAGAGAACATACTGGAACATTCAGTTGCTGTAACGACATTGAAAACATTTCCGAATAGATACAAAAGCAGACAAATTGAGAGATATACACACACATACAGAGAGAGAGAGAGAGAGAGAGAGAGAGAGAGAGAGAGAGAGAGAGAGAGAGAGAGAGAGAGAGAGAGAGAGAGAGAGAGAGAGAGAGAGAGAGAGAGAGAGAGAGAGAGAGAGAGAGAGAGAGAGAGAGAGAGAGAGAGAGAGAGAGAGAGATAAGATAAGATTTTCATCCTATCTAGACACTTTGCAAGTACCAACTACAAGGTTATTGACTATACAAAGCGCCGCCACGTCAGCATGAACTAGGCGGACTCGAACCGCTGACCGAATGCACAGGGACGCTGCACATTGGGAACTCACGTCTCTACCAACCTTGCCACCCTGACGGGCAGAGAGAGAGAGAGAGAGAGAGAGAGAGAGAGAGAGAGAGAGAGAGAGAGAGAGAGAGAGAGAGAGAGAGAGAGAAACACACTCACATACACACAAATGGTCAATGGAAGTGTATATTATTGTCAAGGAGAAAGAATGGTGAAAATATTCAGTGTGCGTGTGTGTGTGCATGTGTGCGTGTGTGTGTACATGTGTGTGTGTGTTTATGTGTGTGTGTGTGTGTGTGTGTGTGTGTGTGTGTGTGTGTGTGTGTGTGTGTGTGTGTGTGTGTGTGTGTGTGTGTGTGTGTGTGTGTGTGTGTGTGTGTGTGTGTGTGTGTGTGTGTGTGTGTGTGTGTGTGTGTGTGTGTGTGTGTGTGTGTGTGTGTGTGTGTGTGTGTGTGTGTGTGTGTAGCGGGCGTAATAGGGAGTGCACGGTCCTATCTATACACTGATCTGCACTGATCATCTGCCTCCGCCGGGAACTGAACAGCCAAAAGGGAAATATTCATTGGAGGTCGTCTAGTCCAATTAGGATGAGGGACGAGGTGGCTTCCTGCGGGCCGGCCTCTCACAGCTAAACGACTGGATGGGCACGGCTAAAGCGATCCTCCCAACCTGCTACTCGGCCCCCACGTGTGTTTAACGCCCCTGCCAGAACACAAAATCAAGCTTTTTTAGAATCCCCAGCTGCCTCATAAGAAAAAATTGCGGAGCCGGCAGAGGTACGGGAGTTTACTTCCTTCCCTGCCCTAACTGACTAAATTTGTCTTCATTTACCTGACAAAGAAAACAAACAAATGGTCAAAAGTAAATCGGTGTTGTTGCTGTTGTTGTTGTTGTTATGTATGGGCTGGAGTACAACTCAGCTTTACAGGAACATCAACACTAAAAAAAGATGCTGCACGGAATCACCTCAATATTTCTTCGCGTTCAACATTGAATTATTATTATATTTCATTATCATTATATTTTTTTATACGGGTAGGTCATGTCTCGCCAATTTATTGAGTTTATATAGGACAGTTTATGAGACGGCAGATAATGATAAGGATTATGATATAATCAGAGCTGGGCAGTATTTAAATACATTTGTATTTGAATACGTATTAAAATACATTTGTGTATTTAGAAATGTATTTATAAATACATTGGTTGTCATGTATTTAAATACAGTATTTAAATACTGTTATGAGTATTTAAATACATTGTATTTAAATACTCAATTACTCATAATATAAATATGTAAATACTTTCTTATCAGTTAATTTAACCATAAACCCACCCAACTATCTGGCAACCCTGATGTTATAGTGAATCAGTGTTTCCACTTTCAAGGAAATTTCCTTATTTTAAGGAAATTTAGGCCTGAGAAGGAAATTTCTAAGGAAACTCAAAATCTAAGGAAATCCTAAGGAAATCTATTTTTTGCGGAGATGTTAAAATTTGTGTGTATTTAAAATGTATTTAAAACGTATTTAAATACAATTGATGTATTTAGTATTCAAATACATTTATGAAATGTATTTAGTATTTAGTATTTAAATACATTCAATGTATTTAGTGCCCAGCTCTGCGCATTGTTTATGTAGAACTTTCCATTATAAAAAAAAAAATACCAATGACTGGATACAAAAATTTGCGACTATCATCATCATTATAATCTTAATTACTAACACGATTACCACCATTATCAACATCATCATTTGTACATAGGAACAGCTAGGGGTGTCAGGGCAGATTGGAGAATGATAAACAGCAAGGCGTATACATCGCCCATGGCAACTGTCTTTTCTCATTGAATATATATTTTTATATTTTTCATCTGTTCATCTCATATCCTCCTCATTTTGTAACTTTTCCCTCTCTTTCCTCATATAGAAAGTGCAGTAGAAGGGAAACACAAAGGAAGATACAAAACACGGAACATACAAGACAGGAAACCTACCATAGTCGGGTCTAGAGAGGAGCAATGATGGCCTGTGACGACCTGAGCAGAGGGTAACAAGGTGATTAAGACTGACAGGGTGATTAGGTGTGACAAGGTGACAGTTAGGTGTAACTCTCCTCATTATTCACTATATTGATCACCAGTAACTCATGAAGAAATAGAACATTATCTTAAAGCACTAAAGCCCAATGCCCCGGTTATGATGATATAAGTCCAAGGGTAATAAAACATACAGCCACATGTATAGCCAGCCCATTAGCACATATCATAAATCTGTCATTTCGACCAGGAATATTCCCAGATAAGCTTAAAAGACCCAAATTAACTCCAGTTCACAAATCCGGGTGTAAAAGTGATCTCTCTAATTACCACCATATAACAGTATTACCCGCTTTTAGTAAAATTATCGAAAGGGCAATCTCCAACAGACTCTGCAATTTCTGGAAAATAACGATCTTTTAAGCACCAGTCAACATGGTTTTCGAAGAAATCGCTCAACAGAATCTGCAGTGTTACAGTTTGTTAGCAATATATACAAATATCTAGACAGGAAGTTATATGTTGCAGGAGTATCTATAGATCTCTCAAAGGCATTTGATACACTA
>JACEEZ010006395.1:177500-180000 GCA_016584305.1 Chionoecetes opilio | reverse complement strand
GAGCCCTGTAATAGTATATCACGAGGGACGCCATTCTGAACTGAGGATATTTGGAGTTTTGACAGCACCTCCCGGTCACTCACTGGTGCGAATCTTGGGGTTTGTCCAAGAACCTACGCCAACCACTGCTAAGAGGAACATGTAACACGCGGTGAAGAGAGTATATATTAGTGACCTCGAATGTTCGCATTGTCAGAGCTGGGCAGTATTTAAATACATTTGTATTTAAATACGTATTTAAATACATTTGTGTATTTAGAAATGTATTTATAAATACATTGGTTGTCATGTATTTAAATACAGTATTTAAATACTGTTATGAGTATTTAAATACATTGTATTTAAATACTCATAATATAAAAGTGTAAATCCTTTCTTATCAGTTAATTTGGCCATAAACCCGCCCAACTATCTGGCAATCCTGATGTTATAGTGAACCAGTGTTTCCACTTTCAAGGAAATTTCCTTATTTTAAGGAAATTTAGGCCTGAGAAGGAAATTTCTAAGGAAACCCAAAATCTAAGGAAATCCTAAGGAAATCATTTTTTTCGGAGATGTTAATATTTGTGTGTATTTAGAATGTATTTACAAATGTATTTAATACAATTTATGTATTTAGTAGTTAGTATTTATATAAATTTGTAAAATGTACTTAGTATTTAGTATTTAAATACATTTCTCCCATGTATTTAGTATTTAGTATTTAAATACATTCAATGTATTTACTGCCCAGCTCTGGATATAATATACTTGGACTTTAGTAAGGCATTCGACAAGGTACCACGCGAGCGACTCTTAAATAAGGTTAAGGCTCATGGAATAGATGGGAAGGTTCTTAGTTGGATCAGAGCTTGGCTAAGTGATAGGCAACAAAGGGTTACAATTAATGGTTCTAAATCTGAATGATGACAGGTGACAAGTGGAGTTCCACAAGGGTCTGTTTTGGGTCCATTACTATTTTTTATTTACATCAACGACTTGGATAGTGGGATTAGCAGTGATATCAGCAAGTTTGCTGATGATACTAAGGTAGGTAGGATTAGTGGATCACAGTCTGATGTAAACATATTGCAGGGAGACTTAGATAAACTTAATGAGTGAGTGAGTAGTCAGATGGTAGATGGAATTTCATATTGATAAGTGCAGCGTTATGAATGTTGGTAGAAAAAACCCTGATAATAACACCATACGCAATGTATCGCTGAAAAGATCAGAAGGTGAGAAAGATCTTGGAGTGAGGGTGAGCCCAGACCTCCGACCTAGGAAACAATGTATTGAGGCTAGAAATAGAGCTAATAGGGTGTTAGGATTCATTACCAGAAGTGTTAAAAGTAGAAGTGCGGAAGTTATCCTAAAGCTTTATTTGGCTCTAGTCAGACCTCACCTAGACTATGCGGTTCAGTTTTGGTCTCCATATTACAGGATGGATATAGCCTTATTAGAATTAGTGCTGAGAAGGATGACCAAAATTATTCAAGGGATGCGTAACTTTAGTTATGAGAAGAGATTGAAGCTATTAAGTTTACACAGAGAGACGCAGAGTAAGGGGCGATCTGATAGAAGTTTTTAAGTGGATAAATGGATTTAATAAAGGAGAGGTGGGAAAAGTTCTTACGGCTATTAACCAGGGTAGAACAAGAAGTAACGGATTCAAGCTGGAAAAGCGTAATTTAAAAAAGAAATAGGAAAAAACTGGCTCACAAATAGGGTGGTAAATGATTGGAATGGACTCAGTAGACAGGTAGTTAGTGCTGAGTCATTAGAGAGCTCTAAAGGGAGGCTAGATAAATTCATGGATGGGGATGAAAGGTGGATGTAGGTAGTGTTAAGTAACAGGAACTACCTCGTGTATGTCTCACGGCCTCTTGTAGCATCCTTATGCTCTTATGTTCTTATAACATTTAATATTTTTCATTGTTATTTTTTTAATTATTCTATTATTTATTATTCATCATCAGCGGGTTCAGTGTAAAGATAATGCACACAATTATAAGTTGGGTGTTTTCGTGCACATGTTCCTCTCTACTCTTCATTTTGATTGATTTTGGGAATTTCATCTCAAATGAATTTTCAAGACAAAGGATAAAATTAACAAAATGCGGTCGACATAGCTGAGGGTTCATGTCCAAATGGGTGCCATGTCGATTTTTGACATTACATATAGACACTATCAGAGTCCTTCCCAGTTCCCTACAATGACTAACATTGATAATATTACATTAATGAAAATTCTATGAAACTCTCTAAACTACATAATCCGAGCCTATGCCATGTCATATCTCCTCAAAGGTATAGACACACTGATGTACTGAAGTCTTTAAGGATGAAAAGAGTACTAATACAAGTAAGCAAGTTGAGGTGTGGGGGAATGAACTAACAAACTTTAATGGGCTGATACATCGGGAACGTTAAGACATAATTAGGAATGGTACGAGAAGGCGTACAGCGAGGTTACCTGTCCGAGGCGCAGAGCAGCCAGGAGCGGCGGGAGGATGGAAGA
>JACEEZ010006395.1:152500-175000 GCA_016584305.1 Chionoecetes opilio | reverse complement strand
TTACTTAATACATAAATTGGCACAGTTCTTCAGTAATAACCTTATTAAAAAAAATACTGCAAGGCATATTTCCCAAATGATGTATATGGAGTCCTATTCTCTACCTGGGCCGCTCAGCCACACTTCCACGGTAAAGTCAAAATGTACAAACACTTGATATAATGCGTTAAGGTGTACGAAACAATTACTGAATGCCAATAACCGTCCATCCCTTCCTGCATTTATCACTTTTTTTGAGGCAAGAAATAGCTTGTAACACGCGGGTCACAAGTTCAGCGCTGACACACACGTGGATCAGATCTCAGTGACAAGGAGTCATAGAGGTGATGACGACTTTCTGATTCAACAAAGCGATTGTCTCTGATTATTTCCCTTCCACGACAACGTAATTACAAATGCCCATTGAAGTACACATTAATCTAAATAATATTTTGGACATACTTCGCGACACGATATATATCAAATCTCAAACTTAAATTAAATAAAATAAAATAAAGATACTATATGGCAAGCATGTAACATATATACGTACAAGACACACATAACCATTTATATATTTATTTATTTATTTATGCGAATACATGTATCGCTTTTTATTCTTCCTTCGTGCCGGGATGTCAATGACGCAATCATATAAGTGAAAAAGCTGTGATTACCTTCAGCTAAATCTGGTTTCATTTTGCCTTCTGATTTAGGCGATTTTCACAAACCTATAATCTTCCCTCGAATTCTTTTCACTAGATTTCTCCATACAACGATAGCGTCTTTAGAAATAACGCAGGGAGACACTCTGTTATTTATCAAATCAATACAAAGGACTGGTCAATTGGAGTTCGTTAACCTCACCTTCCACGAAGCGGTGATGTGGAAAATGTTATATATACATAACACATTTATGAAAGAATCTGCATATAACAAACTATACAGCGCAAAAATAGAGACAAACAGATATAGATATATAGATAAATAGATAGTTAGATATTTAAAAAGTGGTGACAAACATCTTATCTGTTCATTATGAGAGGATGGATGGCCTAGGCCAGAATCCAACATAATAATATATTGGAAGAGAAGACTTACGAGTAAAATAGCAGCCAACATTTTGTAACCCTATTCTTCTGCATACTTCACAGCAATTTTTGATAATTATATACATGAATTATTCCTGTTATTCCTGTTCATAAAATACTTATAAAAAAATAACATACCTGTAGCTGATAGTAAATGTCAGCAGGGATAAATAAATCAAATCATAATTGAGCTGTGTAAAGAAATACATCTATTCACCAGTGGTTAAAAAAAACCCCCCCCAAAACCCCACACACCCCAACACACACACACACCACAACCACACACACCCCAAAACCCCCACAACCACACACACACACAACACACAACACAACACACACAACTTTTGGCCTTATCATACTCTTTTATTAAATGATCCCCGGCGAGTGGCGCCCATTATGGCAGCTAAAAAGAGAATAGTGGGAAAGAGAAAGCACGAGAGATAAATTCTATGCAAAGCGTTTTTTGTTGTTATTTATATTCTTTTTCCATAACCTAGTTTGTGATCCAGCTAATCAATGCCACTGTTACATTCATGGTTGAGAAAGGTTATCTAGCTTTATTTATCATGCCTGCAACAACGTTTTGCTATTCTGTTTCCCCAATCGAGAGAGAGAGGAGAGAGAGAAGAAAAGGGGAAAAAAGGAGAGAGGGAAAAGAAAAGAGAGGAAACGGGGAAAAGAGAGAGAGAAGAAGGGGGAAGAGAGAGAGAGAAAGGGTAGTGTATACAGTTTTTTGTGTCATTGAATGATTTTAAATTTGAGAGAAAAAGAGAGGGAGAAAGAGAGAGAGAGAGAGAGAAGAGAGGGGGGAAGAGGGAAAAGAGAGAGAGAGAGGAGAGAGAGGAGAGAGAGAGAGAGAGAGAGAGAGAGAGAGAGGAGAGAGAGAGAGGAGGGGGGAGAAAAGGAGAGAGAGAGGGGGAGAGAGAGAGAAAAAGAGAGAGAGAGAGAGAGAAGAGAGAGGGGAAGAGAGGGGAGAGAGAGGAGGAGAGAGAGAGAAGGGGAAAAGGGGAGAGGAGAGAGGAGAGAGAGAGGGGGAGAGAGAGAGGAAAAAAAGAGAGGAAAGAGAGAGAGAGAGAGGAGAGAGAGAAAAAGGGGAGAGAGAGAGAGGAGAGAGAGGAGAGAGAGAGAGAGAAAAAAGGGGGAAAAGGGGAAGGGAGAGAGAGAGAGAGAGAGGAGAGAGAGAGATGAGAGAAAAAAAGAGAGAAAAAGAGAGAGAGAGAGGGAGGGGGAGAGAGAGAGAGGAGGGAGAGAGAGAGAGAGAGAGAGGGGAGAGGAAGAGAGAGAGAGAGAAGAAGAGAGAGAGAGAGGAAGAAAGAAGGAGAGAGAAAGGACGGGGAAGAGAGGGGAAGAGAGGAAGAAGGAAAGATGTGTATACAGTTGTTTGTGTCTTGATATGTTTTTAAAAGAAAGAGAGAGGGAGAAAGAGGGAGGGAGAGAAGTGGGAAAAGGAGGAGAGAGAAAGGAGGTAAAAAAGAGGGAAAAAGAGAGAAAAATGAAGAAAAAGGAAGAAAAGAGGAGAAAAAAAAAGTATGTGTTAAGTTTGTGGCTTTGATATGATTTAATTTAGAGAGAGAGAGAGAGAGAGAGGAGAAAAGAGAGAGGAAGAGAGAGGAAGAGAGAGAGAAGAGAGAGAAGGGGAGAGAGAGAGAGGAGACAGAGAGAGAGAGGGGGAGAGAAGGAGGAGAGAGAGAGAGAGAGAGGAGAACCTCATTTTTTTTAACCCTTTGACTTTTCATAGGTCAAAATTTCAAACCGACACCCACACACACACCCGATCGCACTTCCAAGGCCAAAAGTTTTTTCAAAATTTTTTTCAGAATTTTCCCCACTCGTCGATTTGCCCCCCAGTAATACAATTTGTATTTTGATTATTTCGATTTTTTCATATTTTTTGAGCTTTCCTCTTTGCACGTTTGTTAAGACCGCGAACTCATACACACACAAACACCACGAGAGAGAAGAGAGAGGGGAGAGAGAGGGAGAGAGAGAAGAGAGAGAGAGAGAGAGAGAAGGAAGAGGGAGAGAGGAGAAAAGGGAGAGAGAGAGAAGAGAGAGAGAGAGAGAGAGAGAGAGAGAGAGAGAGAGAGAGAGAAAAAAAAAAAACTATGTGTGTACAGTATACGGTTTGTTTGTGTGCATTGACATGATTTAATTCAATTATTATTCATTATTTTTATCATATTGTTCATTACAAGTCTACATGCATACATTTCTCAGCTTCCAATTAGGCGCTGTGGAAGTCTCCCAATCGTAGGGCGCAGGGGGGTTATTGCATGGCACCTCTGGGGGCCCTGTCCTTTGAGTTGCAAATATAAGCACCCTCAGGGATATAAACACTAAGGCAATACCATTACCACCTGTGAGGCCTGAACTCTGAACTACCACCCACCACTTTGAAGGATTTCCCCCCCCCCACCCATGCTTCCAAAAGGCAAAATGAAGGTCACTTTTTTAAAAAGACAAAAATGGGAATACGTTAAAGATAAATCTAAAAGGCAAAATCTGAAATGTTGCGGAACAGGTAAGGAGTCTATGTTTTCTTGATCAAAAATACATAGAGAGTGGGTTGGGCGTAGGGAGAGGAACACTTTCACACTGTTATTTGTATGGAAGCATATTCGTAATGACTTAATACATCACGAAATTGTCTCTGACTATGGGAATCGTATTTGATATTTTCTTTTTGTAACTTTAAATATTTCTTAGTATTTTGAAACAACGCAGGAAATGCATAAATATTTGTCTATAAATTTAACGTTTTTTTAGTCCAATGAAACTAAGGTCTGTACAAAAATATATAATTAAGGCCTTTTAGTTGCTTGTGACACAAATCTCTTCTATTATTTTTTTCCCGAAAAAATTTAATTAATTGAAGTATCATAAGCAGTTTTACCCTCAAAACGATGGTAATTTTATAAACAGCCACACACGACTGGTTGCTAGTTTCTCTCCTTTTCTCTTCCCCTCTTTCTCTCTCTCTCTCTCTCTCTCTCTCCTCTCCTCTCTCTCTCTCTCTCTCTCTCTCTCTCTCTCTCTCTTCCTTCTCTCTCTCCTCCTCTCCTCTCCTCGCTCTCTCTCTCTCCTCACCAAACCCAACAAGCCCAAATAGCACCCCCCAGGGAGGTACGTAGTATGGGAGGCATAGTATCCATACTACCTCCATGAGCACCAGCGTTGCAGCTTTACGGATACTAAGACAGCAGCTGGGCGTGATGGTGTCTCGCCGCACACCCACACGCCCGCCACCAGACCAATCAGTGCCCACCATCTGCTACAGACACACACGCCCACACAACACACAGGCTCGCCCTTCCCTCGGTGTAGCAATACCATTTTTTTAGGATAATTGAATTTCATGCTTAATTCAGGTTGATATTCTCAATAAAACAGAAATGTATGATTTTTCAGGGGCGGGAGAGAGGGAGAGAGAGGAGAGAGAGAGAAAAGAGAAGGGGAGAGAGAGAGAGAGAGGAGAGAGAGGAGAAGGAGAGAAGAGAGAGGAAACGAGGAAGAGAGAGGAGAGAGAGGTAGTGTGATTGCGTGTTAGTAATTCACCCACGGCCTGATCACGCTGGACACGCGATCTCCAGCTGTCCCTTATCCCCCCCCCCGGTTTAAGTAGGCGGTCTTTTTTTTTTAAATTTGTTGGGATTACGTTATCAGGTTCACAAGAAAAAAAGTCCAGCCAAGAATATAAAAAAAACCCAGAGAATAAAAATGTCTCCCCAATATAATTCACAAAAAAAGCATAAAAGGTCATTCTAGCTCCTGATGTGCCCTGGAAAAGACCACATCGTAATAAAACGTAAACATACTCATTAAGTTTTACATCAGGCAAGTGGACAAAGCGACACAAGTTTTATACACATGGGACGCGGGAGAGAATATACTGAGGTAACACAGCAATAGAAACAAAGAGAAATGCAACACTACTACGGCGAATTAAGAAATGTTAAAGGGGGAAAGAAAGGGATTGAATTTTTTTTTTTTTTTTTTTTTTTTTTTTTTAAAACTTTTGAGCCTGTAGCGCCTGTAGGCTTTTGGTGACCGGGCTCGGATGGTAGGCTCTGGGGGACTTGAGGGCCCTGGGTTTGGCCTCGCCCGTGGTGGCGCAGCGGATTCTTATAGTGACGCCTGTGTTAGGGGCTCATGCCCCCCCCCCCCCCCCCGGTCCCCGATGCACTGCAATCGAAGGTAGAGTTGAGGGCGGCATGGGGGGGTTTTCTTAGACCACTCGACGGGCAAAAAGGGTTTTTGGGTTTTTGGGGGATCGAACTGGGTCCCCGAAAAACGCCAGTCGGAGACGCTAACCATTCGTTTTACCGCCCCCCAAGAAAATAATCTGTCTTGATTTTGCTTAAAATGTAGTAAAACGAACCCCACGAGGGGAAATAAGGAACTTTCAGTTTTAAAAAGGGAGATACGAAATGAGGGCTTAATAAAATTTAGAGAGGTAAACAAATAATTTTCAGTAATAGTGAGGTTTTACGCTATGAATTGAGTCTGTTCGTTCTACGTCTGTTCTTTTTTTAAATTTTGGTTCTATGGAAAATCACAAAGGAATAATGACGAATTTTAAGGGTAATAGACAGGGGGACTGAGCTCGATCTGTATCTGGTGGCCCTCGGGAACACCCGCGGAGCTAAAGTCGGGTCTCGGGGGTCGGGCTCGACATTTTCATTTTCCCCTTTTTTCCCCCCAAACCGCTAAAATTTAAAGTGTTTCATGGTAAAACATGGGCTTTTTGAAAAAGGGAAATATACGAGTTTTACATTTTTCAGGGCTTTTATAATGAGGTTGTTGGAAAAAATAGAAGTTTCGATAACGGGTGCCCTAAAAACTTTCTACAAAAAACTGAAAAGGGAAGTTTCAAGGGGGTTTCAGGGGTTTGATATTACCTCCATGTGAAAAAAAGAAAAGGGGTAATTTTAATCCAGCACCCCCCTTAAAGATTCCTTTCCCGTTTTTATTTAGAATTTTGTGGACACCTTTTATCGAATGCTTTTTTTTCCCAACAATCCTCATTAAAACGCCATGAATAATGAAAAAACTTTTAAAATTCTTTTTGCATAAGCCTATGTTTCCCCCCCTGAAAAACACTTAAGTAGTGGTTTGGTGGGGAATAATAGAAAATAAGTCGGGGCCCGGGACACCCCGGGGACCGACATTTTAGCCCCGGGGGGATTTCCCGGGAACGGCCACCAGAGACAGAATCGGCCAGTCCCCCGGTCTTTGAAAAGAATTTCAATTTCTTACTTGATTGAGGGGGACCATTGAAATTTTTCCTACCAAAAAAGTTGGGGGATTTTTTTTCACTTTTAATTTAAAGCAATAAAATTACATAAAAACACAATGTAAGATTTTCTGGAGCAATAATTTTTTATTTTTGGTAAAGCAAAAATTGTTTCCGGGTACGCACTGCTTATTTTTAAAAAAGTGAGGTCTTTAAAAATTCCATTTTGACTTTTGCAAAAAAAACTCAGTTTTTTAAAAAGGGCCCCTAATTATTGCAGGCGCTTTTTTAAAATTTAACATGTAAATTTTGTGTGTGTGGGTGTGTTTTGTTTGTGTGTTTTTGGGGTGTTTTGTGTGTGTGTGTGTGTGTGTGTGTGTGTGTGTGTGGGGTGTGTGTGTGTGTGGGGTGTGTGTGGTGCGTGCGGGGGTTGCTTTTCCGTGCGTGCGTGCGTGCGGCGTGCGTGCGTGCGGGGCGGGTGCGTGCGTGCGTGGGGGCGTGCGTGCGTGCTTTTCGTGCGTGCGGGGTTTGCGGGGTGGTGTGTGTGTGTGTGGGGGTGTGTGTGTGTGTGGTGGTGTGTGTGTGTGTGTGGTGGGGTGTTTTAGTCCCGTGGGGTTTCGCTTTACTTGAAATGAAAGGGGGGCCTCTTTTCCTCTCTCCTCTCTCTCTCTCTCTCTCCTCTCTCTCTCTTTTCCTCTCTCTCTCTCTCTCCCCCTCTCTCTCTCTCTCTCGTAATAACAAATAGGTGGCCCCCCCCCCGACCCTTCAGGCTGCAGCACCCTGCCTTGGGGAATGTGTTAGTTTGTCATGCAATGTCAGGTTGAATGAGGTATTCATGGTATTCATGAATGAGTTCTTTAGAAGGTGGTAATAAGAGTGGGGAGCGGAAATAGCAGTGTTCTCACCCCTGCGGCTGTACCTGGGGAAGAAGGGTGTGGCTCAGACGTTTCCACAGACCGAATATGACACAGCATTTAAGGAGAAACTAAACCCAAGGGAGGGAAAGGGACTTTCCCGATAAATAGTGACAAAAAGGGGTTTCCCGAGCTGGATCCTAAATCACGGGAGAAAGCAGGGACACGTAGATTAGGACTTGGGGCACACGAAGTTTGTAAAAACGAATCTAAATTTCCCGGGTGGATTTGGTGTGGGTTGGAGTCCCGGTCTATGCTGAGGATGATAGGGAACTCGCATTTGTGGGAAAAATTTTTTCCCCAAATGTCGCTAGGTTCAATAAAATAACTTTTGATTTTTCCTGGGAGCATAAGATTCTCTCTCTCTCCTCTCTCTCTCTCTCTCTCTCTCTCTCTCTCTCTCTCTCTCTCTCTCTCTCTCTCTCTCTCTCCTCTCTTTTATCCTTAAAGTGACCCTGAGCATAGACTTCCTGCTTACTGATGTTTGCCTCTTTACACTTCCACATGATAGCGATGGGTTCCCGTCTTGAGGATAGTCTGAAGCTTAACCTCTTCACCCCTAGATCTTTCCTTTGATACATAAAACTGTGTGTTGTCAGCCATAAAATTACGAAAAGTAACTGAATATACCCAATTTGATAGTGGACAAAGATACAAAGCAGGTCATATCTATAAAATATTGCTTATATTCACTAAAAAGCTTCTAATGGTACACTCTAGACATACTCTTGTCAGTGTGAGAAGAATAGGCTTGTTCGCGAACCATGTCTAAAATCACAAGATAAATCTGTCACACTGACAAGATCTTAATGTCAACCATGACAAGATTTGTTCGTCAACATGAAAAGATTGATCGTCTCCATGACAAGAAGCTCTTGTCAGGAAGACAGTAAATTTGTCATGTTGACGAAACAATCTTGTCATGGTGACAAGTAAGTCTTGTCAGTGACAAGGATTTAATCTGATCACGTTCGCAGAACAAGTTGTTTCTAGTCACACTAACAAGTTGTTTTTTGGAGATCTTCACCATCTCACGTCTTACATTGCTGCGTTGTTACTTGCTTCTTGGTGTTAAACGAAATATCCAAGATTTACCATGAAACGTTCATTAATTATTGAGACCCTGAGGAAAATTAAAGGAATTATAATATAATGAATAAAAAAAAAAAAAATCTCTCTCGCTCTCTCTCTCTCTCTCTCTCTCTCTCTCCCTAGTATATAATTTTATGATATATATATATATATACTATATATATATAGAGAGAGAGAGAGAGTAGAGAAGAGTAGGGGGACAGAGAGACGGAGACGAGAGAGGCGAGAAGAGAGATTTTTTATTTTTATTAAATTTATATAATTATTTCCTTTATTTTCCCAGGGTGTCTCATAATTACTGAACGTTATGTAAATCTGGATAGTTTCGTTGTTTAACAAAAGGAAGCAACGTGTAACAACGCAGCAATGTAGAGACCCGTGAGAGGTGAAGATCTCAAAAAAACAACTTTAGTGTGACTAGAAACAATTGTTTGCGAACGTATCACAAATAAATCTTGTCACACTGACAAGATCTTACTCGTCAACATGACAAGATTTGTTCGTCCATATATATATTCGTCTATATAATATATATATATATATATATATATATATATATATATAAATATATATATATATAAATATAATTATTTTTTTTTCTCTCTCTCTCTCTCTCTCTCTCTCTCTCTCTCTCTCTCTCTCTCTATATATATATATATTTATAGATATATTATATATATATATTATATATATATATATATATATATATATATATATATATTATATATATATATATATAACTATAATACATTATAACACATGTATATGATGCACATGGTATTCTGCACATGACAAGATTAGAACTTGGCATGTGCAGAAGACCATGAGGAAGAGATCTTGTCAGTGTGACTAGTTTTCTTGTCAGACTATAATGACGAAGGCCGAGCTTGTCACAGTGACAAGATTTCGGCTATTTTGTGTTTACAGCGCTATATGATGTCAACACGGGACCAGATGAGGGCGTGTGGCGTGACTGAAGGAGGGGAGGGAAGAGAAAAGCGTGGGTGTACTGAACGTTGCTGGTCATGGTGGGCTGGGTGTGGGGGAGGAGGGGGTATATCAAATAATAATAATAATAACAACAATAATAATAACAATAACTTACTCTCAACAAGACACAATCCAACAAACTCTCTCTCTCTCTCTCTCTCTCCCTCTCCCTCTCTCTCTCTCTCTTCTTCACATCTTTTCCTCCCTTACTCCATCACCCTTCCTCCCTCTCTCCCTAACTCTGTCAATCCCACTTCCTCCTTCCCTCCCTCTCCCTGCCTGCTGCCCTGGAAAGCAGGCAAGCAGGGAGAGGGAGGGAGGAAAGCAAGACTAGAGGTCGAGAAAAAACAACAACAGCACCGCACACACACAATTAGCACATACACACATGCACACACTCACAAGCTGATAATGATAATAGTTTGTTGGCCGAGCAGGATTCAAACCCGTGCGCTTTTAGCCAGATGATATGCCAGCTTGGAGTTAGTTAGATAGACCAGGAGGGATCTCTCTCTCCCTTGAGGCTTGCAGGGAGCTTGGATCACTGATGTCAGTCTGAGGGAGAAGTGGAACCCGTGTGTCCTCAGGGTGGAGTTAGTAGCTAAGTACACTACACTGTACCGCTACTCTCACTATCACTTTGGAGCTTATACAGCCCAAGGCATACTTCAGGGTGGGCAGCCCCTGTAAGAGTAGCGGTGCCCCAGGCTCGGTGCATCATCTCGGAGCTCTTAGGAGAACACGGGCAATAAAGGTGTTTTCCCAGGTTTTTGCCTGGCAAAATGAGCCTAAAGGTAAAAGTCACAGTAGGAGTTCGGGTGAGGTGTACAAATATAACTTCTCGATTATTTTTAGCTGGGTGCTCCATAGCTCAGTGGTAAGGTGTTGGTGTTTCAATACGTCAACAAAAAGGTGATGGGTTCGATTCCCGCACAAGTCCTTTACGGATATCTTTACCGAGCTCGGACCCCGTCCCCCCTCAAACCCTCTGGCGGTCTGTCGACCTCCCTCCCTCCCTCTGGCCAAGGGAAGGTAACTGATAGGCAAGACGTGGGTGAGAGGATCCCCCCCAACCCCCTCCCTATCCCCCCGTCTATCGACCTCCCTCCCCCTGGCCAGGGGAAGGTAACTGATAGACATCCCCCATCCCCTCCCCCTCCCGTCCACCTACCTCCCTCCCTCTGGCCAGGGGAAGGTAACTGGTGGATGAGAGCTCCCCCATCCTAATCCCCCCTCCCACCCTCTGACCGCCCATCGACCTTCCTCCCTCTGGCCAAGGGAAGGTAACTGATGGACGAGACGTGGGTGAGAGATTTAAAAAAAAAAAAATAATAATAATAATAATAATAAAACCCCCCCAACCCCTCCCCATCCCCCCGTCTATCGACCTCCCTCCCCCCTGGGCCAGGGGAAGGTAACTGATAAGACATCCCCCAACCCCTCCCCTCCCCGTCCACCTACCTCCCTCCCTTTGGCCAGGGGAAGGTAACTGGTGGATGAGAGCTCCCCCATCCTAATCCCCCTCCCACCCTCTGACCGCCCATCGACCTCCCTCCCTCTCTGGCCAAGGGAAGGCAACTGATGGACGAGGCGTGGGTGAGAGATAAAAAGCATAAAAAATAATAATAACGGGTTGTAATGGTAAATGTAAATAGTAATGGGTCGGGTTGTATCTAATGGGAGAGGTTTAAAGAGCGGTCGACGTCATATGGGTGGTTCAAGGGTCGTGGTCAGGATAGGTTGCTCAGGTCGACGTCAAAGTGATGGAAAGGTCAAGGGTTAGGTTAGGGGTCCACATGATGGTCCGGTTCGAAGGGGCGTAGAAGGGAAGGTTCACTCAGTGCGTATCTGCCTTCTCGCATCGGACCCCAGACCCTAGCCCCCAGCCCGCCCGTCACCCAGATCCCCACCACCATCCGACCGCACCCGGCGCCTAGCCAACCCAAGGGTTCATTGCCCACCACGCCCACCACCCAGGCACTGAGACCTAGCCTAGGGTCACCTAGCCCTCAGATACTAAAGATATAAAAATAATAAATAAAATTTAATAAAGGGTGTTAATCGTAAAGGATTAATAAAAAGAAAGGGTTAATAAAAAGAAGTAAAATAAAATAAAATAAGTAAATAAAAAAGTAAATAAAATAATAACATGAATTTCAATAAGCATAAAATTTATTATTTACACACTTTATTTTTATATAAACCAACCATCCAAGTTATAACCAACGACAGGTATATTATATATAATATGTGTTTATATATAAAGATATATAATATCGTAATTAATATATATTTGTGTATATATGTGTATATATAGTGTGTGTGTGTGTGTGTGTGTGTGTGTGTGTGTGTGTGTGTGTGTGTGTGTGTGTGTGTGTGTGTGTGTGTGTGTGTGTGTGTGTGTGTGTGCGCATGCGGTGAGCACACCACACCACACACACACACACTATATATACACAATATACACATAAATATATATTAATTACAATATTATACTATATCTTTATATATAAACACATATTATATATAATTTATATAATATATGTATATATATATATATATATATAATACATGTGTGTGTGTGTGTGTGCGCATGAGGGAGGGAGCATGCGGTGAGCACACCACACCACACCACACCAACGCACCACACCACAGGTGATGCTGTGTGAGCTATATATGTGTGAGCATATAGATTAAGAATGACAGATAGATGGAAATATATAGTTAGATAGATTGATGGATAGAGAGATGGACTATTTGATTTAAAAACAAATGTATTAACTGAAAATATTTCAATCAAGTTTGCACAAAGTAAATTATTGAATTACATGAAAAAATATTTTACGAGTACGTTGAATTTCATGCCAAGATTTCATGACAAGATTATAACTGTCATGTGCAGAAGAAAATGAGGAAGAGATCTTGTCAGTGTGACGAGTTTTCTTGTCAAACTATAATGACGAAGGCCGAGCTTGTCACAGTGACAAGATTTCGGCAATTCTGTGTTTACAGTGTACCCAAATTACAATGGAAATTACGTTATGGGTCTCAAGGGGTTAAGAGACATTTCAGTACCATGTTGGTTGACTATGTTGGTTGAGGAGGAACTGGTACAAGTCGCGAACCATATTACTGGATATCTTGTCTGGAGAGGATAACAAGGTTGCCAGAATGATATATAATCTTGTGTTGAGAGCTGTGAAGCATGTGTTGGAAGGGGCATCACTGTTTATAGTATACCACCAATATTATCCATTAGTCCAATAATTAACAAACTAATTGGTTTTACACCTCCCGGTCTGGTGTGGGAGATGGATCCCTCGGGTCAATGATATTTAACCGAAGTTTTCCTTGGTTGGTACGAAAAACGGAAAACATGGGGGCTTAATTACGCAAAAAGATGCGGGTTTGCCCCTCAAGCTCGGCCTTCGTCATTATAGTTTGACAAGAAAACTCGTCACACTGACAGATCTCTTCCTCATTTTCTTCTGCACATGACAAGTTATAATCTTGTGTGATCAACAAGTTACCAGAAATAACAAGAACTATTGATGATCCACGGCATAAAATATATAGTAGGAAGGTCAGGTTGCTCTCGCCCTAATCATGTTGCCTTGTCACCTGTATTATGATTAAGGTCAAAGGTCAAACATCTCCTGTACTGAACCAAAAAGGAATACATATTTCAAAGGGCAGCTATTTTTTAACTACGAATTTGAGCCGTTAAATTTTCACATGGGAATTATCACTTGAGATGAGGTACCAAAAGACCCGAGAGTCTGAAAAAGAAGAAAAAAACATGAGCGGTCACTTTTTCTTCGAGACTTCAGAAATTTTGAGTCTCAGTAGAGGAGTCAGCGGGAAGTTACCTGTTCAACTTTTTAAAATTATTTAAAAGTTTGGAGGGGTTTTGATTTGAGTGAGAGCGAGAGAGAGACCGAGGGGAGAGAGAGAGAGAGGGGAGAGAAGAGAGAGGGGAGAGAGAGAGGAGAGGAGAGAGAGAGAGAGGGGAGAGAAGAGAGAGAGGAGAAGGGGAGGAGAGAGAGAGAGAGAGAGGAGAGGAGAGAAGGAGAGGAGGAGAGAGGAGAGAGAAGGAAAAGAGGGAGAGAGAGAGGGGGAGAGGAGGAGAGAGAGAGAGAGAGAGAGGGGGGGGGGGGGGAGAGAAAAGGAAGTTAAAAAAAACCCCACTGAAAGGGGCGCAGCCCCCCCACCCTGACTGCAGTTTAATGGTTTCCCCAGTTCCCAGAAAAAAAAAAAATAATAAGGAAAAAATTAAATAAAAGGTAGGTTTTAATAGGGTAAATTATTAAAAAGGGGAAAAAAAAAGGAAAAAATTTTACTGAACCAAAAAAAATTAATATTTCAAAAGTTTTTTAACCACAATTTAAAAGCAAAATTTTAATTTATAAAATGGGGAAAAAAGATAAGTTTAAAAGGAAAAAAAATGGGGTTTTTTTCTTAATTTTAAAATTGGTTAGTAGGGGTGGGGGGTTTGTTTTTTTTTAAGGTTTGGGGTTTTTGTTTGGTGGGCGAGGGGACGGAGAAAAAAAAAAAAAAACAAAAAAAAAAAAAAAAAAAAAAAAAAAAAAAAAAATGGGAAAAGAATAAAAAAAAGGGAGGGGGGGAGAAGGAAGGGGAGAGGGGGGGAAAAAAAAAAAGGAAAAAAACAGGGGGGGGGGGAGAATAAGTTACCCAAATTAAAAATTTAACAAAAGGGGAAAAAAGTTAATAAAATTGGTTGTTATTGGTTTAAATTTAAAAAAATGGTTTAATGTTTCTTTTTACAATAAATTATTAATTAAAATGAAAAATTTTTACCAACGTTAATTACCGGGTTTTGAAGGGGTTATTAAACTGGTCTTTGGCCGGAAAAGGGAAAGGTTTGTCGGAAGATTTCTTAATATTAAAAGGCCAATTGTAGTTTACAAATTTTGCTGGGGGGAAGGGGAACAAATTTGGAAATTTAGATTGGTTAGGTTAAAACATCTCCTGGGGGGGCTTGGAGGGGAATGGCTGTGTCCCTTTACTGGAAGGGTCCGGAAAAGGAATACGTCAAAAATTAATTAATTTTTGTGAGGAGCTGGAACCAGTGGAAAGGAGGTCAAAGTTTGTACCAAATTTTAACTTTAATCATAATTAAAACTAAATAATGAAACTTAACCCCCTTTAAAATTCCCTCGGGACATGATTTTTAAACAGGACTTTTCCCTTTGCGGAAAAGACAAAGAACAGTTCAACAATTAGAAACCAATGTTTTTGAAGATCAATGTAAAAGAAGGTATTGTGCCAGCCACTGCTTTGGTATTGGTAACATTCGACTTTCTCAGTTTGGTCACCATAAAGGAAAATAAAACCGATGCACCTTAGCATTGGGAGAGCAGAGCGCCACGGCAAAATCTACACTATCGCTGCCATTCAGTGTTCAGTTCTCGACAGGCTGCAGTATAAAAGTTTGCGAGTTCTGTTCGTAGCTTTACACAACATCATGTTCAATATTTACACAGGGGCCGGGGTGGGAGGCACGAGGCGGCAAATGTCTTTCAGGCACGGCCTCTCTAGAGAATAAAGAGGAGGATGCAACAGGAGGCGAGGCGCTGGCTTGAAACACGGAGCTGGGAATTAAACAAGAGGTTATAGTTGAAATGCGACCTGCAGTGTAGCGTAGTGACTTTTGCAATACTGCGCTCAGGTAAAACATTGTGCAATATAGCAATAGATCAAGATTAGCAACAATAATGTCCACAATCCAACACAAAGTAAAATCTTAAACAACATTATAATAATAGTGATTTACAAAGCAGATGAAAACGACAACAATAACAATAATAATGATAATGGTAATAATCATAATGGTAATAATGATAATAATAATAACAATAACAATAATGACAATAATAATTAAAATAACAATAAAATAATAATAGTAATAATAATAATAATAATAATAATAATAATAAAGATAATAATGTACATGACAAAAACATAAATAATCATCATCATTATCATTATTATAAAATATACAAAATAGTGATGGATGATACAAACACTCCTCAATACACTGCCATTACAATATGCTGCATTATTAACCATGTCTATATCAAATTGTCAATAATCCAAACTTCGGCACGCCTTTCCCTTTCTCGATAATGAAAGAAAAAAAACATATATAAAAAATAGTCATACAAGACCGACTTTTTCCCCTTATTTGCCTCAGATTTCCGACTTCTTTTTCCCCGTTGCTCCAAATACAAAGATCATTGCGTTGTTTAAAAATGGTTCGTTCTTAAGTCCAACTAAACGTTCTGTTACATTCGTTGATTGTTGAAAATCCTCTTTATGTATAACCTAAATTCCGAAAAACCCGGGAGCCTGCACTCTGGAACACTAATGAGAGAGAAAGAGAGAGAGAGAGAGAGAGAGAGAGAGAGAGAGAGAGAGAGAGAGAGAGAGAGAGAGAGAGAGAGAGAGAGAGAGAGAGAGAGAGAGAGAGAGAGAGAGAGAGAGAATAGTTTCCCTTGCACAATTGCAGGAAGCCCAGCCCGATGCAACCACCAAATACCCACTAACTCGCAATCAACAAACACACACACAACACACACACACACACACACACACACACACACACACACACACACACACACACACACACACACACACACACACTCGTACTTAAACGAAAGAAAGGAGAGGAGTTGTAAAAAAAAAAACATATGAGTAATTCAAAGAGGAAAAGCCTTTGTCATGGTGTAATTGGCATATACTTTTACCCTTGAAAAGTTAAAGAAGGTACAACAGTGAGTGGCAGAGGAAAGTAAACCTAAATTTAGAGAAAGAGAGAGACAGAGAGAGAGAGGAGAGAGAGAGAGAGAGAGAGGAGAGAGAGGAGAAGAGAGAGAGAGAGAGAGAGAGAGAGGAGGAGAGAGACGAGAGAAGAGAGGAGAGAGAGAGAGAGAGAGAGAAAAAAAAAAAAAAAAAAGAGTGAGAGAGAAATATACAGAAACACATACGCACCACTGACATCAACATGATCGAAGAGGATTTGATTGAGGCCTCTAACTGGATAGTAAACAAACAAAAACTAAAACTAAAATATATAGAACAGGCGTATTGTTACCTAGAGGTGTATTGGGTGGGTACACAGGTGTTACCTAGTGTTGTTGTGCCCTTGGCCAGTCCTTTGTGATGTATAAGTGCATCACAACAGAACATAAAACTAATCATTATTGACGTGTGGATGAAGAAATGAATAACCAAACTAAAATATTCGAAAAAAACACCTCCCCCTCAACACACGCACGCACGCACTCCCCCCGCAACACACACACGCACGCACCCCCCCACAACACACGCACTCCCCACAACACACGCACGCACCCCCCCCACAACACACGCACCCCCCCACAACACACACACTCCCCCACAACACACGCACGCACCCCCCCCCACAACACACGCACGCACCCCCCCCCACAACACACGCACTCCCCACAACACACGCACCCCCCCCCCCCACAACACACGCACCCCCCACAACACACGCACCCCACCACAACACACGCACTCCCCCACAACACACGCACGCACCCCCCCACAACACACGCACCCCCCACAACACACGCACCCCCCCACAACACACGCACTCTCCCACAACACACGCACGCACCCCCCCCACAACACACGCACCCCCCCACAACACACGCACTCCCCCACCAACAACAACGCACCCCCTCCACAACACACGCACCCCCCCCACAACACACGCACCCCCCCACAACACACGCACCCCCCCCACAACACACGCACCCCCCACACAACACACGCACTCCCCCACAACACACGCACGCACCCCCCCACAACACACGCACGCATCCCCCCCCACAAAACACGCACCCCCCCACAACACACGCACTCCCCCACAACACACGCACGCACCCCCCCCACAACACACACACGCACGCACCCCCCCACAACACACAGCACTCCCCCACAACACACGCACGCACCCCCCCCACAAACACGCACACGCACGCACCCCCCCACAACACACGCATTCCCCCCACAACACACGCACGCACCCCCCCCACAACACACGCACGCACCCCCCCCACAACACACGCACGCACGCACCCCCCCACAACACACGCACGCACGCACCCCCCCACAACACACGCACGCACGCACTCCCCCCACAAACACAGCACCCCCCCAAAACACACGCACGCACGCACCCCCCACAACACACGCACGCACGCACCCCCCCACAACACACGCACGCACGCACTCCCCCACAACACATGCACCCCCCCACAACACACGCACGCACCCCCCCCACAACACACGCACGCACGCACCCCCCCACAACACACGCACGCACGCACCCCCCACAACACACGCACGCACTCCCCCCCAACACACGCACCCCCCCCACAACACACACACGCACGCACCCCCCCACAACACACGCACCCCCCCCACAAACACACGCACGCCACCCCCCCCCCCCACAACACACGCACGCTAACCCCCAAAACACACGCACGCACGCACCCCCCACAACACACGCACACACGCACCCCCCCACAACACACGCACGCACGCACTCCCCCCACAACACACGCACGCACGCACCCCCCCACAACACACGCACGCACGCACCCCCCCACAACACACGCACGCACGCACTCCCCCACAAAACACGCACGCACGCACTCCCCCCACAACACACGCATGCACGCACTCCCCCATAACGCACGAACGCACCCTCCCCCACAACACACGCACGTACGCACTCCTCCCACAACACAAGCACTCCCCCCCAACACACGCACTCCCCCCACAACACACGCACCCCCCCACAATACACGCACGCATCCCCCCCACAACACACGCACGCACCCCCCACACCCACACGCACGCACCGCCCAACAACACACGCACGCACCCCCCCACAACACACGCACGCACGCACCCCCCCACAACACACCCGCACCCCCACAACACACGCACGCACGCACTCCCCCCACAACACACGCACGCACCCCCCCACAACACACGCACGCACGCACTCCCCCCAAACACACGCACGCACCCCCCCACACACACACGCACGCACCCCCCACAAACACACCACGCACGCACCCCCCACAACACACGCACGCACGCACTCCCCACAACACACCCGCACGCACTCCCCCCACAACACACGCACGCACGCACTCCCCCCCAACACACGCATGCACGCACTCCCCCCACAACACACGCACGCACGCACCCCCCCACAACACACGCATACACGCACCCCCCCACAACACACGCATGCACGCACCCCCCCACAACACACGCATAGCACGCACTCCCCCCACAAACACGCACGCACGCACGCACTCCCCACAAACACACGCACAGCACTCCCCCCACAACACACCACGCACGACACCCCCCACAACACACGCACGCACGCACTCCCCCCACAAACACACGCACGCACGCACCCCCCACAACACACCACGACGCACTCCCCCCACAACACACGCACGCACGCACTCCCACCCACACACACACACGCACGCACGCACTCCCCCCCACAACACACGCCGCACGCACCCCCCCACAACACACGCACACCCCCCCCACGCACGCACCCCCCCCCCAAAACACGCACGCACGCACTCCCCCCACAACACACGCATGCACGCACTCCCCCCATAACGCACGCACGCCACCCCCCCACAACACACGCACGCACCCCCCCACAACACACGCACGCACGAACCCCCCCTACAACACACGCACGCACGCACTCCCCCACAAAACACGCACGCACGCACTCCCCCACAACACACGCATGCACGCACTCCCCCCATAACGCACGCACGCACCCCCCCACAACACACGTACGCACGCACTCCCCCCACAACACACGCACGCACGCACCCCCCACAACACACGCACGCACGCACTCCCCCACAAAACACGCACGCACGCACTCCCCCCACAACACACGCATGCACGCACTCCCCCATAACGCACGCACCCCCCCCCCCACAACACACGCACGCACCCTCCCCACAACACACGCACGCACCCCCCCCACAACACACGCACGCACCCCCCCCACAACACACGCACGCACGCACTCCCCCCACAACACACGCACGCACCTCCCCACAACACATGCACTCCCCCACAACACACGCACGCACCCCCCCACACAACACACAGCACGCACGCACTCCCCCCCAACACACGCAAGCACTCCCCCAACAACACACACACTCCCCCCAACACACGCACGCACTCCCCCCACAACACACGCACTCCCCCACAACACACGCACGCACACCCCACAACACACGCACGCACACACTCCCCCCACAACACACGCACGCACCCCCCACAACACACGCACTCCCCCCAACACACGCACGCATTCCCCCCACAAACACACGCACGCATTCCCCCCACAACACACGCACTCCCCCACAACACACGCACGCACCCCCCCACAACACACGCACGCACTCCCCCCACAACACACGCACTCCCCCCCCACAACACACGCACTCCCCCCCAACACACGCACGCACTCCCCCCACAACACACGCACGCACGCACTCCCCCCCCCCACATGCACGCACCCCCCCCCCCAACACACACTATAAAGATAATTACAAAGGCTGTGAATGAATGCGAGACGGGGAGAGGGAGTATAGGGGAGGCATGGAGGTCTTAGAGATTACTGGAAGGGACTCGAGCCTATGAAAACACAAGAGAACAAAAGGAAAAGATAAATGGCGGAAAGGAGGAACCAATAGAGGAGGATAATGAGGCTAGAGGGAGGCGAAGGTTGATATTGTCACTCTGGCGCCGCGTAGGAGAGCCAAGACGAGACAAACGACGAGACGTAGACATCATCACTACCATAACCACCACCACTAGCTTCCACCCCCTCCCCTTTACCCTTCACCATACACACATACATATATATATAGAAGACAATATACACACACACACACACACATACATACCTACAGGAGACTCAGACAAGACGAGACAAACGAGGAGACGTAGACATCATCACCATCGCCATCACCACCACTACCACCCCCTCCCCTCCCCTTCCACTTACCCTCTACCACACACACACACACACACACACACACACAAAGCGGAGTCTCAATTTACGCTTCACCTACTTAAATTACCATGCAGTACAAACGAGAAACATTACTGTCTGTCTATGTGTCAGTCTCTCTCTCTCTCTCTCTCTCTCTCTCTCTCTCTCTCTCTCTCTCTCTCTCTCTCTCTCTCTCTCTCTCTCTCTCTCTCTCTCTCTCTCTCTCTCTCTCTCTCTCTCTCTCACACACACTTTTTCCATCGATGCATACATGTTTTAAGGCCAGCAGGTAGCGAGGTAGAGTGAAGGGTAACAGGGAGGCTAACATTACAACATGAAAGATGGCGTGAAGTATAGCCAGCCCGCCACGAGAGCACGGCCAAGTACAGCTGTGTAAACGTAAATAACGGGCCTACACTGCGGGGCTACCAGGGCACGAAACACTGCAACCGTGTGTTCGGCACTGTTAGCGTTAAGAATTGCATGCGCGACTACTGCACTATTAGTCAGTTACGAACCAGTGTGTGTGTGTGTGTGTGTGTTGTGTGTGTGTGTGTGTGTGTGTGTGTGTTGTGTGTGTGTGTGTGTGTGTGTGTGTGTGTGTGTGTTGTGTGTGTGTGTACTGTGGTGTGTGTGTGTGTGTGTGTGTGTGTGTGTGTGTGTGTGTGTGTGTGTGTGTGTGTGTGTGTGTGTGTGTACTGTGTGTGTGTGTGTGTGTGTGTGGTGTGTGTGTGTGTGTGTGTGTGTGTGTGTGTGTTGTGTGGTGTGTGTGTGTGTGTGTGTGTGGTGTGTGTGTGTGTGTGTGGTCATTCCAAACTAGTGAGTGCACTTACGCTTGTTTGTTGTTATTGCAACACGAAACTATGAAGTCACTTGCATCAAAAGAAGAAGTGGATATTCTCCTAAAATACAGTTTGGCTCCTACACAAGGGGGTTTGAATTGAGTGTTTTATTATGTAGTAGGACAACAGGGGTGTGTGTGTGTGTGTGTGTGTGTGTGTGTGTGTGTGTGTGTGTGTGTGTGTGTGTGTGTGTGTGTGTGTGTGTGTGTGTGTGTGTGTGTGTGTGTGTGTGTGTGTGTGTGTGTGTGTGTGTGTGTGTGTGTGTGTGTGAGCTAGGCAGTGTGGGAACAGACAGCAGCGTAGGCGAAGACTGAGCCCTGCCTGAGCGCCGGTGATGGACAGTCAATCATAATGTCAAAAACGTTTGTCGGCCTTGCAGAGCCTTTTCCCTCTCCGCCTGCCGCCCCTTCACTCATTGTCATGACGAGCATGTATGCGCACAACAACACATACACATTGTAAATACAAAACTGTCATAAACACACACACACACACACACACACACACACACACACACACACTGCATTTTTGAGGCGTCATTCATTATCAATCAATGGTGCCTTGCGGTCATACAAGATGTCAATTAACAAATATCCTCCCAATGCAACGTTAATCATGTCATTATTGTAAGAAATACTAAATATTCAAATACCTTAGTAACAAGAAGCAGGGCCAGCAGCAGCAGCAGCAGCAGGATAGTTTCCAAGGAACCAAAGACGAGTGTTAACGTAAAGAAGAGCCTTCGGGTTTACTCTGTATCTTGTTAGCTATAAATTACACCTATAAACTTAAACAAGTGGAAAATAGTGGTGTAACTTGAAGCAATCTTAATAAATTTTACTAGAAAACTGTGCCCCCCCCCCCCACATACACACACCACCACCACCACGCACAACTCTGTGGTAACGCGTTCAATCCCCGCTCAAGTGATTTTCCATTGACAAATGCGGGTAGTTACTGTCCCCCTCGAGCAAGGGGTTTGTGTGGTGTGTGAGGTCCCAGCTTCACTCAAAGATCGGTCTCGATGGGCAGTAAGCTCTCTTCGGTAAGGTAACAGCAGAAGATCACGTGTCCAGCGCATGATCAGGCCGTGGGTGAATTACACTGAACACAAAGAATGTTACCGTACATGCACATAAGAAAGAAAGATACTAATACAACCACAAACATACGTGCACAACAATCGATGTTCACCACCGCGACAAGAGCCTGGCGCGGCCGTCACCGACACCCACAGTCCCAC
>JACEEZ010006395.1:130000-145000 GCA_016584305.1 Chionoecetes opilio | reverse complement strand
GAAGTAGATGGAGGGAAAAACAGGAGAAGGGAAGGGAAAGGAAAAATAGGAGAAAGGAGGAGGAGGAGGAGGAGGAGGAGGAGGAGGAGGTAGAGGAGGAGGAGGAGGAGGAGGGGAGGAGGAGGAGGAGGAGGAGGAGGAGGAGGAGGAGGAGGAGGAGGAGGAGGAGGAGGAAAGAAAGGGAAAAGATGGAGGGATAAAAGAACAGAAGGGATGAGAAAAGAAAAATTGGAGGGAAAAAGAGCAGGAGAAGGAAAGGGAAAGACAAATAGGAGAAAGGAGGACGAGGAGGACAAGAAGGAGGAGGAAGGAGGAAAGAAAAGGAAAAGATGGAGGGATCAAAGAACAGAAGGGATGAGAAAAGAAAAATTGGAGGGAAAAAAACAAGAGTAGGGAAGGTTAAGAAAAAATAAGGAGAAATGAACTAGTCGACCCCCGAGAAAAAGGGTAACTTTCTCCTCTCATTATGCTTACCAGACACTCTTATTTTCTCTTCCCCACCTTGCCTTACTCTCCTTCGTTCTTCTCATCCTAACTTCTCCTTTAAGACGTCGAAAGTTCATAGCTTCCTCGCCCAAAACCCTTTATGGTAAGAAGTTCTTCCTGACTTTCGAACACAAACTAAAAATTGGCTTCACACCTTGGGACATCAGATTATCCTCGCCTTGTAAAAAGATGCACGTAATTATACAAGCTAAGGGGGAAGGGGGGGGGAGAGAACACCTACCTGACCCCCCCTCCCCCCACTTTCAAGGCCAAGCAAGGAAGGAAGACAAGCAAGGATAACCTCTAAGCCTTGTTTGTTTACCTTCCAGCGCCTTAATGACCATAAAAGGGATGACCCCACAGCCTCCTTACACGGGGGTGAGTATGTGGGGGTTAAGGGAACACAGATGCGCTAGATTAGGGTGGCATGGTATGGTGGACGTAGGGTGGCATGGTATGGTGGACGTAGGGTGGCATGATGTGGTGGATGTTAGGGACACGTGTGGTGGATGTAGGGCCGTAGGGGACACGTGTGGTGGACGATGGTGAAATGGAGTGGTGGATGTTAGGGGACACGTGTGGTGGATGTAGGGGAGAAATGTGGTGGATGTAGGTAGAATGGTGTGGTGGATGTAGGGGACACTGAATGATGTAGGGTGGAATGGTGTGGTGGATGTTGGGGACACGTGTGGTGGATGTAGGGGACACTGATGGATGTAGGGTGGAATGGTGTGGTGGATGTTGGGGACAAGTGTGGTGGATGTAGGGGACACTGATGGATGTAGAGTGGAATGGTGTGGTGGATGTTGGGGACACGTGTGGTGGATGTAGGGGACACTGATGGATGTAGGGTGGAATGGTGTGGTGGATGTTGGGGACACGTGTGGTGGATGTAGAGGGACACTGATGGATGTAGGGTGGAATGGTGTGGTGGATGTTGGGGACACGTGTGGTGGATGTAGGGGACACTGATGGATGTAGGGTGGAATGGTGTGGTGGATGTTGGGGACACGTGTGGTGGATGTAGAGAACCGCGTGTGGTGGATGTACGCAAGGTGGTGTGTCTGTTATAGAGTGATAGAGATTAAAACACTTGCTATGTCCTCTTACATATTGTTTCATCATCTACTCTCTCTCTCTCTCTCTCTCTCTCTCTCTCTCTCTCTCTCTCTCTCTCTCTCTCTCTCTCTCTCTCTCTCTCTCTCTCTCTCTCTCTCTCTCTCTCTCTCTCTCTCTCTCTCTCTCTCTGTATATATAAGAAGAGAAAGAAAGCGGGAGAGAAAAAGAGATGAAAATATTACCAGAAAAAAACCCACTTATATCATTAATTTCCACTTAGGGAGAATACCTCAGAACGCGACATAATAATGGAGGCGAGGAGAGGACGATGGGAGATAAAAACAGATAATTAAACAAAGAAGCGACTACAATGAGCCAGCGGCCAAATAGTGAGGAAAAAGGCATGAGTAATGGACATAATTTACCCTGAGTCACGTAATTCCCCAGCGGATGAAGAAAGGAAAGAGCCTGGAGGGGGGGGGGGGGGGGGGGGGGGTTTAATGGATAATGGGAAAAAGATGAGATGCAGAAATATCATAGAATTAGACCATTATTAACCCCTTGAGGCCCAGAACGTAATTTTCATTGTAATATAACCACCCTTCGACGATTTTAACCCTTTCGCGCCCAGATTTTTCCTTTGCTATATATAATCGTCTGTTGTCAAGTCATAAAAATTAAGAAGTCACTTAATGTACCAAATTAGTTAGTCGACAAGGATACTAAGCAAGTCATATCTATAAAATATTGCTTATATTCACAAAAAATCGTCTAATGATAGCCAAATTACAATGGAAATTACGTTCTGTGCCTCAAGGGGTTAATGAACGTAAGCAATATTATAGAGATATGACCTGTTTAATAGCCTTGTCCATTAGATAATTTGGTTCATTGAGTTACTTTTTCGAAGTTTTGTGGCTAATAACACACGATTTCATATAGCAAATGAAAGATCTGGGCGTGAAGGGGTTAAAGGAACAGAAAGATTCCCTCTATTAAATCTTCTATGGATGTTATAAGTATTGATCTTCAAAGTCACATTTTTATCAGTGACTCAAGAGCAAGCTTTTTATCTATAATGTTTTGATAAAGCTATAAGTGATAGGGGTTTTAATCAGACCGGCTTCCTGTTTACAGCACATAATATTTGTGTCAAGCATGATGTGTATCTAGTCAAATATTTACCTGAACCTAATGTTGCAAAACAGATCAAATATCAAATGAAGCGTTCCTGTCTCCTTATAGATGAGCTATTTTTACAATGTTCGAATTATTTTAAAGTGATGATTAATTTGATGATCTAAATATATTACTCCTATACAATTTGTCATTTGAGTAATTCTAATAAAATGAGTATTTATCTGTTTTCAATTGTTCTTATAATCTATAATTTATATTCATTTTATTTTCTTGTTAAGACGAATAAATATATGAAATGAAACTAAATACAATTCATCAACAAACTACGTTATTCAGTGACTTTTCATCTTTGCTTAGGGTTGAAGATTGAAGTATTGCATTATCTTGTAGGTTTCAACTTATTCCACTATTCATAACAAAGTTGTTGTTTTGTTTTTCTCTCTCTCTCTCTCTCTCTCTCTCTCTCTCTCTCTCTCTCTCTCTCTCTCTCTCTCTCTCTCTCTCTCTCTCTCTCTCTCTCTCTCTCTCTCTCTCTCTCTCTGTCATGTGGGTCTGTGTGTATGTGAGCATCACGCAACTTCGTGTCAGGTACGGGAGCCCTTTGCTCACCTGTGGCGGCTGGGCCCTCTGCGCCCCACCCCACTTGATGACCCGCTGGAGGCACGCGAGGTCCCAGTCTAAGGAGGAATGGCGGTGCCTCCTGATGAGCACCCGCGAGACAGTGTCGCTCCTTGGCTGCCTCGAGGCGCAAGTAGTCAAAGTTCAAGACGAGCATGCGGCGTGCACGGCTAAACTCACATATGTCGCAGTGTGTTTCTTTGTGAGTTTTACTTATTTGACGTATTATTTATTTTTAACATTTATTGTGGTGTTTTGTTACTCACTTTTCTCTAAATCGAACCACAACATTGAACTCAAATTTGTCCGATGTTCAACCGATGTTGCAGGCATCACAGCAGACTCTCCAGACCAGGATATGGATTTTTTGGGGGAGTTATTGGTCAGCAGTGAAATTTGTACCTTGTTCGAAAGCTACGAATGTGAAACCTCTAGATAACATTCAGCAATATGGGGAGGTGATGGAGAACTTCGAGGATCTCAATGAGATTCTGGACCTACAAACTACATGAGCTTCGAGGCATTTCACAAGAGAAAGAGCCACGCATGGAGGGGAAACGCCTAATGAAGGGCAAAAACGAATAAAGGCTCGTGCTAAAAATGAAGAGCCGGTTGATGATTCCAGGAAGGGACAGACTTTCTATAAGAATTGGAGGAAGAGCAAGAAAAAGATCGTGGGTAAAGGAGAGAGCCCTATGGCTGTGGAGGTGAGCTCCACGCCTGCGAGAAAAGTATTTGTCAAAGCCCGGCGTGAGGTAGCCCAAGGGACGATTCCCGCGGAAAGGTGCGCCACACCTGGAAGGGAGACTCGGTGGAGATGCTGCTGACGCCGCCGCCAAGCAGACGGCAGCGCGTCATGGGACCTCCAAGGGGATATTACCCACAACCCCCGGAAAGACTACACCAACGTGTGTGTGAAGTCACTCCTTCCCCAGGATCACACATGGCAGCACGTCAGCCTCGAGGGAAGGACATCACCAGCCTCCGGAAAGTCACTGAGGCAGAGTTGCGTGAGGCAGCCGAAAACCGCAAGAAGGACAGAGTGAAAGTGGTGGTGGAGGGGGTGGTGGTGGAGGTGGAGGCGGCACCTATCAAGCGGCGCAAAGTGGTGGCCTGTGGTCGAGGCGATCATCAGGCTGGCTCGGCGGTCCCAGCGTGAGGGCATCGGTGCGCCCGGCCACCGCCACGCACTCCCGCTCCACGAGAATCATGGCCCCGCCCGCCGAGGTGGCTGCTGCATTAAGGCCCGCTTGCAGGCGATGGAGTGGAGGCGGAAGCTCTTGAAAGAATGGAAACGGCAGTTTCGGAAGGCGGCAGGCAAGACGGGAGGCTCTTTCTTTTGAAAACTAAAAACAAGTAAAGGTCATTAAAGGTAAAGCAGTAACTCAAGTAATAAATTATAAACGCACTAACGTTCAATTTGAAAAATAGCCTTTATTTAATGTAAATATAATGATTTCTTCTTCCGTCTAAGATGATGCCAGAGCTGAAGAATCTATTCCACGAAGAAAGACGAAAGCAAATGAAACTGCCAACATTTGACAGAATAAGAGAAGGAAGACTTAGTAATGGCATACACATTTTTAAAAACAGAAAAGACCTAGTATCAAAAGGAGAAAAAGAGGCAGAATACTTAAAGGGTCACAAAGAAAATATGAGAAAGAAATATGTTTGAATATTACAAAGAAACAGCTTTCCCATAGAAGCATGGAAGCATGGAATGGACCAAAAATATAGAGATGATAACAGCGGAATGTGCATAACCTTAAGGAAAAACTAAACGAATATAGATACGGAGACAGGGCCACACGAGAATAGCTCATGCCCTGTGTGCTACAACTATATAGATACATAAGCTACACCCTATTCCTAAAAGGGAATATTTAGCTACACTCAGAGGTTTATTCTTCTTATTTATTTAGATTTATGATTTATTCTTCTCCCAATATGGTTTTCACTTCCCTGATGTGTCACAACGCTGAAGTGAACCTTTGTTGAACTTCCTCCACCGACGCCACTTGAGGGAAATTGACAAACTTTTCTCTCTCTGTCTCCCCGCCGCCCCTCGCCTGACGAGATACTCCTATTCCTGCTCCTAATTGACCAGCGTCATCGTGCATTCCCAGACGACGCTGAGTCCTCATTAAGTTAGTGTGTGTGGTGTGTGTGTGTGTGCGTGTGTGTGTGTGTGTGTGTGTGTATTCATCTAGTTGTATTCATCTACTTGTATTTTACAGGGCCTGAGCAACACTCGTATGGCCCCGTCTCCATATCAACATTTTTTATCATTCATCCTTAGTGTTGGCCGAAGCCACCACCCCGGGAGGCGGGTCACAAACCCCCGGCTAACACCCGGTACCCATTCACTGCTGGGTGGATAGGGGCTCAGGTTTTAAGAAGACCGCCCGTCTGTCTTCGCTCCGCCCGGGGATCGAACCCGGGACTTCTCGGTTGTGAGCCGAGCGTGCTAACCGCTACACTACAGAGTTCCCCAGTGTGTATGTGTGTGTGTGTGTGTGTGTGTGTGTGTGTGTGTGTGTGTGTGTGTGTGTGTGTGGTGTGTGTGTGTGTGTGTGTATGTGTGTGTATGGTTTTGTGTGTGTGTGTGTGTGTATATGTGTGTCTGTGTGTGTGTGTGTGTGTGTGTGTCTGTGTGTGTGTGTGTGTGTTCATCATGGGGTAATATCAACATCTTTGGTACGGACCTCTGCTGATAAAAAAAATAATAATAAGGTAGCGACTGTGATGCTTAGGGGAAGAAACAGATTATGAACAGATTATAAAAAAAACGAATAAAATGAGCCAGCGGCCAAGAAGTGAGGAAAAAAGAAGGGGGGGCATGAGTAATGGGGATAATTTACCCTAAGTCACGAAATACCCCAGCAGCGGATGAAGAAAGGAAAGAGCCTGGATGGGGGGTAGAGGGGGGTTGGGGAAGGGGGGGATAGTAGATGGATAATGGGAAAAAGATGAGGAGGCCAGGACAATGATGGAAAGAAGGGGGAAAGAGAGGTGGAATGGGCGGAAGGGAGGGAAGGGGTGAATGGGAGTGAGGGGGAAGGTGGGAATGGGGGAGAGGGGGAAAGAGGGGGGAGGGGGTGGGGGTTGATGGCAAGAAAGGAATGATGAAACGCGAGGTACTGAGCGAACTTCTTGTAACAGCAGGAACGGTAATAGCAAAGCAAATGGCACCAAATGAACGGGGGATACAAAAATAACTGTAAGCAGAAGGGACCAAATGAACGCGGGACATAAAAAAAACACTATAATACGTGTGTGCATGGAGAATAATGGAACGGGATATAAAAGCGTTAAGAGTATGAGAGAATAAACTGATATTGGATGAATTGGGATAACAAACAACAAGCCAGTCCTTCCTATACGTCCTATTCTTATCCTTGTAATAAATATTGCCCACAGGTATATATTATCTTTTATTTGCTTTAGTACTTACGTTCACTTACTCCTGTTTGCATATTATCTTCTTATTTTTTATTTACTGTATGTCTTCGGGTGAAAATAAAATTATCATTATTATTATACCGTCAAAGGTTGGAGAAGAGACTGAGAGAAGCCTTTTGATCTATCTATTTACCGTCAAAGGCTGGAGAAGAGACTGAGAGAAGCCTTTTGATCTATCTATTTACCGTCAAAGGCTGGAGAAGAGACTGAGAGAAGCCTTTTTATCTATCTATTTGCCGTCAAAGGCTGGATAAGAAACATAGGGAAGCCTTTTGATATATCTATTTATCGTCAAAGGCTGGAGAAGACTGAGAGAAGCCTTTTTATCTATCTTTTTTTTTTTTTTTTTTTTTTTTTTTTTTTTTTTTTTTTTTTTTTTTTTTTTTTTTTTTTTTTTACCATCTGTGCCTATAGCGCCTGTAGGCAGTGGTGACCCAGGGCTCGGATGGAAGGCTCTGGAGGTTCACTTGAGGGTCCTGATGGTTGGTCCTCGCCCGTTGGTGGCGAATTTGCCGTCAAAGGCTGGATAAGAGACATAGGGAAGCCTTTTGATCTATCTATTTACCGTCAAAGGCTGGAGAAGAGACTGAGAGAAGCCTTTTTATCTATCTACTTGACCCTCGAACTCAAGGTCTACCTCAAGACGCCACTGGTCACCCTCGCTCTAGCCCTCCCATGACCGCTACTCTTTTCACCCTCACCGCCTCGACCTTCTCAATCACCGCCCACATCCCTTACTCACCCCTTCAACCCTGCCTCACTCCTCCTACTCCCTTATTTACTTGCTTTTCTTCGTATTTTCTTTTTCGTCTTTCCCTTCCTCCATTTCTTCCATTTATTTTCTTTCTTCTTCTTACTCTTCTTTTTTATTACTCCTGTTCTTTCTCTTTTTCTTTCTTTTTTCTTCTACTCCTCTTCCTATCTTCTTTTTAGTCTTTCTCTATCGCTTTTTCTTTTATCTATTTTCTTTTTTCTTCTTACTCCACCTTTTTTGTTTATTACTCCTGTTCTGTTTTTCTTCTTCTCCTTCTCTTCTTTTTTCTTCCTCCTTTCTTTTTATTCGTCTTCCTCTTCTTCATCTCCTATTTTCTTCTTCCTCCACTTCTTTTTCCTCGTGTTCCTCTTATTTGTCTTCTTCCTCTGCCACCTCCTCTTCCTCCACCTCCTCCTCTACTACTACTACTTCCTCCTCTAAATGATTCTTTTCATCTCCTTTATACTCCTCTTTTTACTTCTTGTTTTTCCTTCTACGCCTCTTTTTCCTCTTTCCCCTCCTCCACTCTTTTGCTCCATCTTTCTCTTCTTCCTTTCTTCTTCTTCATTTTGTAGATTTTATTCCTCTTTTTCTTTTTTCCTCCTTCTCCATTCTTCTTCTCCATCTTTCTCTGTTTCCTTCGATTTTTCTTTTCTTTTTCTTCTCCCTCTGCTTTTCTTATTCTCCTCTTCATTTTTCCCTCCTCAGATTCTTTCCCCTCTTCCACTTCTTTTTTTCTTCTTCCTCCTCCTCTGAATTCAATTTTTTTTTCATCCCATCAGCGGCTCTTTCTCTTTCTCTTCTTGGAACACAAAAACAAAACAAAATAAAAAGGGAGGGAGGGAATCAGGGTTGTTTTTATAAGATTCTCTCAAAGATATTCTATCATACTCGTAATGACGTGAGTTGGGAACCACAAACACAATTAAAGACAGACATGAATTATTTAGCAGCAAAAGAATGTGGAGAGTTTGTTGTTTGCTGAAGTTCTTAAGACACACGAGCCACTTAACATTATATATCATCACTTAACCTGGGCAACACCTACTTTCCCCTTCCTTTCCCTTGTTTTTCCCCTCATATTCCTTCTCTTCTTTCCCCTCTACCATTCCCTATTCCCCTCTATAACATAATATATCATCCTTTAACCTGTGCAACACCTACTTTCCCCTTCTTTTTCCCTTCCTTTCAATTTCTTTTCCCCTCATATTTCTTCTCTTTTTTCCCCTCTATCATACCCTATTCTCCTCTATAACATAATATATCATCACTTAACCTGTGCAACACCTACTTTCCCCTTCTTTTCCCCTCATATTCCATCTCTTTTTTCCCCTCTACCATTCCCTATTCCCCTCTATAACATAATATATCATCACTTAACTGTGCAACACCTACTTTCCCCTTCTTTTCCATCTCTTCTTTCCCCTCTATCATTCCCTATTCTCCTCTATAACATAATATATCACCACTTAACCTGTGCAACACCTACTTTCCCCTTCTTTTTCCCTTCCTTTCCATTTCTTTTCCCCTCATATTTCTTCTCTTTTTTCCCCTCTACCATTCCCTATTCCCCTCTATAATATAATATATCATCACTTAACCTGTACAACACCTACTTTTCCTTTCTTTTCCCCTTTATTTTTTACCCAAAGCCATTTTTCATTACATCATCGCTTCACATAAATTATATCTCCTTGGAATAACTGTTTAGTCAGTGACCTAGTTCCTATATTTTCCTGGTTTAGAAAAATACATAATTAGTCCAAGAGGAATTTCTGGGAAGATGCACAAACTATTTCAAACACGGGAACATTAATTCACCTCCTTATCTTGAGACAGTCTTGTGGAAGCTTCCTATTTACATAATTATGACCATCTGCAGGTTTTTTTTTTATAGTTCTTTTAACTCTTTTACATCACCCTTAACACTCTCCCTCCTCTCTCTCTCTCTCTCTCTCTCTCTCTCTCTCTCTCTCTCTCTCTCTCTCTCTCTCTCTCTCTCTCTCTTCTCACGCTCTCTCTCCATTCATTCTGTTTTATCAATATTACCAATTGTGTGCTGTTAGAGAGAGAGAGAGAGAGAGAGAGAGAGAGAGAGAGAGAGAGAGAGAGAGAGAGAGAGAGAGAGAGAGAGAGAGAGAGGAGGAGAGAGAGAGAGAGAAGAGAGAAAAGAAGAGAGAATAGGCAAATGAAGAGGATGAAATAGAGAGAGACCATAGAGATATTTATCTCTACAATGCGATCTTTTTAAAATTCTCCTCTCTCTCTCTCTCTCTCTCTCTTCTCTAACGGCACACAGGCGCTTATCATGAGTCAGTGACGGGCACACACCAATCGAATTACGTTACGAATGACACGTTTGATCAACCATAACGTAAGGACTCACGACAACTATCAAAGCGGTTTTTCACTCGTCGCTGCTTCTATTTACCTGTTCCGTGCCATTCTGCGGTACGGGACATTTAAAATAAATTCATGGGTTATGTACTATTATGTACACTTGTTATGTACTAAAGAAAAAGGTTTTGCTTCATTCGTACAATATAAAAAAAATGCAATATTCCCCTTCACAACACAAACACACTTGGTTATACCCATGCTTTAGAGGAGCATCAAAAGGAACAAAGACGAAAGAAGAAAAAGAAGAGTCGTCCAGAACAGCACACAATGAACTAGGGGTGGGGGTGGGGGGGGGCACTCAGTAGAGCGCATACCTCCGCCCGAATATTTCATCAATTAGTTGCCATGGAAGTTGTAATTCGATTTCATCCAAAATTAAATCAGTTCTTCTTTATACCAAATAGACTTGGTATACCAAGTTTGGTCCAAATCTATTCGTAACTTTTCGAGAAATCCTGTACACTAACAAACAAACAAACAGACAGACAAATCGGGGTGAAAACATAACCTCCCTCCAACTTCGTTGGCGGAGGTAACAACCTTGCGTCACTCAACATTACCATCATGGGAAGAGGTGATGAAGGCTTATATTTACCTGTTCGACCATCAGCGCTGAACCATCATCGGCACCACGACTCACCTGTTAAGAGAGAGAAAAGAAAATATAAACGACCTTGAAGGAAGTATAAATTAAGAAAACAAAACATTATACATATTTCTGGTGGCTAATGCATCTAATTGGCTCTTCCATACCAATTACGTAAACAAGGCAGTGAAATGACTATGAGAAGTGAGTGTTGTCTTGTCTGTATGCTACTTGTTAGACATTCATTAGTATTCATGAGCGTCAGAAGGGTCTATAGAGGGCCTCATCATCGCCCTCCACCCGCCTGTTCCCGCCACCACAGCCTGCCAGCCGCCACACAGCGCAGGGTAGGCGACAACTTCATTATGGAAGCATCACAAAACAGTGCACAAAGAAAATATCAGAACCGTAATAGTAGTAGTTTTTGTAGGGGTGGTGGCAGTATTGTAGTAGTAGTAGTAGTAGTAGTAGTAGTAGTAGTAGTAGTAGTAGTAGTAGTAGTAGTAGTAGTAGTAGTAGTGATAGTAACATAAGAAGTGGTCCGAACAATAATATAAGTTTTTCTCAACACTGTT
Organism: Chionoecetes opilio; assembly: GCA_016584305.1. NCBI lineage: Eukaryota > Metazoa > Arthropoda > Malacostraca > Decapoda > Majidae > Chionoecetes > Chionoecetes opilio. The sequence goes on along the minus strand of JACEEZ010006395.1, from coordinate 133,920 downwards.
CTGAGGCTTTATTTTGGCTTTTTTGATGCATTTGAGGCTGTCGTGGTAAGGCGGACACACCACCCCGAAGCCTTAACAAAAACCAGACGTAACCAATAACAGCGTTGGTAACTATAAATGCCAACAATAACAATAAAGATGAGATGATGACGATGAATATAATAATATGATATTAATGTTAGTAATAGTAATAACAGTAGTTATGATAGTGGTAGTAGTAATAGTAGTAGAAATAGAAACTTTATCAACGTAATCATAAGTTCCAATAATCTATTTCACCAAATATTAGTGTGCACAAACCGTGGCATTTCGCAGTTCCAGTTTTTTCACAGGTGTAAGAAATGGGCCGCGTAAATAATGGCTTAAAAACGCACAGAAATATCAACACACTTAACCATTATAATTATCAACGAAAATTATGTTAACCTTGTTTTGTTTTAAGCTTTTCTGTCTTTTGTTTTTCTTTATTTTTTTTGAGGAGCAGTAATTAGTGAGACTTTTGTTCCTATATTTGCTTTGGACCAATTTTTTTCGTGTCGTTCTGATGCGAAAACAATACCAATCGTGAAACAGTTATCTTTTTATTACAGATGCAGCGATACATCTCCCGGAAAAAAAATTGAACATTTAAATTGATGTGCAAATAATGATACTACCGATACATGCTTTTATATTAGTACTAACTGTCTGTGGCAATGCACGTTTCCGAGACACTGCAGGAATTACAGTGAGGGTAAAAACAGTCAAACAAACAAAACTGTAAAACAAAACTAGTAAAAACAGATAAACATAAAAACAGTATGACAAAAACAGTAATAATAACAGAAAAACAAAAATAGTAATAAAAACAATAGGAATAAAAACAGTAAAACAAAACAAAACTGTAAAACAAAACTAGTAAAACGGATAAACATAAAAACAGTATAACAAAAACAGTAAAAATAACAGAAAAACAAAAATAGTAATAAAAACAAATAGGAAATAAAAACAGTAAAACAAAAATATGCTGGTACGAAAACAAACAAATCGAGAACACAACACTCAAAATCAAACCAAAAACAACGCATCTCTTAACTCCCGAATCACAGAAGAAGGCACTAACTAAACTAAAAACTAGCTACTAAAACTAACTAAAAGGCACTAAAGGGTACTAAAAGCAACCACACTCATTGATCCTTATTAGCAAAGTCATCCAATCTACCTGTATCTCTCACATCTTCCCTCGTGTATGCCCACTCATGGACATCAATAGTTAGCGAGTCAACAAGGGGCGCGGCTCTCCACTCCCCACTCCCCCTTTGGCATTCCCCTCCCCCTTCGGCACTCCACTCCACCTTCCACTCCCCCTTCAGCACTCCACTCCCCCTTCGGCACTCCCCTGCCCCTTCCACTCCCCCTTCGGCACTCTACTCCCCCTTCGTAAGCAGGACACACGCCGCTGCTCAGGCTGGTTATCCGTGCTTAATTGAGTACCAGTTTCCGGTGTGGTTGCAAGTGTGTGTGTGTGTGTGTGTGTGTGTGTGTGTGTGTGTGTGTGTGTGTGTGTGTGTGTGTGTGTGTGTGTGTGTACGTGCGTGTGTGCGTGTGTGCGTGTGTGTGTGTGTGTGTGTGTGTGACCATGTGAATACCGCTAAGTGCCTCTTTCGTTATCCTAAGCACATACCCGCCTTGATACAGTGTCAAATTACCATCAATGATTACTTAAACCAGGGTCTTCATGGCTTAGGTATTAATGTAACAACCTTTGAAGTAGCTTTTTTTCCCTTAGCTTTAATGTGAGTGGATTTCTAACCCACGTATGTACACCTAACCCTTACCTATGTACATTTTTTATTGTTTGACAGCCTCTAATATATCTCACACTAAATATTTTATCATGTATTGTAATAAATGTATTCTATTGTGCAGCCAGTTATAAGATGGTGGTATGGAAAGTATTTTTAATCGTATTTTTTTTACTGTCGTTGTTAAAAGGGTGTCGATGCCTCGGATTGACCTGAGATTTTATTCGGATATTTATTGTTTTTAGCTCTTTTTTTTATTTGTCAGTGATAAGGCTAAGTTTCTGTAATGCTTTATCTTTTTTTGTATGTATACTCGAGATAAAATCGTACTTGACCATGGGTGAACAAATTATTGACACCCCCCCCCCCCCCCCCAAAAAAAAAAAAATACCATCTCCAAAATAAAAAAAGGGATAAATTCGTCCTCGTCCAGTTATGATGCTGCCTGGCCTGTGTGAGCATTACGTGGCGGCGCAAGTGGGTGTGCACGCTCGGCTAACCCGTGTCCCGTACCGGCCCCAAAGGTCTGGTTGGGGCGGGTCGTAAAAGGCTCCCAAGTAGATCCTTACGCCGTGTCTTACAACCGACTCTATTGGCTGCTGAAGAGAATATTCCCCACCGTTTCCCTTCCTGTTGAAACCCGGCAGTCCTTTTTCCCTCAGCACCTCGTCGCTCTGCCACTCTTTGTACACTCTCAGAAATGGGGGGTATTTAGGCCAGATATTTGAAGCTTTTAAGTTTTCAAGACAAACAATAAACGTGGTAACATTTTTGCACTCTGTATCCATCATTAGAGAGATTATTATTATTATTAGTTTATTGACAAAAGTTTCACAAACATTTTACCTTATTACATGTATAATTTCCTCATATTGTCCAAATTTATATTAACCTAAAACAAACAAAACGAAACACATCTACTATGGTGACACATCCCTTACGTATATAATTTCAATACATCATATATATAACTGCACAGATAGCCTACTTTATCCCTTGTACCCATCAAATTATCCATACTGGAGAAGTCTAGCATGACATAGTTGCTTCTACATTGGCTGGAGAATGGACACTGCAACAACACATGGGACTCATCCTGCACTGCATTTCCTAAACATGAACACAGTCGTAGTTCTTTCGGTATTCCATTTCTCCTGCCTGTTTCTATTCTAAGATTATGGGACATCGTACGTAGCCTCGTAAATGCTTGGCGTTTATAATCCGGGATAAAATCCCTATTTACATACACTGAATGTACAGAGAGTCCGGTGTTGATTTGTGTTCTGTATGTGACATATTTGGAGGCAGTCTGAGGTTTCTCCTGAATCCGTCTAGCCACCCTGTCAAGTGGTTTACAATACTCTCATACCTTAGTGCCTGTGTCAAGAATCTGTATCCGGAGTATTGGCCGCCTCACACAACCTGAACGCTAAATGATAGGGTCCCCTTCATCTGGTGCCCTCAACCGTGACTCAAGAAAATTTCGCCTCCTCCTAGCAATTACATCTTGTGCTGGTTGTATGCCTGATTCAATCATACAGAGATCCGGACTGGTATATTTTCTGACTCCTAGCAAACACTTTACGGCTCTGTTGTATTGTGCAATGATCTTCTTCGGATACGTTACTAGCCAGGTTTCTGAACTGTACAAAAGAGATGATGTCATTGCTGCATCGAACACCTTGCGCTTATAAATGTATGGCATATTAGAATTCGCAGCACAAAATATAGCAAATTTATTGAGCTGTGCTTCCTGACGTTTCGTGAAGACCTAACGCCGAATTTATTTTTGCATCATCGTTAAACCAAACCCCTAAATACAGGTATTTCGAAGCGTACTCAATCTTAATATCATGCATTACCAACGGGATTCTGTCTTAAAGCCGTGCCGCGAAAACCATAACCTTTGTTTTTTTTTCATTTAACACCATTCCATATTCACGACAATAATCCAGTACTACACTCAGTTTTCTCAAACACGAATCCCTTGACGTGGCCAGTATTACCATATCATCCATAAGTAATAGCATATGTAAGTCTACAAGAAACCCATCAAGCCCAACACTACGCCTCAGCATCCTAACAAGCTGGTCCATGTATATGGTGAACAGTAAACAGCTGGAGAGAGAGAGAGAG
>JACEEZ010006395.1:122500-127500 GCA_016584305.1 Chionoecetes opilio | reverse complement strand
TACTACTACCACTACTACAACTACAACAATAATAATAATAAAAAAAGTTAATGCGAGTTAGAGGCAATGATGCAACCTACCCTCGATGCAACCTGCCCCGCTCTCCCCTACTTGTTACTGTTACTGATGATGTTGAGTTTTCCTTCTGCCAGTATGTGTGAGTGTGTCTGTTTTAATCAGTGAATAAAGAAACACACACACACACACACACACACACACACACACACACACATAGGCGCCAGAGGTCAAGTGGGCCAGCCTAGCACCACCTCATGAGTCATGGGATTCGTTTGACTTGCGACACTGAATCAGTTTTTTTATCTGTTGTGGTTTTGTTTATTTTCCATCGATCATGTGAAAGATACTTCCTAGAATTATTTTCCCCCACTATGCTGTGTACATAAATTAATGCCTAATCCACCTGCATGATCGACCCTCCTCTGAGACGCACAATTAAAGAGACAAACCAATAATCATTAATAAATCATAATAAATGTTCTCTAATTTCCCCCTCCAGAATACAATATGATCCTGAGACACTCCCTCCCTTTGTAGCCTCTCCCTGACGCCTAGACAACAATACGAAAAACAAAAGGCGACGAAACGACCTTAAGCAACACCAGAGTCCATCGTCACACTAACATCTCTCAAGTGCCAGGAAAAAGCCTATATATTCTAGACCGGACTTTGTAATTCTCTCGCGTCTGTTCTTCAAAATTAAAACACACGACCATGACCCAAAAGCAGCAGGTTGTTCCATATGACTGACCAGGACTTGGGAGTTATGAAGGAAGGGGAGGAACGACATTGCAGTTGAGATGAAAAGAAAGAAAGGTGGGAGTGTGTCAGCAAGGGAAGGGTGGACGTGAGAGGAAACCGAAGGGATGCGGCGAGGGAAGGTGTGAGGCAGAGTGTATACTGAGACACAAAGATAACAGGTGACGGAAAGTATATAAAGGTGTTTCTCTGACTGTCTTACTCTGTCTCCATGGCATTATGTGTGTGCGTGTGTGGAGTGTGAAAGAGAGAGAGAGAGAGAGAGAGAGAGAGAGAGAGAGAGAGAGAGAGAGAGAGAGAGAGAGAGAGAGAGAGAGAGAGAGAGAGAGAGAGAGAGAGAGAGAGAGAGGAGAGAGGAGAGAGAGAGAGAGAGAGAGAGAGAGAGAGAGAGAGAGAGATTGACCTGAATGGATACGAAGGATTAAATAATAGTTATAGCTTTTAAATATGAACTGGACCACACACACACACACACACACACACACACACGCACACGCACACGCACACACACACACTTTATATTACAAATAGGGATACCAATGCTTTAGTAAAAAAAAAATAGTACGTACTATCATGTTCTCTGGAAAATATAATAGGAACTGCATACTTTATGAACTGATACATTTATAAGGTTCCATCCTGAGTCGAAACTAAAGAGGCAAGACAATACCGTGCATGGTGAGGAAGAAATGTTGATGGTTAGGTTCACAGTTTATTCTCCCTCGGTCTCGTGCGATGTCTTCCTCTGTCTTATCAAGCCCCATTAACCTTCCACGTGAGCTATGATAATTAAAATATAGACAATTATTATTGAGATCATTTACACGTATATATGAAAATAAAAGTTTTCTTAAATTCTGGCTGGAAGAATGGCCAAAAATAATGTTTGATTTGGTTTTCTCAAATTCACCATGAAACTATTGACCCTATTATTGTGATCTCCATTACTTTCACGTAACTTAAATCACACGCTTTCCTGCTGTCACTAGGGCGTCTGTTTGGCATGTTATATACGATACAAAAACACTCCCTCATACACCTGGTCAAATCGAACCCCTTTTTTTAAGTCATGTATATCCTCATTCTACTTTCACCGATACAATTGAAAAAAAAATGACATGTCATCACACTCTTGTAAGGCAAATGTGCTGCGGGCGCGTGCGTTCCTGTTACCTAGGAAGATGCCCGAAGGGTTATAAAACACCTTGAAGGCTGAAATTTAGCATCTGTGGTCGATGGTGTGCATGTTACGGTGGTGTGACGAATGCAGAAGATATTTGTGCTGTCGAAGTAATCTAAAATCACCGGCATGAAACATTAATCACATTACCTAGAAATCTCATGATCCATAAAAGGAGCACGCAGGGTTAACATGAGCCTTGCATCTGTTCCCTAATGAAAGTCAGATCGGACCGGTGACCATTTGGTAACCTAATACCGTTCAGCACGATAGACGAAAGGCACGTGCGCGACTATTGGTAATAAATGTTTAGATGACGAAGTGTGGTGGAGAACATCGCCTGGAGGTCACAGCTCGGCACTGCATCACAACATGCAACACTTAACTCATTTCGCAATCAAATCCCCGTCACAGCCACACCAGCATCACGTGTCCCGTCCACCACATCCACCACACTCATCACACCACAGCTTGCACGGATGACATTCCATTACGCGGTCATTAGAGGCACACCCAGCTGTTGCCGTCACTGTAACTGGTCACCGGCACCAGCTGGCCCATGGTGAGCTGGTCGCCGCGGGGCCATTAACAGGCGGCTACCTTCACCATCAGATGCCAGACACAACTAGACGCCAAGACGCTTCCCATTGCTCAACTGTATAAATAATTAACGGTAAAAAAAAGCTTCACTGGTGCAGGAAAATTGAATGATTATTGGAAATACTGAGAAGGAAGGTAATAACTACATCATTAGGCATTCATTAATGTACACATACTCTTGGGATGATAATGATTCTAGGAAGTATTTATCCTTCGCTTGATCGATGTCAAATAAACAAAACAAGAGGTGATAAAAAACGTGCTCAGTGTTGCGAGTCAAACGCGTCCCAATAATCTGTTACTGACTCAAAGAACCTGAACATTATAAACAGCTGTAGCAAATTAATCATATTCAAGCAACTCCTACGATATTGATATTATTGATAAATATAAAGCACTTATCATTGCAGCGTTTACTTAAATACATTAATATTATCTAAGAATAAATACACAATACGCAATAGTGATAACCTTTCAATGCTCCCCAGCCTACAAGTCCACCGCTTGCAACATGTGCACTGTGGTGGTGTCTGGCGGGGTGGCGCCGCAGCATGTGTAGGCGAGCGTGAGGGAGCATGTAGCCACGGTCACTAGCTGGGAGGGAGGCAGGGGAGGGGGAGGAAGGCAGGGAGGGGAGGAGGCCGGGGGGCAACCACAGCCCAACATCCGTGCCGTGAGCCGGGATGTGTAAACACTCTGCAAGCACGACGACACAAGGCCAAAACAGGACTGGCTTATATTCGTGGCGGGTATGGCGTGGCCGTGTCCTGTGCTGCTCCCCTATGCACGGCACGGCGACGTAACGTGACGACCCCAGGGGCGGGAGATGCTTCATTAACGGGAGAAGCAACAGGAAGCGCAGAGGGAGGAAGGGTAGGAGCGCAGGGAAGGCTGGTGGGTGCATGGTTGTGTGGTTTGCAACAGCGAGCGACATAAGGCAACCCCAGCTCGGCCAATTGCTACCCCGGTCCCTGGGGCGGTAAAGGTCGTCGTCTGCGGCCAGAACAATGAAGGGGAAACCAGACGCGGGGCGGAGTGACCCTTGTGCACCCCACCAGCTCCTCTCCTCTCTGACCTATCCTCCGTCACCTCCAAAACTCTCCTTTCCCTACACTGACTCACCCTTCCACTTGACTCCTGACATCCTACAGTATAACGCAGACTAGATAACCCTAGATCAATTGACTTTTTAATGATAGGAAGTTTTTAAAGAATAGAAAGATGGATGTTTTTCATGATAGATGGTTAGTTAATCTTGCCTTTCCCTACACTGATCCTACCTCAAGATCGATTTCCACTTGACTCCTGACAGTATAATCCACGTTAGTATAATCCACAGTAGTTATACACACTAGTGGATTATAATAGTAGTTATAATCCATAGTAGTAGCCACGTTCCACAGTATAAAGCAGACCTTGCAGGGACTGAAAGAGAGGCGAGCAGTGTCACGAAAGGGCAAGTGGAGAGTTATGTGGAGCAAGTCTTCGTAGTGATGTCACCGGACAGCGCCAAGATGAGAGGCTCGGATAAAAGACGGGAACGATCATAAAATAAATAAGCCCATCCACGCCCAGCGGCTACAATCCCATCCCTCCCTTACCCCTTCCTCCTACCTCTCCCCTTCCTTCCTACCCTTCCCCTTCCCTCCCCTACACTGCCTAATTCTGTTCATGCCCTTGCCCTCCCACCTCGCCCCTATCCTCCACCACCACCTCCTCGCCCCTATCCTCCACCACCACCTCCTCATGACTCGGCACAGCATTCACCCAACCCTTTACAGCCATACATGATGACTGTGCACCTTGGGCGATGTAGCTTTTGTTAAAATTGAAGATTATAACGGCAGCAGCAACACCAGGGGCACCAAGAACAATAACAAACACATATTACTACAACTAAGAAAACTATAATTGCTGATATTAATGATAAAAATAAAGTCAATAGAAAGTGCCTATCCATTTTCATACAGCCTATGACCGACAATTTTCCATGACTAGTGACACTTATCGAGATAGATAGATAGATAGAGAGAGAGAGAGAGAGAGAGAGAGAGAGAGAGAGAGAGAGAGAGAGAGAGAGAGAGAGAGAGAGAGAGAGAGAGAGAGAGAGAGAGAGAGAGAGAGAGAGAAGGGTGGTGGAGAAGACCCTTTTGAATAGTGAATACAATGAGCCCCAAAAGAGATGGCAGCAACATGTTCAAGGCCTCCAAATCTCATGTCTTTATTCCACAGACTGACTTACCGACGCCCTGAGGTGAAGGTTATAGTTGTGGTGGTTATGAAGGGGTTGTGGTTGCCTTCTTCAATGTGGCTACAACACGAATAGGTACATAATACAATGTAGCTAATATGCCATATAAAAAAAATCATAAATACGACAAACATAAGGAGCAACGTTTAAGCTTGGATTGTATACTTGAGTAAGTCACTCCACTATATAACC
>JACEEZ010006395.1:102500-112500 GCA_016584305.1 Chionoecetes opilio | reverse complement strand
GACGATGGACCTGAGACTAATAAAAAGCCCAATAGGGGAGTATTTATAGCTTAAAACTCGAGACGGAGGGAACGAAAAACGGAGGGAACGACGGAGGGACACGAGGGGGGGGGGGGGGGGGGGGGGCTGGAACGACAAGCAGAGGCAGCGGAGGAAATAAATTTGTGGAAACGACATAAAAGACTTGAAAGTGGTGGTTGAAATTTGTATGGAGAATCCCGCTGACATTGGGGCACATTAGAGCTAGGCTAGAACATAGAACATAGACTAGCTGGAACATAACTAGAACATAGACATAGACTGGACATAGCTAACTAAAAAAGAGATAGAGGCTAGCTATGAGAGAGAGAGAGAGAGAGAGAGAGAGAGAGAGAGAGAGAGAGAGAGAGAGAGAGAGAGAGAGAGAGAGAGAGAGAGAGAGAGAGAGAGGGGCATGGAATAGTTGATACACAGGCGTATATAAATTGAGGTAGAGAAATCGGAGAACCAGAAAATATAGAAACAAAGTGAGGAGGAAAGTAAAGATGCAGGAAGGAAGATACGAAAGACAAACAGCTACGGACAAATCGGCAAGGAAGAAAATGGTAATGGTCGAGCATGGAAAGAGAATGGAAAGGGAGAAAAGATGGAGCGAGGAAGAATGAAAATACCGGAGCAGGTTAGATGGAGTCAGAAAAGGGAGCAAAATGAAGGGCGAACCGAGATCCTCAAAGGAGAGAGAATGCGTGGAATCATGGAGGGGTGTGGGGGGAGGAGGGATGCAATGAGAAGCATGTAGGGAGGGAGGGAGGGGATGAGGCAGGTAGGGAGGGAGGGAGGGGATGAGGCAGGTAGGGAGGGAGGGAGGGAGGGGATGAAGCAGGTAGGGAGGGAGGGAGGGGATGAGGCATAAGGGAGGGAGGGGGATGAGGCAGGTAGGGAGGGAGGAAGGGAGGGGATGAAGCAAGTAGGGAGGGAGGGAGGGAATGAGGCAAGTAGGGAGGGAGGGAGGGGATGAGGCCGGAAGGGAGGGAGGGATGAAATGAGGCAGGCAGGGAGGGAGGGAGGGGATGAGGCAGGTAGGGAGGGAGGGATGAAATGAGGCAGGCAGGGAGGGAGGGAGGGGATGAGGCAGGCCAGCCATAACGCGGAAAACCAGCCTCGAGAATCTATCAGCAGAGGGAGAGGAGAAGGGAAGTGGATGAAGATAGCAGCAAATGCAGGCACGCAAAGCAATGAAAAATGGCGACGGGGAAGGAGAGGGATGGAAGACTTGGACAGAGAGGAAGCAGCAGGGAAAATTAGGCAATGTAGGAGAGTTCCCTGCGTAAAGAAAGGTTAGCAGGTCATGCGGAATCATATATCAGCCAAGCGGCAACATGAGGTGTGAGGTTCTTACAGCACAGGAATAAGCCTCGTCATGGGTATACAGTAACTTTAGTAATCGTGTTGAGCTGAACCGATAACACTGAACTACCTAACTAGATTCCCCCCCCCCCTTTCCATATTACGTATCTTACTGTCTCCTTTATAGGGATTGTCAACTAAGCGGACTTTTTGATACCTCTTTTTTTTTTTGCCCTTGGCCAGTCCTTTGTGATGTAAAAAAAAAAAAAATGATGTCTCTAAGCGTTTATCTTTGTAGGCTCGACAGCAGCCAGCCCCCACTCCTGTCTCACTTAGGTCTCTACATAGGTAGTATTTCAACCCATTCACGACCATCCGGCATCTTCGATCGAAACACGACTCTAATTAAGTTCGCCTCGTAAGGATACGTCTTGCTTAGAGGCTGTGGCAGCGAGGCTGTGTTACGTTCATCACTATTGACAGAGGAACCCTAAAACCAGGAACACAAAACCAACAAAAACGTGGACCATTTTCAAAACAAAACAAAACACTATATCGTGGACCATCGTCAAAACAAAACACAGTATCGTGGACCATCTTCAAAACAAAACACTGTATCGTGGACCATCGTCAAAACAAAACAAAAAACTGTATCGTGGACCATCTTCAAAACAAAGCAAAAAACTGTATCGTGGACCATCGTCAAAACAAAACAAAACACTGTATCGTGGACCATCTTCAAAACAAAACACTGTATCGTGGACCATCTTCAAAACAAAACACTGTATCGTGGACCATCTTCAAAACAAAACACAGTATCGTGGACCATCTTCAAAACAAAACACAGTATCGTGGACCATCTTCAAAACAAAACACAGTATTGTGGACCATCTTCAAAACAAAACACTGTATCGTGGACCATCGTCAAAACAAAACACAGTATCGTGGACCATCTTCAAAACAAAACACTGTATCGTGGACCATCTTCAAAACAAAACACTGTATCGTGGACCATCTTCAAAACAAAACATAAAAAACTGTATCGTGGACCATCTTCAAAACAAAACCTAAAAAACTGTATCGTGGACCATCTTCAAAACAAAACATAAAAAACTGTATCGTGGACCATCTTCAAAACAAAACACAAAACACTGTATCGTGGACCATCGTCAAAACAAAACACAAAACACTGTATCGTGGACCATCTTCAAAACAAAACATAAAAAACTGTATCGTGGACCATCTTCAAAACAAAACACAAAACACTGTATCGTGGACCATCTTCAAAACAAAACACAAAACACTGTATCGTGGACCATCTTCAAAACAAAACACAAAACACTGTATCGTGGACCATCGTCAAAATAAACAAAACTGTATCGTGGACCATCGTCAAAACAAAACACAAAACACTGTATCGTGGACCATCGTCAAAATAAACAAAACACTGTATCGTGGACCATCTTCAAAACAAAACACAACACTGTATCGGACACGTCAAAAAAACAAAACATGTATCGTGGACCATCGTCAAAACAATAAACAAAACACTGTATCGTGGACCATCGTCAAAACAATAAACAAAACACTGTATCGTGGACCATCGTCAAAACAAAACACAGTATCGTGGACCATCGTCAAAACAAAACGCTGTATCGTGGACCATCGTCAAAACAAAACACTGTATCGTGGACCATCTTCAAAACAAAACACAGTATCGTGAACCATCTTCAAAACAAAACACTGTATCGTGGACCATCTTCAAAACAAAACATGTATCGTAACCATTTCAAAACAAACACGTATCGTGACCATCTTCAAAACAAAACACAGTATCGTGGACCATCGTTAAAACAAAACATTGTATCGTGAACCATCTTCAAAACAAAACACTGTATCGTGGACCATCGTCAAAACAAAACACTGTATCGTGGACCATCATCAAAACAAAACACAGTATCGTGGACCATCGTTAAAACAAAACACAGTATCGTGGACCATCTTCAAAACAAAACACTGTATCGTGGACCATCCTCAAAACAAAACACAGTATCGTGGACCATCGTTAAAACAAAACACAGTATCGTGGACCATCGTTAAAACAAAACACAGTATCGTGGACCATCGTTAAAACAAAACACAGTATCGTGGACCATCGTTAAAACAAAACACAGTATCGTGGACCATCTTCAAAACAAAACACAGTATCGTGGACCATCCTCAAAACAAAACACAGTATCGTGGACCATCGTCAAAACAAAACACAGTATCGTGGACCATCCTCAAAACAAAACACAGTATCGTGGACCATCCTCAAAACAAAACACAGTATCGTGGACCATCCTCAAAACAAAACACAGTATCGTGGACCATCGTCAAAACAAAACACTGTATCGTGGACCATCCTCAAAACAAAACACAGTATCGTGGACCATCGTCAAAACAAAACACAGTATCGTGGACCATCCTCAAAACAAAACACAGTATCGTGGACCATCCTCAAAACAAAACACAGTATCGTGGACCATCCTCAAAACAAAACACAGTATCGTGGACCATCCTCAAAACAAAACACAGTATCGTGGACCATCCTCAAAACAAAACACAGTATCGTGGACCATCGTCAAAACAAAACACAGTATCGTGGACCATCGTCAAAACAAAACACTGTATCGTGGACCATCCTCAAAACAACACAGTATCGTGAACCATCATCAAAACAAAACACAGTATCGTGGACCATCCTCAAAACAAAACACAGTATCGTGGACCATCCTCAAAACAAAACACAGTATCGTGGACCATCCTCAAAACAAAACACAGTATCGTGGACCATCCTCAAAACAAAACACAGTATCGTGGACTATCCTCAAAACAAAACACAGTATCGTGGACCATCCTCAAAACAAAACACAGTATCGTGGACCATCCTCAAAACAAAACACAGTATCGTGGACCATCCTCAAAACAAAGCACAGTATCGTGGACCATCCTCAAAACAAAACACAGTATCGTGGACCATCATCAAAACAAAACACTGTATCGTGGACCATCGTCAAAACAAAACACGAATCACTGTACTTATCTTGAGAAACAGTTAAGTCATGTTAGGTTCAGCGTGCCCCGTGCATATCAATATTACACTCACTCACACGAACACTCTTCTCTGCAATAAACTCCCGTTGAAATTGCGACACATATGATAAAATGGATGTTCGCCTGGACCACCATCAGCAGTTCCAGGCTTGCATTATTATTTTGTCCCCTTACCACAATGAAATGATAACCTTCGCCATCACCACCACCACCATCAGGCAGAAAATATACACATTTCTGGTAGTTTTGTGCAATCTATCTCTGATATTGGACGAAACCGAAGCTAGCATACGTGTCTAAGGAACTTAAGAAAGAAAGAAAGGGATCAGGCTAGTTATTCCATTTCGTAGAGCGAGGATGCATCACTGTTTTAAGGCAAGAAGTGAGTCTCTATGGAGCAATGGGGAGGAATGAGAAAAAGTTATCGTACAACTCAACCATCGTCTAGGCAGCTAAAGAAACTGGCAACAGGAAGGAACATGCGAAACACCTTAACTCTAATAATGAGGCAAGGCGGCAGGTAGAACTTCCTCGGCAAATTGTATTACTTTTTTTTTCTTACTGCACCAGAGATGAGATACTGCCTCAGATGACACAGAACCATTTTTGCCTACACGATGAGTGGCTACATGATTTTTTATTAACATATCTGCCTATAGCGCTTGTAGGCAGTATGACCTCCAGGACTCGGATGTTAGGCTCTGGAGGTTCACTTGAGGACTGTGATAGTTGGCCCTCAACCGTGGTAGCGCAGGCAGGATACTCATAATGGTGCCTGTGATTATAGGTTCATACCGCCCCCTTGTGTCCTCCGATGCACTCGCCGTCAAAGGTAGTGTTAATGGACAGCATGTGTGTGATCTTCGCCCACTCGATGAAGCCACTCGTCTGGCTTTAAACCTCTTCGCCTCACAACCTCCCAGAGCAGTCGAATGATTATATTTTCCTACGTTGGAATGGAGTCTACCCGCATAAAACTTCTTCCAAATGTTACGGTAGAATCCAATGCTGCTATATATCTGCCTTTAATCGCCTGTCCTCGGCCTGTAATAGTCCACTGAAAGGTCGCATATCTTCCAACTTTAAACCGCAATTGTGACGGTTATCATCAGCTGCTCTTGTGCACATTGTTCCTCGTGGCACTGCTGGATATGACTCAATTTCCTTAACATCTATGACACCTTAATTACATATTCAGCTTATTTTATGCTTAATTACATATTCAGGTGTCATCCCTTTAATCGGAGACATTAATTCGTTCAGTCAGTCAGTCTATCTGTCTTAAGCATTATATCCTCGTATTCCTACACTATTTAATCTATAAGGAAAGTGACAGTAGTTTATGTGTATGGCAATAAAAATGTATAACGTACAAGTTCAGAATTGTAGCATAAACACGACTGGATTTTGTTCATTAACAACGCGAAACCTGTGAAACAAATTTGTAAAGCAAGATATAATGCCATAAAGCTTTTCCTGGTCCAAATTGATGTCACTCAACGGTGTTTATTGCTGACGTTGTTAAAAGATAGACATTAGTTCTGGAGGGTCAGCACCACATTGTTAGGGATGCATTTTTGTCATGGTAAGTGAATTAAATCGAACTTTGATACTTGAGTCCATTCTTGTTTATGCAGATGTACTCAAGTTTATCTAAGACTTTGATTTAAGTATCAACACATCAAAACTACGAGCATGCGGTCTCGGATGAATACGCTACAAAAAAACAAAAAAAAACAGGCATCACTATAATAATCCTGTCTGCGCTACCACGAGCGAGGGCCAACCATCACAGTCCTCGAGTGAACCTCCAGGGCCTTCCATCCGACCCCTGGAGGTCAATGCCTACAGGCGCTATAGGCACGAAAGAGAGAGAAAAAAATTATATATATATATATATATATATATATATGTGTGTGTGTGTGTGTGTGTGTGTGTGTGTGTGTGTGTGTGTGTGTGTGTGTGTGTGTGTGTGTGTGTGTGTGTGTGTGTGTGTGTGTGTGTGTGTGTGTGTGTGTGTGTGTGTGTGTGTGTGTGTGTGTGTGTGTGTGTGGAAGGTCCAGTACTAATGTGTTTGGAGACAACAGAATTAAACGCCATTACACAACACTGATGCTGGAGATAACGACACTGAAATTAGTGTACCTTCATGGTTGCTGCAAAGTTTTCGCCAATGTAAAGCAACTAATAGCAATACGATAAATGTTTACACAATCAGTGAGTCAGCAAATGACTCCACGGGACCATTTGAATGTTATGCTCTTATAAACAGATTTTGAAATCATGCCTACCACCTATATTTTATAAATCTGTAACAAATGCAGAAAAATGAAAATGTGGATTGCCTTACATCTGCAATAATTATATTCTAATACAACTCAAATGGGAGAGAAATGGGATATATTTTAATCCTTATAGAAATGCAGAAATGCTCCATATGCTTCGAGTCACTAGGTACATATCTACCTCAACGTGCATGGACACTAAGTCATCAATTCCCATGCAAACACTAGTGAAGATCTTATTAAGAATCCTTACCACAAGGGAGTCATACCAAAACTCGGTGCTCCTGTTTTATACCGTACAGACACTCATACAACACAATGTAAACCTTGCACTTTCATCATATTTTCATCACCTAGCATCACATTAACACCGGGCCAAGTCAACAATCATTCCGGGTCAGACATCATCTTTTAATTACCCTTGCAATACCGACATAAAGGTTGACATTAGTGCGGCGGCAGTTACTTGTTAAGGGTGATTCATATGGTTAGCAACAATGAACGGCTGCGGGGCACTGAGTATCTTGTGGACGGAAACGCTCACTGTCAACGTGCCTTCGTTATCAGTTTTCTTAATTTTCTTGACATTTCAGGAAAATAATAGTTATTTATAGCTGTAAGTCACAATGCATGACTTAATTAAAACGATGATTCAAATTCATATAAATAAGTATTCCTGAGAGAGAGAGAGAGAGAGAGAGAGAGAGAGAGAGAGAGAGAGAGAGAGAGAGAGAGAGAGAGAGAGAGAGAGAGAGAGAGAGAGAGAGAGAGAGAGAGAGAGAGAGAGAGAGAGAGAGAGAAAAAAAAAATAATTTGCTAACATGTTCTTCATAAGGTCAAACTAACAACCTCCTGAATGCAGTCATACTGTTTCTAAGCTCAATTGTTCCGTGGACACGTTTCACCACCAATGAGTAGAACAGAGATTATCGGTGGACGGCAGTGTCAAGAAATACGATTGTTGTCATCCAGGAAACCAGGTGTATTGCAATATTCTAAGGAAGTGTGTTGAAAACTTACGAACTATTGGCAATACACTGGTTGGGTCACACACAGCAAGCAGAGGCCGCAGCGGAGCCAGCCCACCGACAATGACTTTTGACATTTTATCTCGTCCTGTTTCATTGTGTTACACTTCCCACAGCCACGTCCCCCTACGCGTTACTCTCTACTTTCCTATTTTTCTCTCGCATTTTTCTTTTTTTTTACATTTGTGACTAGGCCTCTGACCTCTAGAGCTCGGGTGGTAGGCCCTGGAGGTTTACTTGAGGGCTGTGATGGTTGGTCCTCGCCCGTGGTGGCGCATGCAGGATTTTTATAGTGACGCCTGTGATTAGAGGCTCATGCCGCCCCCCTGTGTCCTCCAATGCACTCGCAATCGAAGGTAGAATTAAGGGCCGCATGTAGGTATTCTTAGGCCACTCGACGGTGCAGAAATATTTTAAGTGGATTTGGGTTCTCATCGGGGATCGAACTCGGGACACCGAGAACGCCACTTGAAGACGCTAACGACTCTACTCATGTGGGTAATCATATCATGATTATCATATAAATGATCATAATACATTATCATCGTTATCAATCAGCCATTAATCATATTATCATTATCAATACCATACCTATTATCATTACTACAACTACTATTATTGTTATTATTATAACTAACATTATGATTATTGCTGCAGTTAATATTATCATATTCATCTTGATAATTTATATTATAAAAATCACTATTACATAGCAACAGCAGCAGCAGTAGTAGTAGTAGTAAAAACACAAATATCAGAATTAGTAATAGTAGAAATAGTAGTGGTAGGAGGAGGAGGAGTTGTTAGGAGTAGGAATAGCCGTAGCATCAATAGTAAGCAAAGTAGGTAGTGGTATACGTTGTAGTTGTAATAATGGTAATAGTGATGATGGTAAATACATTGGCAATTACCTAAACAAAAACAGTGGGAAATTACAGACAAGTAAAGAGGGAGAGAAGAATGTTGGCTTTGAACGCGAGGATGTAGCATGTAACGGAACACACACACACACACACACACACTTGAGACACACACAGGGTTAGGTACACGAATGGCACTTGGAATATGAAGTAACTGGAGGGAGGGAGAGATGGAAACTCCAACGACAGTCAGTGAAAGGGAGCGGAGGAGAGGAGACAGTCAGGAGTGTTGTATAAGAGTGCATAAGACAGAACATTGAGTGGAGAGAGAACTGGAGAAGAATGTAGAGGAGAGATCTGGTAGGATGAAGACTGTAAAAGGAGGGAGATGGTTAACAGAGAAATAACTGAGAGGTAATAATTTCCCATCTGCCAGTTATAGATTACTTATAGGGTAGTGATTGGGTCATAACATTCAGACCGTCCATCAGCATCACAATAAAACGGTGAAAAGAGCCGTCAACACAAAAGTAGTAGTAGTATAGTAGTAAAAGTAGTAGTAAAAAAAAGCAGTGGTAGTAGTAGTAGTAGTAGTAAAAGCAGTAAGTAGTAGTAGTAATAATAGTACGTATATAGTACGTAGTAGTAATGAAAGCAGTAAAAGTAGTAGTAGTAGTAAAGAGTAGTAGTAGTAGTAAAGAGTAGTAGTAGTAGTAGTAGTAGTAGTAGTAGTAGTAGTAGTAAAGAGTAGTAGTAGTCGTAAAAGTAGTAAGTGGAAGAGAAGGAGGAAAAGGATAAGGAGAAAAAACAGTAAAAACCATTGTTGATTCAAGTAATAAATAGGGTAGTAGTAATAGTAGTAGTAGTAGTAGTAGTAGTAGTAGTAGTAGTAGTAGTAAGTAGTAATAGTAGTAGTAGTAGAATCAGTAGTAGTAGTAGTAGTAGTAATAGTAGTAGTAGTAGAATCAGTAGTAGTAGTAGTAGTAGTAGTAGTAGTAGTAGTAGTAGTAGTAGTAGTAGTAGTAGTAGTAGTAAATGGAAGAGAAGGAGGAAAAGTAAGAGAAGAACCAACAGTAAAAGGCGTTGTTGATCCAAGTCATAAAATAGGTGTTGTAGCAGATAGTTGGAAGGCAGGGAAACGCGTCACCCTGGAACATATATATCAAGAAAAGCGAGAGCGTGCAAGGAAAGCCTTGTTCCGGTCTGCCTGTCCACCTGGCGATAAATGGGTTTCCGATATTTACACAAACACAAGTAGATCACCAGTAATCCATCGACAAATGTTTTTTTTATTAGCCACAGGAAAATAGCGGTTGTCATTTTCTGGCCATATTTTCTATAAAAAGAGTATACGAGTGTGTTTTTTTAGAGAAAGAGAGAGAGAGAGAGAGAGAGAGAGAGAGTG
>JACEEZ010006395.1:87500-95000 GCA_016584305.1 Chionoecetes opilio | reverse complement strand
TTCCGCTTCCTCGTAATTTTCCGCCACATTGGTCACTGTACTGTTCACTAAATGGAATACTTATGTTTTCAAAATTATCCTACACCTTTTACTTATCTTTCTCATAACCAAAGAAAGTTGGGAAACTTGCTGCAGAAGCGCGTCACAGTACACACACCGACGATTGCCTCGAGCTGGAGACACACTGAGCGACGTCGCTGCAGCTGATGCTGCTGATGTTGGCAAATACAGCGAGAACCTCGGATAAAACGTCGTACGCTGATGAGCCAGTCACTATTCTTGTAATATGTATACCTCTTTCCTACATCTTTACCAAATCTTTCCTACAGCATTACAGATACAACATCTTATTCTTATATCATGTCCATACTCCCATGTACCGCGTATTCTTCCACACTCCAGATGACGCCGGTATTGTATCGTACGCCCGCCACCTCCACTCCACAGCCAACAAGCGGCGAAACTTTGCAAACCTTCCATCAGGTAACAAGGCTTATGCATGATGTTGATACTGTTTGCCATCACAATGCGTTACAGATTGTGATCTATAAGGCATAGCTCGTACTTGTTAACGACAGCGAACGTGTAACCCCAGTAGAGAAGCCGCCGGGTGAGGCAGAGGCGGGTGTGCGGGAGGAAGAGAGGGAGAGAGGGTAGGAGGAGGAGAGAGCGAGAGAGGGAGGGAGGGAGGGAGGGAAGGATAGGAAGGAGGGTGCTGGGAGATGGTGGCGATAGGGAAACTGATTTACTGTGGCAGTGCGTGGTGTTGTGACAAGCCAGAATAGACAGGGTGAAGGTTAGTTTATGGGTGTAGGAAAAGCCAGAATATCAACACACCCAACACACCAGTAAAGTCTGTAAATCGGCGCTGACGACAAGTTTGGTCTTGTGATAATTTAATTGCTAGTTAGACATAAGACTCGTTACTCGTGTACTGGCCAAACATCCCACACGAGTCATAGAAATCCTGTACAAAGAATCCAGTACACAAATATGCTTCAAATACCGATAGCAAGAGAGATCATTGTAAATACATCAAAGTATGAATATTGGTTCTATGATGCAGGAGATAATAAGTTCACCTGAGACACTCCTAAGCTACTCCTTCTCCCTTGCCTCATTATTCCGCCACTCACTACGCCACTGCGCCACTCTCTTCCCTCCCTCCTCGCCCCTCCCTCTCACCCTCCACTCTTCTTACAGACAGACTACCTAACCTCTTGTAGTTAGGAATCGAATATATGGGAGAGAGAGAGAGAGAGAGAGAGAGAGAGAGAGAGAGAGAGAGAGAGAGAGAGAGAGAGAGAGAGAGAGAGGTGGAAGAGGAAAGGTTATGAGTGTGGTAAGGTTTTGACGGTGGTGGTGGTATTATAGTTATGAGTTTAATGGGGATAACGAAAAAGAAATGAGAGAGAGAGAGAGAGAGAGAGAGAGAGAGAGAGAGAGAGAGAGAGAGAGAGAGAGAGAGAGAGAGAGAGAGAGAGAGAGAGAGAGAGAGAGAGAGAGAGAGAGAGAGAGAGAGAGAGAGAGAGAGAATTTCAGCACTATCACACATCAGGTACATACATAAGGGCTTTAATGGCAGACGTCCACTCCTCTTCACCCGCATCCTTCCCCTCCTACTCCTTCCTCCCCAACAATTTCAGCATTCCCATATTTAACCAGTAACTACCTCCACAACCCTTACGTATCCTCGACAGAAGAACATACTACCTTACCAACCTCTCTATGCTTAGTATGCTAACACACCCTTTATAAAACCATCACACCACCAGACTTAATCCGCCACAACATTATACAAGCATTCACACCTGTGATTTTTCCCACATTTCTGGGTGCCCAGGCGTATATACACAAACATAACACCATTGTCCTTATTATACAACAACTTCTATCATGGATGGGGATGAAAGGTGGAGGTAGGTATTGCTAAGTAACAGGAAGTACCACGTGTAGGTCTCGCGGCCTCTTATAGTTTCCTTATTTTCTTATGTTCTGATGTACCTACCGTACGTATATATTTCACCCTCTCATATATATACCAAAGCGTTTCCTTCCTCCTTTACCTCTTATTCTTTTTATTGCTTAATCTTCTTTTCCTCATCTTTATTTTATATTTCCTTGGTCTTAATTTTTTTTTTCTTATTCGTGTGCATTTTCTTGTTACTTTCATCTTCTCTTTCATCATATTCATAAGTTACAGATGTTCTTATGATCGGTGCAATACTGGTAAGAAGCGTCCGGCACAGCATGGCATCTGTCCGGTCACGCCCACCGTCATT
Organism: Chionoecetes opilio; assembly: GCA_016584305.1. Taxonomy (NCBI): domain Eukaryota; kingdom Metazoa; phylum Arthropoda; class Malacostraca; order Decapoda; family Majidae; genus Chionoecetes; species Chionoecetes opilio. The sequence goes on along the minus strand of JACEEZ010006395.1, from coordinate 92,718 downwards.
ACCTCTCACTGTGGGGGATGACGCTCCAAATGGGTTCCTTTGTTGGCCGGCCCTGGGAGATGGGTAAAAATAGGCCTCTACTGGTCTCCTCCCTCGCCACATTCCGACCCTTCACATTACTTTACATCCCACAGAGGCTTCTTTGGATGGTGAAAGAGGGCGGGGACGCGGACGATTGATGTGGAAGCGGTGGAGGGGTGAGAAAAGACTGAGGATGTCTTACCTACGGCGAACCACATTTATTTTCTTCTATGTTTATGTGTGGAAGACTGCGAGGCGTATCTGTGTAGCCTATCGCACATGAGAAAAAAAACTTGACTAAACTTTTTATCGTGTCTAAGCCAATAAGTCCTGCAGGCTTTATCGCTTGAGGGCGGTGATGGTTGGCCTCGCCCGGGATGGTGGGTTGGTGAGCTGGCTTATTATTAAAGTCAGGGTGGCTCAGTTGGTAGAGGCGGCGCGGGTTCGAGTACAGCATCCGTGCGTTCAATCCCGCTCACTGTCTCATGGGTTCGTGATTGCGTGGTGACAACTTGTATCGTCAATGGGCAACATTACGCGACATTAGGCTCCAACGTAAAAAATAAAAATAAAAAAATAAAAAATGTGGGTAGTCTTCAGCCAGTTGACGATTGCATACATATATTTTTTTCTTCCGAATTTTCCTTAATGCTACTTTGGGAGGAAGAGTAGTATGGGTAAGGTAAGAATAATATGATTGCAGGAGATGACCTGCAATTGTGGAACCTGCGATCAAGTGGAAAGATACAGTAAAGAAATATGAAAGATAACCAATTTGAAGTATTGTTACCTTAGAAAAATGGGATAAGTTAGCGGCAAGAGAAGATTTAGGTGGTGTGTGAAAGTTGAAAGGTACGAGGATGTTTGTCTTGGTTAACCATTTAAGTCACGTGGCTGCATGAGGATACAGCAGGCTAGGCGGAAAGTTGGTTTCAGTTAATAATTACCGCAAACGTTGTACTACATTTGATGGATAGCAGAGCAGAGATGGATATAGCAGAGATGCGCGTCTATAGCATTCTAGACAAACACAGAGCAGAGATGGATATAGCAGAGCAGAGCGTCTATAGCATTCTAGACAAACACAGAGCAGAGATGGATATAGCAGAGCAGAGCGTCTATAGCATTCTAGACAAACACAGAGCAGAGATGGATATAGCAGAGCAGCGCGTCTATAGCATTCTAGACAAACACAGAGCAGAGATGGATATAGCAGAGCAGCGCGTCTATAGCATTCTAGACAAACACAAACTTCAAAGAGACCTGTTAATAGCTCTAAAATGACTGAGTTATAATGTTATTTTCAAAATCTCACAAATTTGAAATCCTAAAAATATAGTCTCATACAAGGATTTCCTTCTTTTCCGCCTTCAGCACGCTCTGTAGTACTAAATAGTAATAGTCTCATAGTCTACACGGTCTATAGTCCACGGTAGTCCAGCACAGTTTGAAGTCTGGCTTAAATCACGTAGCTCAGAAACACTTGAAATGGGATTGCCTGGACATCATAAAGACACCATCAGTAAGGAAAGCCAATCCCATAAAATGGTAATACATTGATTCATACCAAAACTACACCTTACACAAGACCGTGTATCACAACTCTTCCTAACACATTGCACTGCATTTTGCTACAGCCTCCTTTCTAGCACCTCAAAGATTCAATTACGACACTGATGCAGGTGCTAGCAACTCAGGTGGATTCAGGGCGATAACAATCCCTCTTTATCCGAGGACGTGTTTCCTACAACCCTTGGAAAATACTGCCTTCCTAAAACACTCCTCTCTCTCTCTCTCTCTCTCTCTCTCTCTCTCTCTCTCTCTCTCTCTCTCTCTCTCTCTCTCTCTCTCTCTCTCTCTCTCTCTCTCTCTCTCTCTCTCTCTCTCTCTCTCTCTCTCTCTCTCTCTCTCTCTCTCTCTCTCTCTCTCTCTCTCTCTCTCTCTCTCTCTCTCTCTCTCTCTCTCTCTCTCTCTCTCTCTCTCTCCAGTGTTGGTGTGGGAGCCGCAGTGCCTCTCGGTGCACTAATTTGCTATTTCTCGGGGATGTAATACAATTTCCATCCCTGTAGTTCGACCATAAACAATGAGCTGGAACTCAAACTGGAAATCGAGTTCATAGTAAGCAACTCAAAGGGATTTGCATGTAATTGACTTGGCGACCTCGCGGAATCTCTTGACGCAGGAAATCCCATCAAGCTGAGGGTGTTGTTATGTGACCTGCGCGACTGCGAAACAGGAACTGCAGAAGGAAAAGATGACGACGCCGAAAACAAGGGTGACGAAGACGAGGGCGATGAAGAGGAGATGAAGGCACAGGGAATCAAATGGAAAATGTTTAAACGAGTGAATATAGAAAGAAAAACACTAGTCTACAACAGTGGTTGCTTGTTCGAAATTCACGCTATTCTTCAGATCTTTACCGCTTTAGGATAAAAAAAAGGCTACTTCTCTCTGTCCACACATGGAAAAAAATAAAGATGAGTATTTTGAAATAGATAAGTATTAAACATCCGTCAAGATGCCATTGAAATTTCCTTTGCGAAAATAATTAAAGAGAAGTTAATAAATGCACCTTTTACTTATCATAAGTTATAATAATTATATATACTACCGTAGATAACAGTAAAGTCGCCACCTGCAGTCATGTCGCCAGCCGCCAAATATTACGAATTATAGCATCACTACTGATTTGTATGTGCCACTGAAGATGATACACAGTAGTTTATATCATGACTGTATAATCTACCCTGTTTCAGCGTTGTTTTATGCTTTGTAGCTGCAAGTATAGACGGTTTCAAATTTCGCTACGCGTTTTTTTTTCGGGCGACGACGACAGCGGTACGACACTCAGTAAATAAACACTAGATGGCGACTCTACTGTTGGTAGCCACTTTGTAGATATTTTTGTAATTTGTTCATTTATAGCCATACTATGACACAGATGAAGACACAAAATGACACAGACTCTTCAGATAGCCCCTTCTAACTTTCCTGAAATCATGGATGTAGAAATGTAAGTATTAACGCCACCACACGTCTGTAAACAGAAAAAAAAAGTTGTCCTGGTGACTTAACTGTTATCTACGGTAGCAAAAAAAAATTAATTATATGATGGCGATACTTGTGTCTCAGTGTGTGGGAATGAAGGTAATCGACATGCACAAATACACTGCCGTAACATCCATTGCATTGAACCGCTGATTATGTATTGCTGCAACAGGCGTTTACTATCGATATAGAAACTTTGACAACATATCTATGGTAAAATGCAATGAAATTTGTGACATATCCTGCTCTACCTATCATATTTTGTTATTGATTAATGCATCCGTTGATGACTAAATGTTTCTGGCCTGTTTTCACGCCTGGCTGTCATCTACCACACATCGCAACGACGGACCACGCCTGTAACAAAACCATTGGCTCACATAATGTTCTGCTGGGTGAAAATCGAAGGTCATAAGGCGAGTGAAAAAGCAATCATGCACAATTATTGTACTCAAGACGTCTCGACATATTACAAACTTTGAAGTCTGTGCCCACTACTTTATATGCAATTATTTTACGAAAATATACATTTGGTAAGAAAGTAAGTAATAGTAATAATAATAATAACAGCAACAATAATAATGATGATAATAATAATAATAATAATAATAATAAAATAATAATTATTGTAATAACAATAATATAATATGCATTAAAGTCTATAGAGTTAGTGAAACATGCAAAATGTTTCCGCAGATTTTTTTATACTATAATTCATTGAATGTCCGTCTGCCATGCTAAGGGTCCGCCATTTCTGTCCTAATTTCAACTAAACTTTCACTAAAGGGTAAGATCACCCCTGGGATGGTTTTAAACTATATTCAGCGAGGTTTATTCAATTTCTTCATTAGTTGAAAAATATTAAACACAGTGTTACGTGTACAAAGCCATTCGCATTGTCTTTCAGAGCATCATACTTATTATGAGTAGCTTCTGCTAGTAATAATAACCCTTACGCAGCAGAAATTCTCAATCAGCGTTATTTGCTCTGCTTGGAGATAGTTTCTCCAAGGGTTCTTCCATATGACAAACAAATCGTGATTTTTTTCCTCTCTCTCCCTCTACTACACTGTAAACACAGAACAGCTGAAATCTTGTCACTATGACAAAATCGGCCTTCGTCATTATAGTTTGACAAGCAATTCGTCACACTCACAAGATCATTTTCTTCTCTCTCTAGAAATCGAGCTTCATGACAAGTTATAATCTTTAATCTTGTCACGAAATTCAACGTACTCGTGAAATATTTTTTCATGTAATTCAATATTTACTTTGTGCAAACTTGATTGTGCACAGGAAATATTTTTAGTTTATACAATTTTTCTTTTGCACCTCAGCGCAAGGTGATTATTATCAAAGATATAATGTTGATCCTGGTGATGTTTAATATTATCTGATTTTCTCAAGAAAAGAAAGAAATCTCGTATCAAAATGATAGTATCACCATAACAAAGCTCATCAAAGAGACAGTTGTAATAGTGAGGAACACGTAAACATTTCACAGGAGACGTTTAGAGTTACGATGCTGGAAACATTTTTCTTCTCTTCCCATCCTTCGGTGTATTTTCGCAGCAGAAATTTCATGAAATTATACGTATATTTTCATATAATCATGTATAATTCATGCCTACTTATGACTTTCTGAGGGATGAAAACTGCCTTCGAAGAAAAGTTATATAAGGCCGGCGCGGGGCCTCAAAGGGTCCTCCAACGGCCTGGCCGAGGAATGAAAACTTATGAAACTTGCCCGTGCGTGAGAGGGTAAGCAGACAGTTTTTTTAAAAGAACCGAATGAAACACTGTGGAATACAAAAAGAAAGTATAACACTATTAATATACATTTATGTGTACAAAATAGTGAAGGTTATGCTTGTTATGCTTATGGCCTTCGTGAGTACAATGCTTGGTCGATATTCACAGTAACTGGAGTTTGATCATTTATCGCTCGTAGTTTTCAGACATGCTTTAAATAATCATTTAAGAATTTGGCGATAAGAAAACAGCGTGAGATAACGGGCTATATTAGTGATATTAGTTTGGTTACGTCTGTTTGCCCAGAGTGCTTGCCGGTAACATGTATAATGGGCTTCAATGGCTCTGTATAGGTCCTCATGAAAGCCACTGTTTTAGTGTCATATATGTTATGCTT
>JACEEZ010006395.1:80000-85000 GCA_016584305.1 Chionoecetes opilio | reverse complement strand
CATCACTCCTAACTCCTACCTCCCCTGCTCCAACCTCCTTTTCCTCCAGCATCAGCCTTCCACGATGGAGCTAGGGGAGAGCGGGGCAGGTTGCATCGAGGGTAGGTTGCATCATTGCCTCTAACTCGCATTAACTTTTTTTATTATTATTATTGTTGTAGTTGTAGTAGTAGTAGTTTATAGTAGTAGTAGTAGTAGTAGTAGTATTAAGACGATGTACGTGTGATAACATGCGAGTTAGAGGCAATGATGCAACCTACCCTCGATGCAACCTGCCCCGCTCTCCCCTAACTGTAATGAGCAAAAAGAACATTTGCCATTACAGAATAGTATGAATTTATAACTTTACGTGCTCCTGCCCTTAATGGGAAGACCAGCCCTGTCCTGAACGTGAAGACCCTTGACATGCCGTAAGAAGCACCTCCTCTGCATCTGTGTGTGGTGAAAGCTATGATTAATGCTTATCGCCTAGGATGTTTATCATTTCGGTATTATTCCAGTTTGACACCGAATTCACTTTGGTGGACGAAACCATTTTTTTGTAGTGATTTTTTATGTGTTTTGAATTAATCTGCTAACCGTTTCTGTTGCAAATCACTTTTTTTTAAGTTAGGTAAAAGTTAGGTTAGGTTAGATGGTCCACGATGGAGCTACTGGTCACCCGAGGTTTAAAATAATATTAGTGAATGAAAAAATAGGATAAATCTGGCCAAATATACTAGCTTATAACCATCTCAGGGATTATGCCTTGCCAAACTGATGCCCCTCACAAATTTGTGTCATTATTTTGCTTCGTTTCGATTATACCTCAACCAGTCTTTCAGCTCCACAATTTCTTTGATATCATGCATTCCAAATTTCAGTAATCTGATCTTTATGTCCTGTATCATTCAAATAATCCTTACATTTTGCGTTCTTGTAATCTTCCCTTTTCTTTCTTTTCTATTTTTGAAATGCTCACAAAGTCATATAACTCTTACCTTTACTCTCTGTTTACACCTTCCTGTCTTATGTGTATACTCACACCATTCCTTCATTAGAGAGACAAAGACGTTCAGACATTCAGTTCTTGCATTTTCTTTACCTTTTTCTTGCACTGTCTACTCACATTCTTCCTTCCTTACTGGTTCTGCTTCTAGTTTCACAACAGATAAGTCTTTAAGTCATCTGTACAGTTTCGTCTTGTATCCTTTTTGTCTGCACCTCACCCTCGTGTTTTGTCGCTCCTTTTCTTGCTACCGTTCTTTCACGAATATCTTATTTCCTGATCCAATGTTCACCCCTCGTCATTTGTCTTGCATATTATTTCCTTTGCTCAGTCCAACGCTCTCTCTCTCTCTCTCTCTCTCTCTCTCTCTCTCTCTCTCTCTCTCTCTCTCTCTCTCTCTCTCTCTCTCTCTCTCTCTCTCTCTCTCTCTCTCTCTCTCTCTCTCTCTCTCTCTCTCTCTCTCTCTCATTCACACACACACACACACACACACACACGTCTTCAAGCAAACATATTCTTCCTGATCTCCAAGCATGAGAATTTTTATTTTATTTTGTTCTTTGCTATGATTTCTGCCCTTAGCAAAACACAACAAATGCATATAAAATAATTGAAATATACAGACAAACATATGTATATAATAAACAAAGAAAAATATTAACAAGTGAGTAAAAAGAAAAATATTGAGTATATGAAAGCAAACAATTCTGCTCGTTTTTCCTGACCTTTCATCGCATTTATTTCTCAGGTCTGTTGAAAATGTCCTTAACCTTCCCCTTTTCTTGCCTCTTTCTCGCCCATTTAGCTTTGCCTATGCCCATTATTTTGCCCATGCCCATTATTTTGCCCATGCCCATTATTTTGCCCATGCCCATTATTTTGCCCATGCCCATTATTTTGCCCATGCCCATTATTTTGCCCATGCCCATTATTTTGCCCATACCCATTATTTTGCTCATGCTCAATATTTTGCTCATGCCCATTCTTTTGCTCATGCCCATTCTTTTGCCCATGCCCATTATTTTGCCGATGCCCATTATTTTGCCCATGCCCATTATTTTGCTCATGCTCAATATTTTGCTCATGCCCATTCTTTTGCTCATGCCCATTCTTTTGCACATGCCCATTCTTTTGCTCATGCCCATTCTTTTGCTCATGCCCATTCTTTTGCTCATGCTCAATATTTTGCTCATGCCCATTCTTTTGCTCATGCTTATTCTTTTGCACATGCCCATTCTTTTGCTCATGCCCATTATTTTGTCCATGTCCATTATTTTGCTCATGTCCATTATTTTGTTCATGCCCATTATTTTGCTCATGCCCATAATTTTGCCCATGCCCATTATTTTGTCCATGCCCATTAATTTGCTCATGCCCATTATTTTGCTCATGCTTATTATTTTGATCATGCCCATTCTTTTGTCCATGCCCATTATTTTGCTCATGCCCATTAATTTGCTCATGCCCATTCTTTTGCTCATGCCCATTCTTTTGTCCATGCCCATTAATTTGCTCATGCCCATTCTTTTGTCCATGCCCATTAATTTGCTCATGCCCATTCTTTTGCTCATGCCCATTCTTTTGTCCCTGCCCATTAATTTGCTCATGCCCATTATTTTGCTTATGCCCATTATTTTGTTCATACCCATTCTTTTGTTCATGCCCATTAATTTGCTCATGCCCATTATTTTGCTCATGCCCATTATTTTGTTCATGCCCAAATTTTTGCCCATGCCCATTATTTTGCTCATGCCCATTATTTTGTTCATGCCCAAGTTTTTGCCCATGCCCATTATTTTGCTCATGCCAATTATTTTGCCCATGCCCATTATTTTGCTCATGCCCATTATTTTGCCCATGCCCATTATTTTGATCATGCCCATTATTTTGCTCAGGCCCATTATTTTGCTCATGCCCATTATTTTGATCATGCTCATTATTTTGCTCATGCCCATTATTTTGTTTATGTCCATTTTTTTGCCCATGCCCATTCTTTAGCCCATACCCATTCATTTGCCCATGGCCATTCTTTTGATCATGCTCATTATTTTGCCCATGCCCATTATTATTTTGTTCATGCCCATTCTTTTGCTCATGCCCATTATATTGCCTTTGCCCATTTTAGTTCGCCCATATTTTTCAATTTAGGTACTTCTTGCTCGCCCATTGAACCAACTCTGTCTGCACATCGCTCAGAATTTCATTAACTCACTCAGACTTAGTCTTATTATCACTGGGGAACAAATTTTTGTTGAGTTAGGTCTGACACTTGTTATTAAGTAATTTTTGGGTGCTGAATCCAAAACTGATCTCAGTTTTTCTCTATCACGTCAAGTTTTTGAACTGTAGGATTTTCGTTTTCATAAAAAATATGAAAAATACTGTACATAACAGTAACAGTGCTTATTTTATAAAAAGGTGCAAATGTTAACATACAATGAAAAATGAAAGAAATAGGCATGAATAGAATGTTTATTTAACATTATCATGTTTTTAGAAAGGATAAGGCTATAATTGTGTGCAGGTTAAGGTAAAAATTTACGTTTGTAGCTTTGTCTGGAGTATTCAACTTGAGGACTATCGCGTTTGATGCTCCAACAATAGTCCGCCATCATATGCACATCCCATCTACCCTGGTAACATTCTTCCATAACCTTCAAATCTTGGTGAAATCGTTCACCTTGCTCGTCGCTAGCAGCACCAAGATTTTCCGGAAAGTTGGCAAGATGGCTATGCAAAAAATGTACTTTATTACTCATGTTGCAACCAAGCGCTTTGTAGCTCTCCAATAGTTTCTGAACAATTTCTGTGTAATTACTTGCACGTGTATTTCCAAGAAAGTTCTTGACGACGTCTTTGAATGATAGCCAAGCATTCTTTTCAAGGTCTGACATAGTACTGTTGAAATGTTCATCTTTGATGAGCTGTCGAATTTGTGGACCATCAAACACACCGGCCTTGATTTTTTCAATTGACAGTCCAGGAAATGCCAAGATGATGTACTTCAAACAGTCGCCATCATTGACAATGCTTTTACAAATTGTTTCATGAGACCTAGTTTTATGTGCAGAGGTGGGAATATTATTTTCTTCCTGTCAACAAGTGGCTCATGTACAATGTTAGGATCTCCAGGTTTAAGATCAGATCTCGGAGGCCAATTCATCTGAACCCAATGCTTCTCTCGAGCTCTGCTATCCCACATGCAGAGAAAGCAGGGATACTTTGTGTATCCACGTTGTTGACCAAGAAGGAAGGACACCATTTTAAGGTCAACACAGATGATCCAATTGTGTTTGTCATATTGCAATAACTCAATGACTCTCTTTACATCTCCATATTCTTCACGAAGACAGACCGAATGCCCAATAGGGACTGCGCCAAACAAATTGCCATTGTGTAGAAGGACACACTTCAAGCTCCGCTTTGAGCTATTAATAAACAATCGCCATTCATTTGGATTGTAGATTGAAAGCCCTAATTCCTTCAGTAAACCAGGAATGTTATGGCAAAACACAAAACCGCTGGCACTTCGAAAGTACTGCAGAAATGTACTTTCTCTGGTTCGAAAGTATGATACCTTCACTCCTTGTTCAAGTATGTTTTTCTCGTTCAGTCTTGATGCTAGTATTTCTGAAGCTTTTTTGGATAGGCCCAAATCACGTGCTAAATCATTCAACTCGTGCTGATCAAATCCCCTACGAACTGAATCCTCGTGAATGTCAAAATCTGCATCATTGCTGTCACTGCGTTCTTCAACATCACTCAGATCTTCTAGAGGAGGTATTTGTTCGAAAACTGGCACTGGAATTTCAGCTGAATGAGGCATTGGTCTTATAGCTGACGGACACAAGTGGAATTTTGCTTATCTGGAGGGTAAGCTGTGGAGAAAAAACTTGACGTGCTAGAAAAAAACTGACTACAGATTTGGAATCAGCATGCCAATTTTAGTCTAAATAAGCTCAAAAATCTAACTCAACAATTTTTTTTTCTTCAAATTGTTCCCCAGTGTTAT
>JACEEZ010006395.1:67500-75000 GCA_016584305.1 Chionoecetes opilio | reverse complement strand
GCTCCGCCACCCATTCTATCGGGGGGCGTGTGGTCGACCTGCCCCCTCCCCCCACCACACCTGCCTTTCCCTCACCACAACTGTCCCTCCCCCCCACCACACCTGCCCCTCCCCCCACCACACCTGTATCTCCCCCCACCACCCCTGCCCCTCCCCCCACCACACCTGCCCCTCCCCTCACCACACCTGTCCCTCCCCCCACCACACCTGCCCCTCCCCCCACCACACCTGCATCTCCCCCCACCACCCCTGCCCCTCCCCCCACCACACCTGCCCTTCCCCCACCACACCTGTCCCTCCCCTCACCACAACTGTCCCTCCCCCCACCACACCTGCCCCTCCCATCACCATACCTGTTTCTCCCCCCACCACACCTGCCCCTCCCTTCACCACACCTGATCTTCCCCCCACCACACCTTCCCTTCCCCACCACACCCACCTCCCTACCACACACCTTCACAACTTGTTACGATTGTCGACCATCATGCACGTCACCACTATTCTCTACAGTACAAATGGTGCAGTCATGGTCTGTAGAAAGTTGCCTCAGTGCCCATAGCCGAAAAATCACACCCGAAAAGGTAAAAACACAAGCGAGTGTGTATCAACTGGTGCAGTTAGGTGCCTGCCATTGAACTTTTGTTTCGTGGCCACATTTTACTCACCAGCTCACACTATACTAGTACCTGCCGGGCCCGATCTACGCCTTTTACGCGAAACATGATTATATACGTAACTACACACACACACTTTTTCTATGGTACACATGGTCGCATAACTTAATCATTCTGCCATAGAGAAAACACATGATTATATACCTGCACACACACTAACTCTATGGTACACATGGTCGCATAACTTAATCATTCTGCCATGGAGAAATAAGGTGTATGCACAAGCTAAAAAACATATCCTTTTCCTACACAACACACCTAGATTGCTTCAGTGGCTGGTGATATCTCAACGAACTGAAGAGGTGGAATAGTGGAGGTGGTGGTGGGGGTGGTGGTGCTATGGTGGAAAGGCGTGTGGTGCGAACTGAGATTGATCGAGATGGCGAGTGCGGTGGTGCGTGGTGGTGCGAGTGCGTGGTGTGGCCGCGGGAGGGGGAGGTCAGAGTGATGTGTGGAACATTTACTGGTGTGGGAGGCGGAGGGCGTGCTGATATAGTGTGAGGGAGGAATTGTGAATGCAGTGGTGCGTGCCTGGAGTGGTCGCAGTGTGGTGGTAGGAAGACGCAGTACTGAGCGACCGGTGCGTGACAAGTGTTCAGTAAAGATCCTGACCTTAAGACGTCTTTATTTTTTCATAATCCCTTTAATATTCTGTGGTGAACAAAAAACAAACATAGATAGATAGAGCAAATTCCACAAGGTTAGCTTTGCAGAAGGTCTCATGTTTAACACAGGTGACATTAAACAACCTCCGGGAGAAATAGTAAACAGTAAAATAGTTCAGTAAAAATAAATAATGTAAATGATAATATAAATAGTCACGTAAAAGTACGGAATAACAGACAGTGGTGAAGATGAATCAGTTGTTTAGTATAATGGAAAAGAAGCACAACGAAACCTTGACACACAGTACTCGCAAACACTGTACCATCATTACTATATCCGCCAGTACATAAACACTCAGACTGCCACATCGATTACTACGTTATCTTGTTCTGCATTTATCACCTCATTCTACGTTTCCTGTTTTCAGTTTCACGTGTTTTCCGTCTTCCATTTCTTCATCTTCTTTCTATTATATTACATCTTCCTTCGTCTTATTATCTTCTTATATCTCTTCTACCACTATATATTCGCCAGTACATAATACTCAGATTGCCACATCGACTACTACCAAAAAACTATCGTTCTCAATCGCTATGACCATTTAGGATCATCACCACCTTTATCTCCAATTCCATCGCTAGGACAAAGAGGATTATGATTTTTATTACAATAGCCACAAATAACGACAATACTACGTCAATATCAATCAATACTTTTATGTTTCTTGCTATATCTTACGATTTTTACTACCACCACCACCACTACCAACTATAACACTACATAACTACCATTACTACTACTACTACTACTACGTAACTATTACTACCATTACACGACCCTTAACACCACCAACATTACCATTGCCAACACATCAACAACACAATCATCGCATGGATCATCGTAATCATCATCACCATCTACTCTACCATACAGCAAATAATAACAGTACCACCACCATCTCCACTGACACGACTAACGTCATCACCACTAACACAAACAGCAAACACGACGGCTTACTAATTAGCACCACCATTAATATCACTAAACAGCGAACACACGGGCTTAAGTGGGTCTGATCTGCATGCTAATAAACAAGATCACACGATTCAAACGGCAGCAAAGAAGCTTGAATTGAGTGATTAATCAGACTCATGAAAACTCTGGAACACATAAAAAACAACCGGGTAAATAATAGAGTAGGCACACACAGAGTCTACTCGTTGGGAGGCAAACACGGTGAGGCTGCAGTAAACCCAAGCAGGCAGACCTCCTCTCTTAAAGCAGCATACCAGGCCATGCACAGATGAGAGAGAGAGAGAGAGAAAGAGAGAGAGAGAGAGAGAGAGAGAGAGAGAGAGAGAGAGAGAGAGAGAGAGAGAGAGAGAGAGAGAGCACTCATTGCGTTCCGTGGTGTTGAATAAAAAAAGTTCTTGCCATGATGTTCATTTACAACAATTGTATGAAAAGAGAAGTGAGGCAATAGAGATGAGATAATAAGTGATAAAGAGAGAGAGAGAGAGAGAGGAGAGAGAGAGAGAGAGAGAGAGAGAGAGAGAGAGGAGAGGAGAGAGAGAGAGAGGCACTACAAGAGGTAAATATGAGGGAAGATAGAAAGATGGGGAAGAAGGGGACTAGGAGGGGGAGGGATTAACGGAAGATACGGATGAAGGAAGAGGGACGTAATAAAAGTGTCTCTCTCTCTCTCTCTCTCTCTCTTCTCTCTCTCTCTCTCTCTCTCTCTCTCTCTCTCTCTCTCTCTCTCTCTCTCTCTCTCTCTCTCTCCTCTCTGTATCTCTCTCCTCTCTGATGTTCAGGTTCTACGGTGTAAACTTAAACAGCTGCTCCGTATATGTACTTTTCCTTCTACTGTCTTGTTCTCTCTCCTCTCACCTTAGGGCTGAAATCATCTTAAGATCTCTCTTCTCTCTCTTCTGTCCTCTCTATCTCTCTCTTTTGTTATCCCATAGACGATCTGTGAGGGGAGATACAACCTGTTTTCTCTCCTCTCTCTAAATTCTCTAGCTCTCTTTTTTTTTTTGTTTCTGAGTCAGGTGAGTGGTGGTAAACTAAAACTGCTTGCTTCCGGGTATAGTACTTTCCTTAATGCAATTGGTCATCGCCACAACCTAGGTAAGGGACTTGCAAATACATACTTAGAGATATGCTCTTCTAACGTTTCGTGATGCCTCAAAATAGTAATTAGCTATAAGAAGAATATTGATAAGTTAGAAGAAAGAGAGAGAGAGAGGAGAGAGAGAGAGAGAGAGAGAGAGGAGAGAGAGAGAGAGAGAGGAGGGGAGAGATAGCAGAGGAAAAAAAGAGGGGAGAGAGAGAGAGAGAGAGAGAGAGAGAGAGAGAGGAGAGAGAGAGAGAGAGAGAGAGAGAGAGAAGAGAAAAGAGGAGAGAGAGAGAGAGAGAGAGAAAAAAAGAGGGGAGAGAGAGAGAGAGAGAGAGAGAGAGAGAGACGAGAGAGAGAGAGAGAGAGAGAGAGAGATAGCAGAGGAAAAAAAAGAGGGGACAGTAGACTTAGATTAGGTTCCAATCTCTGGGTTAAGGAAGATCAAGAGAAGTTGTGCAGGAGACTTCTTCTCCTTGTTCTTTATGTGTGTGTGTGTGTGTGTGTGTGTGTGTGTGTGTGTGTTGTGTGTGGTTGTGTGTGGTGTGTGTGTGTGTGTGTGTGTGTGTTGTGTGTGTGTGTTTCAGATCGCATCATTTGGTGTGTATAGAGAGGTAAAGTAGATTTACAATAGATAGATGGTTACAAATTCATTATATTTTCCTAAGAAATCAACCAATAATGTATAGAATGATTTCTATACTGTCACTTTCATTTAATTGTCAATTTCCGCTGCGTAGCTGAAATACAGTTTCTAAGCGTTGCACAAATATATACGGCCATTAACTTTTGGGCAGGTTTTCCTAGTTACTATTGTGGATCGATGAAATGTGTACAAGTTCGGAACAATCTAGATCCGTGACAGCGGTCATGATGGATGCATCGCCATTAAAAGTCCATTGTACCATTTCAGTTTACATTTTTCATCGTGAACACTTTTTTCCAAGTTTCTCTTATATGCAAACATAATAAGCTCCGCGTATACTAATTGAATAATATTCACACACTCTTGTTTTTCTTGTTTGTTTTGTTTAGAGGATAATGCCTCAGAGCCATAGTGATCTACCGCTGCTGCATATTAGTGTTGGCCGAAGCCACCACCCCGGGGGGGGGTTACAAACCCCCGGCTGGCACCCGGTACCCATTCACTGCTGGGTGGACAGGGGCTAGGGATTTAAGAAAGACCACCCATCTATCTTTCGCTCCGCCCGGGGATCGAACCCGGGACTTCTCGGTTGTAAGCCGAGCGTGCTAACCACTACACTACAGAGTTCCCCCCCCCCCCCCCCCCCCACACACACACACACACACACACACACACATGTGTGTGTGTGTGTGTGTGTGTGTGTGTGTGTGTGTGTGTGTGTGTGTGTGTGTGCGCGTGACTGCATGTGTGTGTGACGTCTGAGAAAAGTTGATCATCGCGGTAAATAAAAATAAAATTTAAAAAAACCAGACATCAAAGATTCAAACTTATACAAGACTGAATTATCCAAGTGCAAAAAACAAACCAAAAAAGAAAAAGAAAAAAACGATCGGTATTCGGCACCGGAAGTGAGGCTGGAATTTGTGATCCGGACAGAGCTGGCGAACCTTTCAGGAATAATTCAGGGCGCGCATTACAACGTGGGCAGGTACGCGTGTGTGCGGGGCGTCATCGTTAAGACAATGGGCCAACGTAGGGAATTTACGATCAGATTCACGGAACTTTACTTGCCCTAAAATCATTATTGTCAATTTAGTGTTACCAAAAGTTGTATGTTATAACGAATTGGCTGTTAAGGGCCACAATGTTTTTTTGTTGCATGAATCCATTGCATTATACACGGTTTCAGTTCATGCTTATACCGTTAACTATATAAGAGTATGTTTCGTTTATTTTTTTACATTTCATAGTTACAGTATTCATTTCTTTGTACGAGTATTGAAAGCAGCATTTTGTAATTGTTTAATCAAGTGATAAACCAAAAGCCATATATATATGTGTGTGTGTGTGTGTGTGTGTGTGTGTGTGTGTGTGTGTGTGTGGTGTGTGGTGTGTGTGTGTGTGTGTGTGTGTGTGTGTGTGTGTGTGTTGTGTGTGTGTGTGGTGTGTGTGGTGTGTGTGTGTGTGTGTGTGTGTTGTGTGTGTGTGTGTTGTGTGTTGTGTGTGTGTGTGTTGTGTGTGTGTGTGTGTGTGTGGTGTGAATAGAATAGAATAGAATAGAATAAAATAGAATTTATTATTGCTCAGACTTTATAAATAAAGTATGGAGCACAGCTCCTATAAGATACAATACATTTGGCAGGACATTTCAAACGATACCAATAAGATAAGTGTGCATACATGCACATACAGATAAGTACTACGTAAACTAAAAGTTAGGAGAAATCCAATTGTCAATTTCCAAAACTAAGTGACACATAGAAAAATATAAATAAAGATAACTAATAATCAGATATACTTGTTAGCTTATCTAAACATGCTCAAAATTGATCTGATGAATAATGACAAGTTCTTCAAAACATTCACACTGGTACTTTGCATTAACGCAACATACTTAAAATGCGTTGGCCTAATTGTGTAGTATTTCTGGATATACGTATCCCGCAGCCTTACAATTTCCTCGTTAGTACATTCGAATAGGACATGAAATTCATCTCCTACAACATTAGCAATACACTTGCTACAAAGACGACCTTCTCTGTTTACACCTGTGTATCTACCAACATTTATTGGTAGTCTATTGTTGCTTGTTCTGAATCTAGTTACCTGGATGCGAATACTTTTCGGTAGTTTGACGAGGTACACCTCCATACCATAAATCTGCTTAAATATATTGTAGTTACTGCATAACGATTTTGTTGATAAATTATGATGCCAGGTAGTAATCCACTGATCCTTTAATCTCACTTCAACTGCTTTCTTAAACCATGTAGTGTTGGGCACATTTTGTGATAACCACATCCCTGACATACCACACTCATTACATATATTCTTAATGCAGGCAACCTATGGAGAAGTGTATAACCCTAACATATCCAAATGCAACAAACATTGATACATTATATAGCATAATTTAGTGTTTTTACCTGAAATTAGCCGAGACCAGTAACCTAACATTCTGCATTTTATATGAATTTCCAGTGGATACACTCCAAGTTCGCCATATACCATATCATTGCTAGCGTTTTTATGAACACACAACATCTGTTTTAAGAATTTTAAGTGTAATATCTCTAGCTCTCTAATCCTATAGTCTCCCCAAATCTCAGCTGCATAGGTCAGTACTGGTAACACCATGGTATTAAATAATTCCAACTGCATATCAGCTGGCAAGTCAAACTTTCTACATTTACCTATTAGTGAATACATTGCTCTTGTTGCTTGTTCTTTCAAATCTAGCTCTCCTTTACGGAACCTGCCATTGTAATTAAATAATACACCAAGATACTTGTAATCTTCTACCACCTCAACTTTTTCATAACCAAATTCAAATTTATAATTACTTAGATGAGTTTTTCCCCTACTGAACACCACTATTTTTTTTTTGTTACAATTAATCTTTAATTTCCACTCATTACAGTAAGTATTCAATGCTATCAAAGCCTGCTTCATTCCTTCCTCACTGTCACATAATATAATTGTATCATCTGCGTACATTAGAACAAAAAGTTTCAAATAGGAGTTTATCAAATCATGACCAAAATCTAGAAAATTGCAGTTACATTCAAGTAATTTACTTTCAATATCATTAATGTAAAAAGCGAAAAGCAGGGGCGACAAATTTTCCCCTTGCCTTACTCCCATGTTGCATACAAATGTATCAGACATCTCTTGGTTTAGCATTACACAAGACCTGATGTTACTATACATATTTCTGATTACATTCAGTATTTTCCCATTCACTTTCTCCCTCACTAGCTTGTACCACAAACCCTCACGCCACACCATATCAAAGGCTTTCTTGTAGTCTACGAATAAACAAAAAAGCTTCTTTTTTCTCCAGTTGAACAAATCAATTACGCATTTAAGCAAAAATATATGGTCTAAAGTAGAGTACTCATGCCTAAAACCAGCTTGTGTTTCATTAATAATATTGCTAGTATCAGAATATTTAGTTA
>JACEEZ010006395.1:35000-65000 GCA_016584305.1 Chionoecetes opilio | reverse complement strand
AAAGAAAGAAATAGTGGGAAAAAAATTAAGCGAGCAAAAAATGTTATCTTGCAAGTGTAGGTGAGAGTAAAAAAAAATATTATCAGCAATTGAATTAAAAAAGATATGGGAAGGAGAGGGTGGGTGCCGGACACGAGCAGTGGGAGAAGTAATGAGATTGTATGCCGTGGTGGAGCGAGGGAGGGGAAAGGAAACGAAGGAGAGGGGAAAAGGGATGATAATGGGAATGGAGATATGTGATGAATGTGAGAGAACAGAGGGGAGAGATGATAAGCTGGAAGAGAAAGGTGATGAAACGGAAGAGAAAACATGGCAATGAGGAGGGGGAAGTAAAATGATGAGGAGGAGGACGGAGGTAGAAGAGAG
Organism: Chionoecetes opilio; assembly: GCA_016584305.1. Classification (NCBI taxonomy): domain Eukaryota; kingdom Metazoa; phylum Arthropoda; class Malacostraca; order Decapoda; family Majidae; genus Chionoecetes; species Chionoecetes opilio. The sequence continues at coordinate 64,634 of JACEEZ010006395.1, read as the reverse complement.
AGGGGAGAGAGAGGGGAGTGAGAGGGGAGAAGAGAGGGGAGGTTGGCAGTGAGGTGTATATGAGGGGAGGGCGATGAGGAGGGAGAGGGAAGAGTGTATCACAATCTCACGGTGAACTGCCTAATGGGAAGTCTTCTATCTCTCCCTCGACACCAGTGGCTGAGGGAGAGGTGATGAGGCAATAGTGGCTTTTATAAACAGTACTCTGTGACTAAAATACTCGTATAAATCTTTAAAAAAACTGTAGCTGCAAACATATTACCTACATAAAGCGAAAACATAGGGAATATATCGAGTAATATTTTGGTCAGTACATCATTTCGACATCATGATGAGGTGTGAGAAGGCGACAGTGGCTCTTAAAAACTTAGTATTCAGTGATTATACTACTCGTGTAAAACAAAAACAACAAAAATATGGCTGCAAACATATTACCTACATAAAGCGAAAGCATAGGGAATATATCGAGAATTTTGTTGGTCAATACATAATTTCGACATCATGATGAGGTGTGAGGAGGCGACAGAGGCTCTGTAAAACTTAGTATTTATTAACTATAATATTCTTCTAAATCTGGTAAAAAAAATGTGACTGCAAACATATTGGCTGCATAAAACTAATCATAGGGAAAATATCGAGTAATATGTTGGTCAATGCATCATTTCGACATCATGATGAGGTGTGAGGAGTCGACAAAGGCTCTTTAAAACTTAGTATTCTGTCACTAAAATACTCTTCTAAATCTAGTACAAAATTGTGGCTGCAAACATAATGGCCACATAAAACAAAATCATAGGGAATATATCGAGCAATATGTTGGTCAGTACATAATTTCAAACGTGTTTTACCACTGTATATTAATGATCAATGATTCATTATAGTTTGTTCAGCTCATGACTCTAATACACTGACCTAGTTTTATGTCCATAATGAATATTTATCCCTCTATAAAGTGTGACGCTGGGCCACCCTGTTTCCTATACTATATGTCTGTGTTGCGTTATAGCAGGTTTATGCATGTAATTGACAGGTAAACTCTTGTGAAAATACCATAACTCTTCATCCATCAGTGTGGTCACGTGTGATGCATAAACAAGTCCACGTATACCTGTGCATAAAGCGAAACCCTGGTTGTGTACTATCTAAATCTCAGCACACACACACACACACACACACACACACACACACACACACACACACACACACACACAACACACACACACACACACACACACACCCACCACACCACACCACACACACACACACACACACACACACACACACACACACACACACACACACACACACACACACACACACACACACCCACACACACACACACACACACACACTCACACACGCACACACACACGCACACATACATACTTAAATATAAACAAATACGGCATCTTAACATATTTACAAGCATGAAAAAGTACGATGCGTAGCAGCCTGCTGCTGACCTAGTTTTATGTCCATGATGAATATGTATCCCTCTATAAAGTGTGACGCTGGGCCACCCTGTTTCCTATACTATATGTCTGAGTTGCGTTATAGCAGGTTTATGCATGTAATTGACACGGAGAATGACACATTAAATTATTAATTTAATTCCACACGGAGAATGTATCCTGCCAAGTGTCCCTTTCTACCCCGCACTCCTAGTCAGGATGGACAAGCCAGTCCTCGTGCAGCACGCCAGCGGTACGAACAATCTCCTCTCTTTTTTCAAACGCATCTCTCTGACGGGATCAAGCTAGCCCGTGGTCCTCCCCTGCTGGAGGCCCGATAAAAAAAATAAAAAAAAATAAATAAAAATAAAGTAAACTCATTCTACATTTTTGTTTGTAGTGGTCATCCCGCCTCATCCTTGTCCCTTCTGTGAATACGAACCACTGCTACAACAACACTGCTACAACAACACTGCTACAACAAACACTACTACAACAACACTGCTACAACAACACTGCTACAACAACACTGCTACAACAAACACTACTACAACAACACTGCTACAACAACACTGCTACAACAACACTGCTACAACAACACTGCAACAACAACACTGCTACAACAACACTGCTACAACAACACTGCTACAACAACACTACTACAACAACACTGCTACAACAACACTGCTACAACAACACTGCTACAACAACACTGCTACAACAAACACTACTACAACAACACTGCTACAACAACACTGCTACAACAAACACTACTACAACAACACTGCTACAACAACACTGCTACAACAACACTGCTACAACAACACTGCAACAACAACACTGCTACAACAACACTGCTACAACAACACTGCTACAACAAACACTACTACAACAACACTGCTACAACAACACTGCTACAACAACACTGCTACAACAAACATACTACAACAACACTGCTACAACAACACTGCTACAACAAACACTACTACAACAACACTGCTACAACAACACTGCTACAACAACACTGCTACAACAAAACACTACTACAACAACACTGCTACAACAACACTGCTACAACAACACTGCTACAACAACACTGCAACAACAACACTGCTACAACAACATGCTACAACAACACTGCTACAACAACACTACTACAACAACACTGCTACAACAACACTGCTACAACAACACTGCTACAACAACACTGCTACAACAAACACTACTACAACAACACTGCTACAACAACACTGCTACAACAAACACTACTACAACAACACTGCTACAACAACACTGCTACAACAACACTGCTACAACAACACTGCAACAACAACACTGCTACAACAACACTGCTAAACAACACTGCTACAACAACACTACTACAACAACACTGCTACAACAACACTGCTACAACAACACTGCTACAACAACACTGCTACAACAAACACTACTACAACAACACTGCTACAACAACACTGCTACAACAACACTGCTACAACAACACTGCTACAACAAACACTACTACAACAACACTGCTACAACAACACTGCTACAACAAACACTGCTACAACAACACTGCTACAACAAACACTGCTACAACAACACTGCTACAACAAACACTGCTACAACAACACTGCTACAACAAACACTGTTACAACAACACTGCTACAACAAACACTGCTACAACAAACACTGCTACAACAAACACTGCTACAACAACACTGCTACAACAACACTGCTACAACAAACACTACTACAACAAACAACGCTAACCCCACTACCTTAACCACTCCGATCTACCTACACTACGTCAACCAGTTGCAAGAAAAGAAAATGAAAAAAACCCCATAATAACAAATGTATACATAACATTAGCCCACACTGACCTTCTCAAAAATGTTCCCAACCACCACTACCAACAATGCCATTAACCATCACTAATGCCGACAGCAGCATTAAGAACAACAATGTAAGGCAGACCAAGAGTAATGATAGCACATCAAAAAATAACTGGTTACTCAAGTTTCTCTCATAATTCACATTTCTTTTAGTATAAGAAAAAAAAATGAGTTTTAGAATGGGTACACAAACTGGACATAATATATTTTGATAGAAAGCACACACACACACACACACACACACACACACACACACACACACACACACACACACACACACACACACACACACACACACACACACACACACACACACACACACACACACACACACACACACACACACACACACACACACACTACAAAAAAATACAAAATAAAATCAAGCATCACTTTTAATATGGATGAGTGAGACAGGTCAGCCCGCCCCTAACTGCTAATAAATGAACCCAACTCTGACATAACATTTATCGCACAATGAATATTCAGTGGGCGTCGCTGGATTGGAGTAATGAGAGGGTACGTACCATCAACATAGGAGAGGGAGGAGGGGTATAGTGGGGGTGTTGGGGGTGACAGGGTGTGGGGGGCGGGAACAGCGGCTACAATCATGTGCGGGTGACGGGACGGGGGTGTTGGGGTGACAAAGTATAAAGGGTGAGGAGTTGGCAGCAGCAAAAATGAGGTAGAGGGGATGGGAGTATTAGGATGACGCAACATTATATAGGATAACGTAGCAACGATATGAAAGTAATGGGTAGGAATGGGTAGGAATGGGTAATAGGAAAGTAATGGGTATACTAATGTAGGAAAAGGTTGAAGAAATAGATATAGAAATGACAATATGTGGATAAGGCAAAGATGTGGTGGTAAAGAGCTGAAAAAGTTAAGATGACGTAACATGGGATAAAATAGCAACGATATTTAAGTTCAGTCTTAGCGCTATAGGAAAGAGTGACGGATTAAAGGTATAGATATTACGGTGGTTAAGAGCGGAAGGATGTGTGGAGATGACGGAGTAAACATATGGAAGTTGAGAGGGAAGGGAAAGTAGGAGGAAGAAGGAACGAGGGAGGGAAAGTGAGTATGTATAGTATGTAGGAGACAAGGGAGGTATGTTGTTAAGGGTGATAGGAGAGTATGAGGGAAGGTATTAGAGTAAAAGAAGATAGAATAAGGGTATGAAAATGAATCGAAGAAGAAAGTAAGGAAGCTACAAGAGGCCGTGAGACCTACACGAGGTAGTTCCTGTTACTTAACTCTACCTATATCCACCTCTCTTCCCCATCCATGAATTTATCCAGAGTCCTTTTAAAGACCCCAATAAATATACCTCCAGAATAATTATGTAGTGGCGGCAATAATGTAACAACTCAGGGCCTGTCCGGGAATTGAACCCGGGACCTCTCGCACCCGAAGCGAGAATCATACCTCTAGACCAACAGGCCGCTGTTGAAAAGGTAGATAGCAAGGGAAGAAGTTGTTAATGGTGATAGGAGAATACGAAGGAAGGTATGAGCGCTAAGGGAGGAAAGAATAAGGGTATGAAAAATAATGGTAGATGATATTCTTTAAAAAGGAGAATATGTAGACAGCAAGTAATTAACCACTTCGCGCCCAGAGCTTTACTTTGTGGTATGAAAATAGTCTGTTCTTAGCCATGAAATTACGAAAAGTAGCTTAATATACGAAATTAGCTGGTGAACAAGGATACTAAACAGGTCATATCTAAGGAATATTGCTTATAATTCATTAAAATAGTCAAATGATGGCTAAATTACAATGGATATTACATTCTGGTCCTCAAGGGGTTAAGAGTGGGTGGCGGCAGACTGTACAAAGGAAGGTAGGTGGAAAGGATAAGTGATATAACAACACAGGTATATATGTAGCGTTAATGATAAAATTGACAGTAATACAGTTTGTGACGAGGGTATGGGCGGCTAGATAAAAGTGAAATGACGAGTTTGCAATAACCGAGTGACGTGAGTGATTTGACGGACACCTAACTGACGTTCACTGACACACACAACAACGACCAAAAAAATAATAATAAAATAATGTGAGTTACATCAGCAGCCATAAAAAGCTGGAAAAAAAAGGAATATGTTGCGTCAGAAATTTTTACCCTATTAATATTAGTTTGCATATGACCATTTTACGCATCACACCCCTTCTTTCTCTCATATTTTATTTTATTTTATTCATTTACATCTATTACATATATATATACATATACATATACATATGCACATACATACGCATACACATACATACACATACATATATACATAAAAAGCAGTAATAAATGAGCGGGCATCAGCCCGCCGCTGTAGCCGCAGCCACAGTCAGGTCACAGGTGGGCGGGGCGTGAGGTCACTCCTGCTCCTTAGTGTTCATCGGAGGGGGGGGGCGGCACGCGCCACCTCCAGCAGGAGAGGCAGGTTTTTCTGAAACTGCCGCACGAGGGCGGCCGCGTTCTCCAGCGGGCCGACGCGCTGTCTGAGCCGCTCTGTAGCGAAGCAGGAAAGCAGGTAGTGGGTCAAGGGATGGGGGGCCATATGAGGACAGTGCTCACACGGTCGCTCCTCAAACCCGTCCCTCAGCTCCTCCAAGGTCCCGTAGCCAAGCCGAAGTCGGTGTAGGACGACCTCCTCGGCTCGGGACAGCTGCTGGGCGGGGCGTAACGGCTCGTTGTTGTTCGTGGCTTATTTGTGCCAGGCTGCCTGCCTCCATGTCTGCACCAGCTGGCGATACTATACTGTTGCCCTGCGGCACAGACGGCAGCGCGCCTGGCCAGTACCTTGGCCCCATGGATGCTGAGTAAGACAGTCAAGGCCACCGCTGGATGTCTGGTGGCCTCCCGGGCCGCCTCATCGGCCGCCTTGTTGCCACGGAGGCCTATGTGGCTGGGCACCCAGTTGAACCTTACGCGGCGCCCCTGCGCGGCGAGGCCCTGGATGTGGCCCAGGATGGCGGTGGTGAGCTGCACGTTGTCCATCGGTGTGCGGGGCTGCCGTAGGACCTGCAGGGCAGACATGGAGTCGGTGTGAATCACCACGACCTCCTCCTGTCGGCCCAGGGCGTGCTGTAGGGCGCGCTCTATCGCCACCAGCTCCGTCTGCAGCGTGGAGCAATGGTCGGGCGTCCTCCAGGACAGCACCTCACCGCCCGTAACCACCGCAGCACCTGTCAGGCCTCTCTCAGGGTCAACGGAGCCGTCGGTGTAGTAGACCGCGACCGCGACGCTGCTGGGGACATTGGCGTGCGCCACCGCCTGCAGGGCGTGCTGCCTCAGCTCCTCCCGCGTGCACAACGCCTTCCCAGCTGGCAGTGTGGCGATAATCACCTGGGTGGCAGAGGGCTGCCCCGGTGGCGGAGCGACGTAGTTGACAGCGGGGCGGTCAGGTCCGTCCAGCAGCAGGTGGGTGTGGCCGGGGAGGAGGTGGATGGCAGCGTCTGCCACCCACTGCAGCCAGGTGTTGCCCGGCGATAGGTCACGCTGCTGCTGTGGCAAGACCCTGCGCAGCCTGTCCCGCGCGACAGACTCCCTTGCCTGGCAGAGGATCTTGGCCACCCGACAGGCCACGATCTGTCAAACCCTGGTGGCTAGGGGCACCAACCGTGCCTCCGCCTGCATGACGCGGGTGTTGGCCCAGCGCGGTGCCCCCAGCAGGGTCCTTAAAGCTCGGTTCTGAAGGACCTCTAACTTCCTCTGCTGAGTGAGCGATAGCGCGACAAGCACGGGCGCGTTGTAGTCTACAAGGGCGCGCACAGTGTGCACGTAGAAGAGGCGCAGCACTGATGACGTGGCCCCGGCGTGTGTCCTGATCATGGCCCTCATGACGTTGAGCCTGGTCTCAGCCCTCTCCCTCAGATACGTGACCTGAGTGGTGAAGTGGAGGCCCCGGTCAAGCCACATTCCGAGGTACTGGAAGGCGTGGGTCCAAGCCAGCCTGATGCCCTGTATCTGTAGAGGACCGACCGGGGGGGCTGCGGCCTTAAACATCATGGCCTTGGACTTCTCAGCCGATATCTTGAGACCCAGCTCTCTGCACTTGCAACTGACCAAGTCAAGGGCTTGCTGGGTCCGAGACACCCGATCACCCGGCCAGTGACGACCAAGACCAAGTCGTCGGCGTAGCTGAGAAGTGCCGTGCCCTCCCGGAACGGCAGGCTGACCAGCTGCTCCATCAGGAAGTTGAAAAGGGTGGGGCTTGGGACCCCGCCCTGCGGCGTGCCGTTCTCCAGCTCCCTGTAGCTGGACTTGCGCCCATGGAACCTGACCCTGGCGCGGCGGTGCCAGAGGTAATCCTCAATCCAGGCGAGGAGTCTGCCCCGCACGCCCCGCCGCACCAGCGCGGCCAGGATGGCGTGGGCGTTGGCCAGCTCAAACGCCTTCTCCAGGTCAAGGAAGACGGCGACAGCAGGGCGGTTGTCAATTTGAGCCAGGAGGGCCATGACGCTGTTGGAGGTGCCCACCCCCGTGGTGAAGCCGAAGATGTGTGGGTGGAGGTCTCCCAGGCGCCACAGGAGGCGGGTCAGCACCATACTCTCCGCCGTCTTGGCCGTGCAGCTCATCAGGGAGATGGGGCGCGTCTTGGTCACCTGATTATTCTCTCTCTCTCTCTCTCTCTCTCTCTCTCTCTCTCTCTCTCTCTCTCTCTCTCTCTCTCTTTATATTATCTATATATATATATATATATATATATATATATATAATATATATATCTATATATATATATATATTTTATATATATCTCAGACAGAAGGGGAGAGAGAGAGAGAGAGAGAGGAGGAGAGAGAGAGAGAGAGAGAGAGAGGAGAGAGAGGAGAGAGGAGAGAGAGAGAGAGAGAAGAGAGAGAGAGAGAGATAAGATAAGATTTTCATCCTATCTAGACACTTTGCAAGTACCAACTACAAGGTTATTGACTATACAAAGCGCCGCCACGTCAGCATGAACTAGGCGGACTCGAACCGCTGACCGATTGCACAGGGACGCTGCACATTGGTAACTCACGTCTCTACCAACCTTGCCACCCTGACGGGCAGAGAAAGAGAGAGAGAGAGAGAGAGAGAGAGAGAGAGAGAGAGAGAGAGAGAGAGAGAGAGAGAGAGAGAGAGAGAGAAATGTGAGTGATAGTGTGTACAAAAAGAAAAACACAAGAAGAAGCACCAGAAGACGAACAGGCAATAATAAGCAGAGAGCAAGAGAAGGATGAGGTAATGAGGCAGAATAGCATTATGCACCAACGTTTTACTCTCGACCTTTGAAAACCAGGTCTCGTGTACTGCTTTACTTGTCTTTCTCTATTGCGGTTTCATGATAATGTTGTTGTACCATGAGCAGACCTCCTCCTCCTCCTCCTCCTACTACTACTACTACTACTACTACTACTACTACTACTTAAATACTACTACTACTTACTACTACTACTACTATACCTCACTATATATACTACTACTACTAACTACTACTACTACTACTACTACTACTACTATACTAATACTACTAACTTTACTACCACATGCAGTCCATACTACTACTACTCTATCTACTAACCTACTATCTACTCTACTACTACTACTACTATTACTACTACTACTACAACTTATACTACCACATGCAGCTCCATACTACTACTACTACTACTACTACTACTACTACTATACTACTACTACTACTACTACTACTACTACTACTACTACTACTACTACTATTACTACTACTACTACAACTTATACTACCACATGCAGCTCCATACTACTACTATACTACTACTACTACTACTACTACTACTACTACATACTACTACTACACCCACTACTACTACTACTACTACTACTACTACTACTACTATTACTACTACTACTACTATTACTACTACTACACATACTACTACTACTACTACTACTACTATACTACTACTACTATACTACTACTACTACTACTACTACTACTATACTACTACTACTATTACTACTACTACTACACTACTACTACTACTATACTATACTACTACTATACTACTACTACTACAACTACTACTACTACTACTACTACTACTATTACTACTACTACTACTACTACTACTATACTACTACTACTACTACTTACTACTACTACTACTACTAATACTATACTAATACTACTACTATTACTACTACTACAACTTATACTACCACATGCAGCTCCAGGAACAAAATAATACAAATAATACAACGCAAAGCATATAAATAACGTAAATGTACACACTGAGGTGCCACCGGTTAATTTATTTATTTGCAGTGCGGTCGAGATTCTAGGAAATTACGTTTATTAGAAGTTATTGGGAAGAGGGCATGGAAACTTCAATTACTTTCGAAGGTGTAGTTGTAATAATAATAGTAGTAGTAGTAGTAGTAGTAGTAGTAGTAGTAGTAGTAGTAGTAGTAGTAGTAGTATTCTAGAGTAAAGTACGTAGTAGTAGTAGCGAGTCAGCTCAGTAGTAGTAGTAGTAGTAGTAGTTAGTAGTAAAAGTAATAGTAATAGTAGTAGTAGTAGTAGTAGTAGTTCATCGCTCAGGACGCACAAGGTGAAATCGACCAAAGTGTGATCGCTGAGCAAAAGAAACGATTCTCACGAGACAGGCAGCAAGGGCAGAAGAACAGCCTTGAACACCTTTCGACCATCCTGCCTCCAGACACCGTGAGAAAAATCCACATCGCACAGGAGACGGGAGCGTCCAACTGGCTAACATCACTACCAATCAGAGCAAAGGGCTTCAACCTCAACAAACAAGAATTTGTCGATGCCGTTGCTCTGAGGTACGGCTGGCCAGTGGAAGGACTCCCCAACACCTGTGTGTGTGGATCCCCCAACAACGTAGACCACACCATGACGTGCAAAAAGGGGGGATTCGTGTGTATCAGGCACGACGAGGTGAGGGACCTGACAGCCAGCATGCTCAGGGAGGTGTGCCAAGACGTCTCCACCGAGCCAACCCTTCTGCCTCTAGATGGGGAACTCCTGCGGTACAGGACAGCCAATACTGCCCCTGAGGCTCGCGTGGACATCTGTGCTCGGGGATTCTGGACCAGAGGGCAGCGGACCTTTTTGGACATCCGGATCTTCCATCCGATGGCCGCCTCCCATCGTGAGCTCTCCCTCGAGGCTGTCCACCACAGGAACGAGCTGGAGAAGATAAGGGCCTATGGCGATAGGATCCTGCAATTCGACCATGGTACCTTCACGCCCCTGGTCTTCACCACATCTGGCGGCATGGCCCCCAAGGCTAGGAGCTTCTACTCAAGACTAGCTGACTTGATGTCAGTAAAGAAGCACCAGCCAAGGAGCTCCGTCGCCGCCTGGATGAGGTGTCGCCTCTCCTTCTCCCTGCTCCGGTCTGCCCTCCTGTGTCTCAGGGGTACGAGATACTCCACTCCCTCTAACACGGACATAAGTGACCTCGATTGCGAGGCCACATTGGTAGAGAGTGGGATAAGGGTGGATAGGTTAGGAATAGAGTAGGTTTATAAATTTAGGGGTAGTTCGTTAGTAAATGTATGTATTTTTAGGGGTAGTTGTAAGGTTGGATGCCACAGTCAATAGCGAGGTGGGGCTATGGCGTACCCGCCGCAAATAAAGAGGCGGTGGAGGTATCTTGTAGTAGTAGTAGTGTAGTAGTATAGTAGTAGTATAGTAGTAGTATAGTAGTAGTAGTAGTAGTAGTAGTAGTAGTAGTAGTAGTAGTAGTAGTAGTATAGTAGTAGTAGTAAAGTAATATATAGTATAGTAGTAGTAGTAGTAGTAGTAGTAGTAGTAGTAGTAGTATAGTAGTAGTAGTAGTAGTAGCAGTAGTAGTATAGTAGTAGTAGTAGTAGTAGTAGTAGTAGTAGTGTAGTAGTAGTAGTAGTAGTATTTTTTTTTTTTTTTTTTTTTTTTTTTTTTGTCTCAAGGAACTGGCCAAGGGCACAACAAAAATGGGTAGCACAAAGCCCGCTTAGTTGCCAGTCCCTATAAAGAAGACAGTAAGAGAATAAAATAAAAACAGAGGGGTGAGCCAATTTAGTTCGGGAGGTGTCTTGTTACTCTTCTCTTGAAAAGATTTAAGTCATGGGAAAGTGGAAAAATTGAAACAGGAAGAGAGTTCCAGAGTTTACCAGTGAAAGGGATGAAAGAGTAAAGATACTGATTAACTCTTGCATTAGGAAGATGGACAGAATAGGGATGAGAATGAGTAGAAAGTCTTGTGCAGCGAGGCCGCGGAAGTGGGGGAGGCATGCAGTTAGCAAGTTCAGAAGAGCAGTGAGCATGAAAATAACGGTAGAAGAGAGCAAGAGAAGCAACATTGCGGCGGTGATTTAAAGATTGAAGACAGCCAGTCAGAGGAGAGGAGTTGATGAGACGAAAAGCTTTTGACTCAACCCTGTTTAGGAGAGCTGTATGAGTGGATCCTCCCCAAACATGTGAGACATACTCCATACATGGGCGGATAAGGCCCCTGTAGAGAGCAAGCAATTGGGAGGGAGAAAAAAAAGGACGCAGACGCCACAGCACACCTAACTTCTTAGAAGCTGTTTTAGCAAGAGATGAGATTTCCAGTTCAGATTTTTAGTAAAGGATAGTCCTAGAATGTTCATTGTAGAAGAAGGAGACAGTTGAGTGTCATTGAAGAAGAGGGGATAGTTATCTGGTAGGTTTTGTCGAGTAGATAGGTAGTAGATAGTAGTAGTAGTAGTAGTAGTAGTACTGGCTGAAGGACTAGTGCAGGCATTTGATATACATATACAGCAAAACATACATAGGTTTCACATCAGCTTAATTAATACGCACCGGCAGGGATAATGGAAGCCAAAAGAAAAGTAAATAACAAGAAAAAAAAGTTTAGCTCTAAAGCCAACAAACTTTTACCGAACGTTGAAAAAGGCAATGCAGAGCGCTACCAATCCCTCTGACGATAAATTCTGACATTAGATTAAGGACAAAAACGCAGTGCAGAACCCGGAGCTTAACGGCGTCCCACCTGGGAGGGAACACACACAGTCGCCCGCCCGAAGTTTAATTGGATGTGACTCATGGATTGACGCTTGGGATGGAGAGGAACAACGCCCCCCCACCCCCCCCCCGTTCAGGTGTGTGTGTGTGTGTTGTGTGTGTGTGTGTGTGTGTGTGTGTGTGTGTGTGTGTGTGTGTGTGTGTGTGTGTGTGTGTGTGTGTGTGTGTGTGTGTGTGTGTGGTGTGTGTGTGTGTGTGTTTTGTGTTGTGTGTGTTTTGTGTGTGTGTGTGTGTGTGTGTGTGTGTGTGGTGTGTGTGTGTGTGTCTGTGTGTGTGTGTGTGTGTGTGTGTGGGGTGTGTGTGTGTGTGTATGTGTGTTTTACAACCTACGTAGTTGTCAAACTCGCTATGTCCTGTCCTTTCATAAACTTCTATCATGCGCATTTCAAAAGAGTGTGTGTGCATGTATGTGTGTATGTGTGTGTGTGTGTGTGTGTGTGTGTGTGTGTGTGTGTGTGTGTGTGTGTGTGTGTGTGTGTGTGTGTGTGTGTGTGTGTGTGTGTGTGTGTGTGTGTGGTGTGTGAAGGGGGGGGGGGGCTGCATGCGTTAAAAACCAGGATGAGTCGTCGAGGACACACCGCAAGATTGAGAATAACCTCCCTGAATCCTATTACTCGGTGCACCATTATATTCTCTACGATTTTATAATAAATATCTGCGTATCGTCCGTGAAGAGCGCTGGGTGCACCGTGCTGGCTCGTTCCATGAGACATTCTTTTATTGTATGGATCGTATGTGTCACAGGAGTGTAAGCCCTTTATTGGCAGAGGTTATTGTTTTGTTTATAGTAATCCCTATTTCAGGACCAACACTGCCCATGATATTTTTGTGTACGCAGTCCCAATAAAAGTTATGACACAATGAACAGTAGGTATGAAACCAATCATAGAAATATTATTTGGAGTGGATGTTCGGTTGCTGGTCGTCGTTCTGTAGTGCAATGTGCAGTGTAGTGTAGTGTAGTGTAGTGTAGTGTAGTGTAGTGTAGTGTAATGTGTAGTGTAGTGTGATATAAAAGTATATTTCTTCCTGAGGCCATTGCAGAGGTTTGGAAACCTTGGCTATAATAATCTTGTCCTGTCTTTTGTAGAAATTATTGATATCTCTCTATGAATCCACACATGTTCAACAATATTTGGCCGCTATAGTCAGGTGGATTTATAACATAACACGAAATTCCACAATACCCTTGTTCTGATTAAAAAGCAAAAGCGGGTGGGCAAATGCATGACAAGTATCGCCGTTGATGCCTCTGATTATTTGCCATTCTGGAGGATGGCAACAGAAAATCAATGGATGGACGCCTTAAGGTTTGCAGATCCCATTTCGCTGCTCCAGAGAAAGTAAATAAAGCATGGCACCACGGATGCAAGCAGGACTGAAACACCAGGGCGGAGCAGCAGGCCTCGGGGTGGCGAGCCGAGGTGAGGCGCCGCGCGGAAATCTTGATCGTCTCATCTTTAAAGAAAATATCATGTGTGTGTATGGATGACTATGAGTCCAGGAAAAGTCAGCTTTGTGTCGGAGTAAAGAGGATAGTTTCACATGCCTCAATGCTAAATCAAGGCAGAGGATCACATATAAATACAATTATTATGTTGGTGCAAAAACATTTGTCAAGACGAAAATCAAACATCAAAATATATTCAAGATCAATGCAATTACATATCTATATCCTGCCTCTGACTTTTCCTAAACCATGACAACACGTTGGCGTTGCTGTGCGTGTGTTCCAGCGTGATAGTGACGTCATATGCACTGTCCAAGCCCTCTCGAACAAAATAATATTATTGTCTTATTCTAGACAAGCCAAGTGATTTCCAAATAAAAAAAAAAATTCGCAAAGGAAAAAAATACATGATATCATTTGAATCATGTCACAGTGTATCCATAAGCATGCTATTATGAAAAAGTCGTAAATATTTAAGGAAAATCGTATGTATTGTAAAGGAAATAACATTTTGCTTGTAATTTCATGTTTTTCTTTCTATGATATCTTTAATTACATAACACCCTGCTAGCCCCATCATGCCAAGCCTGAGCCTAACTTACGATACATATTCTTTTCCATTCCATATCCTTTCAAACTTGGGCTTTTTCCTGGCAGCGGCGGCACGCGAGGATTAGTTCGGTGAATGTGTTGACAGGTCGAACCTCTTCACCGCAGCACGGGACCAGGTAAAGGGGGGGGTGTTGTGTTAGGGGGGAGAGAGAGAGAGAGAGAGAGAGAGAGAGAGAGAGAGAGAAGAGAGAGAGAGAGAGAGAGAGAGAGGAGAGAGAGAGAGAGAGAGAGAGAGAGAGAGAGAGAGAGAGAGAGAGAGAGAGAGAGAGAGAGAGAGAGAGAGAGAGAGAGAACGTAAGCCTCAACTAAGTCCCACATCTGACATATAAGCCCACGAGGACCACCGCCCCTCACAGGCACATAACTCATCAATGCCTCAAACGTTCAACATTGTTCTCCATTTAGAGACCGAACTTTTAGTCGCAATGTTGAAAACTTTAATATCACACACACACACACACACACACACACACACACACACACACACACACACACACACACACACACACACACACACACACACACGAGCAGGATTGTCGACCATCGCTAGTGCAGGGCCACAAGCATAGAGTAGTTAGTGGAGGGCAGGACTCCTAACTTCCGCCTCTGCCAGCCAGCGCGTCACAACTCCTCGGCTCAGGGCCATGGCTATTTTCTGTCCGATGAGCAGCGTTACAACATGGACACGGATAAGAACAAGTAGTTTTCGACCAACTGATGATTGGAAACAAACTTCTTAGTAGTGAGTGCTAACCATTACAACCAGCACCCAGACGCTGCCATACGAGTGTGTGTGTGTGTGTGTGTGTGTGTGTGTGTGTGTGTGTGTGTGTGTGTGTGTGTGTGTGTGTGTGTGTGTGTGTGTGTGTGTGTGTGTGTGTGTGTGTGTGTGTGTGTGTGTGTATTCATCTAGTTGTATTTTACAGGGCCAGAGCAATTCTCGTGTGGCCCCGTCTCCATATCAACAACATTTTTATATCATTCATCCTTAGTGCTTTGTGTTGGCCGAAGCCAGCACCCCGGAGAGCAGGTCACAAACCCCGGCTAACACCCGGTACCCATTCACTGCTGGGTGGACAGGGGCTCAGGTTTTAAGGAAACAACCCATTTGTTTCCGCTCCGCCCGGGGATCGAACCCGGGACTTTTCGGTTGTGAACCGAGCGTGCTTCCCCTACACTACGGAGTACCCTTTGTGTGTGTGTGTGTGTGTGTGTGGTGTGGTGTGTGTGTGTGTGTTGTGTGTGTGTGTGTGTGGTGTGTGTGTGGTGTGTGGTGTTGCATACATTATATATACTACATAGTATATATATAATGTTATATATATACATAGTATATATAATGTATATATATATATAGTATATAATTATATATATATATATATATATATATATATATATATATATATATATATATATATATAATATATATATATATAGTATATATATATATCTATATATATATATATATATATATATATATATAAATCCGATAATTCTTCAGGATATAA
This sequence comes from Chionoecetes opilio, assembly GCA_016584305.1. Classification (NCBI taxonomy): domain Eukaryota; kingdom Metazoa; phylum Arthropoda; class Malacostraca; order Decapoda; family Majidae; genus Chionoecetes; species Chionoecetes opilio. Next base: position 48,677 of record JACEEZ010006395.1, on the reverse strand, counting down.
TGAAGCGGATTATTGTAGCCTTTAATTCTTCTAGTGATTAGAAAGTTCTTATCAGACGAGAATAAAACACAATAATAGTTATAACATTGGCTTTCTTTTCCTTTATTGATTGGAATAGCTTACGGCTTGAGCTGAACACTAAACCGTCGCTCCCTTATGACCTAGCGTAACCAATACCAATGAAGAAATGCTAACTAAAGAACCCCTCTCGTGTTTCTATGACCACTGTACTCTGTGATGATGATACTCATACATCTAGTAGGCTATTGTAAAGTTCTTGCAAATCTAAAACTTCCTGATAGTCTTTCGTTTTTGTTTTGTTTTTACATAACAAAGGACTAACCAAGGTGGAAAAAAAGTAACAAAAAGGCCGCTTAGTTGCCAGTCCCTATGAAGTCATGTTAGTTACGCCTCTGAAGTGAGATTATGCCACTCGACAGGAACAATGCACACATCGAAACTCACTTAATTTCCCACTAATAGAATTATCCTCTGATACTACTGACACATATAACATGCATTACATCTAAATTGCCAAACCCCCCTTTCTTTATTCTCTTACTGTCTTCTTTATAGGGATTGACAACTAAGCGGGCTTTTTGTGACCTCTTTTTTATTTGCCCTTAGTCAGTCCTTTGTGATGTAAAAAAAAAAAAAGATAACTGGCACATACGTTTTGCCTTGTACGTGCCATTTGGATAATCACACGTGTACATAACGCCGCAGAACGCATCACCATCTGACTGGTTTGGATGTCACTTTGGATATCACTTATATATTTACACATATATAGGTACTAGATATATATTTGGAGGTGGAGGACAGACTTTGGCTTCCTTTGCCATCTCGACGAGTTTGTGATTAGAACTGTCAATCCCAACAAAGCAATCAGTGCAAGGTGGCTACGTTTGGGAATACATTATAATTATTAACATGTTATCGAAAATACAATGTGAACATGATCTAACTCTCATTCCTCTGAGGATGATGAGGAATATCACTGCGACTATTGATATGACTAATATTAGATATGATTAGAGACACGTGACGTTATTAGCCGAAATGCCACATTACTATTCCTATCTGGTGGTGATATACATAAATCTGTGCTGCTACTAAACTATTATTCACGGCATTAATTTCCTTGACCGAGCAGTTGAGGACACGTGTTATTAATTTTAGGCTTTTATGTATCGATTGTCGCGTTACTCAGAGCTTACGCCACATTTACCTGCGTGCATCCTATCCATAGTGACTGTAAATACAAAACATGACATTTACTTGCGGTCTTCGTCATCTCAGAGGCCTGTTATTAGGGTCAAGGCCAAGGTAGAAAGAGGTAGAGTACACAAGGATCTAAATTCCCTTGGCCTTGATTAGGGTTATGTCTGCCACGATGACAGGAGACATGACAGGCCCTGCAGCCACACCGAAGGCACATCGCCACTACCCAATCTGTTGATTATGCCCGGAAAGATTATCGCCGAACGAATATTTCCCGAACACTGTATATAGAAAGGTAAAGATGGGGGCATACGCTATGCTGCGCGTGGCCTCGATGCTAATCTCCGCCGCATTGAACCTTGAGCCTGATGTGGTGGGTGAGAAACCGTTACCCCGGGACACTGAATATACTGTATAGTGTATACACTGTATTTAGATGTAAGGTATAAAGGAAATTATGAGTGTCGTTTTCGAGCACAACCCTTTCAGACTTCTATCCTAAGAGAAGCCTCCCCATATCAATGTTATAATTTTCCTTGTTTATGCAGGAAACAATAGAATTCCGTACAACACTTTGCTTTCGAACACACACACACACACACACACACACACACACACACACACACACACACACACACACACACACACACACACACACACACACACACACACACACACACACACACCCACACCCACACATAATACTGAGCATGGCTTACAAAATGTTTTTCACGCCATAAAACTACACATAGTACAGCCGCGTTACACTTTTCACCAAGGCCTGGCGACAGCGTAAACACATAACGCGAATATTCTTGGATAAGCGGCTTTATGGTAAATCAGCTCACGGTTGAGGTGGCGAGGAGACGTAGGGAAAGAGGAAGAAAGGAAATGAGAGCGAGAGGAAGGGAAGGAGGAAGGGAAGGAGGAGGGGTAGAAGGAGGGGAAGGAGGAAGGAAGACAGTGCTGGGTGGGTAGGTGGGTGGGTGGGTAGGTGAATGGGTGGGTGGGTAAGGGGGTAGGTGGGTAGGTGGGTGGGTAGGTAGGTGAGTAGGTAGGTGGGTTGGTGGGTAGCAAACGGAAGGGAGGTGAGGAGGAAATGAGAGAGGAAGGGGGAGGGAGGAAACAGTGGAAACAGAGTTGAGTCGCCGTGAAGTGAGGTTTTTTCATGGTGCATAGAAATAACGGAGAAAGGGAAATGGAAGCCAACGAAGCATAATTTGGAATGAACGGCCTAATACACGTCAAGTCGCTACGAAAGGGAAATTATAAATAAAAAGATAGTTGCAATGGAGGAGGAAAAAGGAAGAAATTTACCTCGAGATTCGTAAAAACTAACATAAGAAAGTGTAACCAAAAAATCGGGAGTAGGAAAACACACTTACACACACACACACACACACACACACACACACACACACACACACACACACACACACACACACACACACACACACACACACACACACACACACACACACACACACACACACACACACACACACACACACACACTTAATTACAATGCGGTAGGGTATCCGATAGACCTACACGATTTTTACCTCTGAATACCAAGCACAATAAGCCCTCCCCCTCCCCTACCCCCTTCCTTCCTCCCTCCCCTATCCCCCTTTTTTCCCCTGTCCCCCTTCCTTCCCCCCTCCCTCCGCCCCCACATCAGAGTAGCCTTGAATATTTTCCTTCCCGGCGCCTTCTGACATAACACATTACTTTATCTACCTCCTAACAGAGACCAGGATGACGGTGCCAGGCGTGTCTTACAGGGAAGCAAAAAGTGGATTCAACTCTTTGGTCTAACTAAAGTGTTACATATTCAAGCTGCTCCTAATTTCACACTTACATTCTAGGTTGGGTTGTAGCGGAATTAGAACCTCTATACTCTTTCTCTCAATACGCACGCACACGCACACGCAAACACACACGCACACGCACACAGAGACACAGACACAGAGACACAGAGACACAGACACACACAGACACACAGACACACACACACACACACACACACACATACACATAGACAGACACAGACAGAAAGACATACACACACACACACACACTCTCTCACACACACACACACACACACACACACACACACACACACACACACACACACACACATACACACTCACACACACTCACAGTCACACACACAGTCACACATACACACAGCCATAGGCACAAGATTCCCGGCGGTGCGTCACGTAACCTTTGGGCGCTAAAAGGACGGGGTGCCAGGGTAGCGCGGGCCACTCAAGGGAGCAGCAGTAAAGGTGCTGGCTGAGGGAGGAAGGTCTCGCCTCGACCTCTCCCCTTAGATGCAGCTCATACAGTAACCCTCATTCTCTTACTTTTTCTTTTGCTTTTCTTTTCTTACCATTCTTTTAGTGATATTAATGCTGTATTACTCCTACTATCTGTCTATTACTGTCTATTACTATTATTGTATTGTCCGTAGATTATAATGCTTCATCGAAATATTAAGTGTTCATACTAAAGTTCCGTTGATGTTGGGATTATGTAGAACTAGTTATAACGACAGAAAATTTTAAAAAGGGTAGATATGTTAACAGAGATCTGCAGTTGTTCTTACAAGTCATTTCATTGAAAAGCGAAGGAAATAGGTAAACCCTCAATGGTAAACAATTGTCTATTCATGTACTCGCCTAATATTCAGTCAACGTTAAGTATATTATGCTTCCTAGAATGCACTTATCCACTACTTATCTTGCCGTCTGTCTTTTTCATTTCAGTTTCCTTTTATCTACTACAGCTACCACTTACACAACTGCTACTACCGTCAGTAACACTATAGTTGCCACAGCGCTAATGTCACCAGGCGCCATATATTGCGAATTTTAGCACGACTACAGACTTGTATATGCCACTGAAGACACGTACATAATATAAACTACTGTGCATGCCTCTTTAGTGGCACATACAAGTCAGTAGTGATGCCAAAATTCGTAATATATAGCGCCTGGCGACATTAGTGCAGTGTCGACTATAGTGGTATTGACGGTACTACTACTAGTCTCACTGGTCAAATGGTGTACTCTTCTAAACACACACCGTACATTGTCGGCGATACCACGAACGAGAACAATTAAGAAACCCTCACTCACACTTCTACACAAAGCAAATTCTTTCCCTCAGTGTTATATCACAAGTGTCTACCAAACAAAGGAACCCATGTGTGAATAATAACACACACACACACACACACACACACACACACACACACACACACACACACACACACACACACACACACATACACACACTCACACACGTACACACACACACACACACACACACGTACACATACACACGCACATGGTCACAAAGAACCCTCAAGTCAACATCCATAAATAACGCTTCCCATCACACCCACGAGCCAACACTCCGCGACACATGCAAAAACATCACACACACACACACACACACACACACACACACACACACACACACACACACACACACACACACACACACACACACACACACACAAAACACACACAAGCACAAACACAAACACACCCACACACACTATTTCTACCCTTCGTCGCGTATCTTCACAGTGACTACTATTACTACTCTACTACTACTACTACTACTACTACTACTACTACTACTACTACTACTACTACTACTCGTCACCCGTGGCACTCCCGCCCTTGTGTCAGCACCCAGACCCGCTGCCCGCCCCGCCACGCCCCATGCACCCCTCTTCCCCGCTGGCGTGTCTGCTGGCGGCGCGCCCAGACAGAAACACCTTACAAGGCTACACCTCTCAAACGGCGAGAGGGTGAGAGGGTGAGAGGGTGAGAGCTGAACGCATTTGCACCGCGGAGTCTTATTTTGGCTCTTGTTGTCGGGCGTTGGAGGCACACTCAGGCACAGGTAGGGAAGTGGAGGGAGGGAGATGTTTACCATTGGCTTGAGGTGATAAAGGGGGCAGTAGGTAGGGGCGGGTTGTGTAGGGGGGGAGGCGAGAGTTGTGTAGGGGGGGGAGGCGAGTGTTGTGTAGGGGGGGAGGTGAGGGTTGTGTAGGGGGGAGGTGAGGGTTGTGTAGGGGGGGGTGCGGGGGTCGTGTAGGGGGGAGGCGAGGGTTGTGTAGGGGGGGAGACGGGGGTCGTGTAGCGGGTGGCGAGGCTTGGTTGTGTGTGTAGGGGGAGCGCGGGGGTTGTGTAGGGGGGGGCGGGGGTCGTGTAGGGGGTGGCGAAGCTTGGTTGTGTATGTAGGGGGAGCGCGGAGGTTGTGTAGTGGGGGGGGTTGTGTTGTGTAGGGGGGGGGTTGTGTTGTGGGGGGCGGGGGTTGTGTAGTGGGGAGGGTTGTGTTGTGTAGGGGGGGGGTTGTGTAGTGGGGGTCGGGGGTTGTGTAGTGGGGGGGGGTTGTGTAGTGGGGGGGGCGGGGGTTGTGTGAGTGCTTGAGCTGCCAAGTCTGATCCTACGAGCCAGATGGCGAGAAATAGAATACTGGCACCTATGTATTATGCACTTCCACAATCATTTATTTGCATTTATACATACTGCATTTTCGTTCCCTTGCATGATTAATGATAAGTGGTATCGTTATTATAAAAAAAAATTATAGCACGGTACAGACAAAAACTAACGGAGACGGTACATAAAAAGTATCAAATAATTCACGATAATGATACACAGGAAGGGTGCATCAGATAATTAATCATATATGCACTAATATTTGGTTAATCCGTCTTTCAGTATTAACCCCTTGAGACCCAGAACGTAATTTTCATTGTAATTTGGGTACCATTAGACGATTTTCAGTGACTATAAGCAATATTTTATAGATATGACCTGTTTAGAATCCTTGTCGACTAACTAATTTGGTATATTCAGCTACTTTTCGTAATTTTATGGCTAACAATATACGATTTTTTATAGCAAAGGAAAGATCTGGGCGTGAAAGGGTTAACAAATCACCAAAGTGGACTTCATTATCACTGCCATTGTAATTGCTATCAACACCAAAGTCATTAATATTACCACCACCACCACAAAGCCAAGAATGTCTACAGGATTCATGTGAAGGGAACTATTTGTTATATGAGTTAATTATGCATAAAGCTATTTCCCGCCAGGAGGTAATTACTGCAATGGATGATGTATCGTGTCAATTACACTTCCTGACGGGGAGAGGGACGGCGGGTTCTGGCAGACAAATTACTCTTGTTTACTGAAGGAGATGAATAGTGTATTGTAGACTCATGAGGATGATGATGATGATGATGATGAAAATGGAAACTTAAACAACCTTTCTCACAGTTTGCTCACAAGGGGGAGAAGAGGCCCACCAAAAAAGGTTCAATGTTTTGCCTTGGCTTCTTCAGGTAAAGCTAATGAGGTAGCGCATCTGCACCTGTGCGCTGGACGATACTTGCAGAGAGTAACTTAGAGAGGTCACTCAGTATTTCTTCTTAATATTTGGCAAGGATTATAAAATGAGGAGAAAAGTTTAAAATGGTGCAACGTTTAAATTTTGGTTTCTTCGGGATTGTTAAAGCTATAATGAATATACGTACTTGAAGCCATAGGGACACTGACTTTATTGGGAATTCTACATTTACGAATATTAGTCCTCATAATGAAAAATATGGTTTAATAAGTGATAGTAGAATTGCTCTGAATTAATCTTACATGTTGACTGAAAGCCCCGTCGTAAAACCAAGGTGCATAATGAAGTAAATTTCAAGTTTTCTATTGATATTGGAGATGCGGAATGGGAAATCCATTTTCTTATCTCCACCACTAACATTAGTTGGCTTGCTCGCCCGAACAGGTTCGGCAGGATAACGTCGGAAGCCTACGATGTATATACAAAGGCTTGCATTTTTAAACTTTTTTTGAGAAATAACACCTGACTTCCTTTGCATGGATAGTCTGTGTTCCAGTCCACTCATCACTCGCTATGGGGCAATCTGAGCTAATTTTTCAATCTAAACTGCGTCTGCGCTCTCGAAATTGATGTAATGAAAAGATTATATGAATGGCTAGATTAAATTATGATTCGAAGGTAAACGACGAAGAAAATCCTACGCTTTCATATATTCTCTCCCGTGGAAAAGATAAGTGGCACATATTTTTTCTGTTTCGGGGGTGTTTTTAATAGCGGTACTAATTGCGGTAAGGAAATTGATATTATAATTTGTTGTTCTTGTCATTTGCGAGTGTCTGCCTCGGTGTGTGGCTGTGGTTGTGGTGGGACGGGAGGGAGTACCTGCAGGGGCGGTGCTGGTGAGGACAGTGCACGGTCAGCGGCAGGATTAAGGGCCATCAACAGCGTGAATGACATCCTTTGTTCGGGACTCATTACTCCCCGGCGGCTGATCAATGAGGCGGCTCCGCGAGTGATCCCATGAGACGCGGTGCCCTTGTGGGAGAGTATTACTATAAACGCACAGTATAAAGAAAACTGCAAAATCGGTTCAATTATATCCGGGAAAATATTACGAAAAACGCACATTGTAAAAATAATTGCAAAATCGGTTCAATTATATCCGGGAAAGTATTACTAAAAGCTCACAATGTAAAGAAAAGTGTAAAATCAGTTCAATTCTATATTTAAAGTTGGCCAAGATAATGCAACGAGATGGTCATGCAAAGTAATCCGAGTGTTGAGCTCATGAACTTTGCAAACGACCTCGTTGGATTTTGGATCCCCGTCCACTATAATTTGTGGTCTTTTAGCTTGCAAGAACTAAGCTACTTAAGAGATTCAGGTCGTATATTTTGCTTGTTTCCACTTTATTCATTCATGATCATAAGGCATAAGTTGGAATATATATGTTTCGAATTTTGATTATCACCTTCCTCTGCTTCTTTATTGTTTAACCCTTCACGCCCAGAATGTCATTTCCATGGTCATTTGGGTACCATTAGACGATTTGTTAGTGAATGCAAGCAATATTTTATAGATATGACCTGTATAATATCTTTGTCGACTAACTAGTTTGGTATATACAGTTACTTTTCACAATTTCATGGCTAACACACAATTTTATATAGCAAAGGAAAGATCTGGGCGTGAAGGAGTTAAAGATTGGGTTTCTGGTCCAAACATTTCCCTTACATTTATTTTCCTTCCATTGAACACACACATCTTAATTCTATTGACCTCTTAACCCTCCTACACTTTACCCTTTAATCCTCTACACTTTTCGCCTTACTTCTGCCCCTCGTTACCTTCCCCTGGTCCCCCCCCCCCACGCGGTGCAGCACACACACGCACCGTAACAAGGCGAGGGCAGCTCTTATTAACGAGTCGTACGTCTTACTTACAAGGCCATGAGCCCCTAATTACCATAGTTAAAGAAGACAATCTCGGTTCGCTCGAGCTACTCTGCCTCAGCCTCACCTCGCAGGGGAGTGACGAGAATGAAGGCGATTATGAAATAACACGAACTCTGTCTTTAGTTTGAATTGTATTATAAAGAAAAAAAGAAAAGAAGATGTAAAAAAAAAAAAGAATAAAAAACGAATGTATGTCACAGTTAAGATAAAAAGTGTTATTTTTTTAAGGAAACAAAGTTATCTCTAAGGAATTTAAACAGCAATCTTCAAAATACTTATAAAAAAAAAGAGCTTTTATGTAACTAAAGTTTTCCTAGACTTCTCGTAAACATTCGCTATGAGCTAAGTTTACATTTATAATAGTATAACTTTTTTTCCTTTGAGGTAAATTTCAGGCGGGCAGAATACTTTTCAGTTATATCCAATCGGGGTTCACCTTAATCAATCATCCATTCCATCGCAATTTGGTAGATAATTTGGTAGATAATTTGATAGGTGGTTCGTCTTGTCTTTGCTCACGGTACCCTAACAATTTGTGAATCAGGTAATTAGTGCGGAGTCAATAGGGAGTTTTAAAAGGAGGCTAGACAGCTTTATGGATGGGGATGAAAGGTGGATGTAGGTAGTGTTAAGTAACAGGAACTACCACGTGTAGGTCTCGCAGCCTCTTGTAGCTTAATTATTTTTTTATGTTCTTATGTAAGTTGTACCTTCAACGGAAAAACGTAGCTCACCAATTCTTATATGAGACTCGAGACATATCCTTACATAAGAACATAAGAAAATAAGGAAGCTACAAGAAGCCGCGAACCTACACGTGGAAGTTCATATAAACCTGTTCCTGTTCCTTACGGCACTGGGTCAAGATAGAACCAGCCTGGCGAAGGAGAAGCCCAACACTTGTGCCTCGTATGTGTGATGAACGGCGCTGGCTGTCGAGCGGAAATCCATTTATCCGGAATTACTCTGGCTGGCTGCAGATGGACGTCATATATCAGTGAGGGAAGCTTGTAGGGTCCTACTCCCATACATCAAAGCAAAATACAATCTATCTGCATCTTCTAGACGGAGCATGACGTCGTTAATGTCTGTTGTACAATCAAAGAGTGGTTGGTATGTCCGAGCACAGACTCATATCAATCCTTTCTGACTCAAAAACATACTGATACGTTGATAAATGAACATAAGAACATAAGAACATAAGAAAATAAGGAAGCTACAAGAGGCCGCGAGGCCTACACGTGGTAGTTCCTGTCACCTAACACTACCTACATCCACCTTTCATCCCCATCCATGAACCTATCCAGCTCCTCTTTAAAGCTCCCTAATGACTCCGCACTAACTACCTGTCTACTGAGACCATTCCATTCATTCACCACCCTATTTGTGAACCAGTTTTTCCCTATTTCCTTTCTAAATCTACGCTTTTCCAGCTTGAATCCGTTACTTCTTGTTCTACCTTGGTTAAAAGCCGTAAGAACTTTTCCTACTTCTCCTTTATTAAATCCCTTTATCCACTTAAAAACTTCTATCAGATCGCCCCTTACTCTGCCTCTCTCGAGTGAGTGTAATTTTAATAACTTCAATCTCCTCTCATAACTAAAGTTACGCATCCCTTGTATCATTTTGGTTATCCTTCTCTGCACTGTTTCTAACAAGGCTATATCCATCCTGTAATATGGAGACCAAAACTGAACCGCATAGTCTAGGTGAGGCCTGACTAGAGCCAGATAAAGCTTTAGAATAACTTCCGCACTTCTACTTTTAACACTTCTGGTAATGAATCCTAATACTCTATTAGCTCTATTTCTGGCCTCAATACATTGTTTCCTAGGTCGGAGGTCTGGGCTCACCCTCACTCCAAGATCTTTTTCACCTTCTGATCTTTTCAGCGATACATTTCTTATGGTGTATGTATTACCAGGGTTTTTTCTACCAACATTCATAACGCTGCATTCCTACCAACTACCAACATTCATAATGAATTTGTTTCTCCCTGACTCCTCTCTCTCTATCTCTCTCTCTCTCTCTCTCTCTCTCTCTCTCTCTCTCTCTCTCTCTCTCTCTCTCTCTCTCTCTCTCTCTCTCTCTCTCTCTCTCTCTCTCTCTCTCTCTCTCTCTCTCTCTCTCTCTCTCTCTCTCTCTCTCTCTCTCTCTCTCTTTTACACACACACACACGCAGGTGGATGATTTACACGGATATATTAAAAGATGCATATCTCCGAAATTGCAAGTTCTTAACGCGAGTGTGATCGGCGGCGGCAGCGAGGCCTGGTGTGTTATGAACTTTGCCGGAGCGCGAAGCAGTCACGCTCCCTGGAACACTAAATCCCTGAGGTTTTCTTTCGATTTGCAGCTGTTCTGATTGCAAAACAAGGAACATTTTGAATATGCTTGTGTTTTTATCAGGGAATATAAAACTCTGAGGATGTAAGTACAAGTGGAATATTGATTTTGTCACCTTGTTACTACTTGTTACTACACACATACTTGTTACTTTAGCTGTTTGTTACTTGATACTTTGGCTACACATGAATGTTCAGTATAGAGATGGTCACTTGATAGTCAACAAATAAGGAAATTATTATATAGAAGATTGTGTGATGGTTGACGGTAAAGGAAATAAATCTTTTGAAGCGTATAAGATCACAAGACTTTCTCTGCTCTTATGTAAGCAAATGTATAAAGGGCAGAAGTAATGCTCTCTAAGACGTCTTTTCAATAATCATCTGCCAAATAACATAAAAGACGCAGGTTTATAATATGTCATCAGCATAGATATGGAAAAACAAGATCTAAAGGAAAATAAACTAATATAACTAAGAGGTCATCGTTAAGGAAACTGAAAAAAAAAAATAAAGATCGCCAGGTTCAGACGAATTTTTCTTTTCCAGGAAACTGAAAAAATGTAAATCCATACTTAACCCCTTGAGACCCAGAACGTAATTTCCATTGTAATTTGGGTGCCATTAGACGATTTTTAGTGAATATAAGCAACATTTTATAGCTAAGACCTGTTTAGTATCCTTGTCCACTAGTTAATTTGGTATATTAAGTGACTTTTCTTAATTTTATGGCTCGACAACATACAATTTTTTATAGTAAAGGAAAGATCTGGGCGTGAAGGGGTTAAGCAAGCATCTTGTAAATATATATTTAGAAAGTATGTGGCTAGTGGAGTGGCGCCGATGTTGTGGAGACAGGCAAAGGCAGCAGCACATGCAAGCAGGGGTCCAGTGGACCAAGCTTAGCATCCAAGAGTCTGAGCGTGAATACGATTGAAAACTTTAAGAGATGGATATATTGTGTAGCAACTTTGTAATAAGAGGAACTGACGGCCTGAAGAGCAAGGGGTTAAGTATTTCCTCCCATGTTAAAGAGATGTGTGTGTGTGGGTGACTGTGAGTGTGTGCGTGTGTGTGTGTGTGTGTGTGGGGGTGACTGTGGGTGTGTGCGTGTGTGTGTGTGTGTGTGTGTGGGTGTATGTGGTGTGTGTGTGTGTGGTGTAGTGTGTGTGTGTGTGTGGTGTTGTGTGTGTTGTGTGTGTGTGTGTGTGTGTGTGTGTGTGTGTGTGTGTGTGTTGTGTGTGTTGTGTGTGTGTGTGTGTGTGTGTGTGTGTGTGTGTGTGTGTGTTGTGTGTGTGTGTGGTTGTGTGTGTGTGTGTGTGTGTGTGTGTGTGTGTGTGTGTGTGTGTGTGTGTGTGGGTGTGTGTGTGTGTGTGTGTGTGTGTGTGTGTGTGTGTTGTGTGTGTTGGTGTGTGTGTATGTGTGTGTGTGTGTGTTGTGTGGTTGTGTGTGTGTGTGTGTGAGTGTGTGTGTGTGTGTGTGTGTGTGTGTGTGTGTGTTGTGTGTGTGTGTGTGTGTGTGTGTGTGTGTGTGTGTGTGTGTGGGTGTGAGTGGTGTGTGTGTGTGTGGGTGTGGGTGTGAGTGAGTGAGTGTGTGTGTGTGTGTGTGTGTGTGTGTGTGTGTGTGTGTGGGTGTGAGTGTGTGTGAGAGTGTGTGTGTGTGTGTGTGTGTGTGTGTGTGTGTGTGTGTGTGTGTGTGTGTGTGTGTGTGTGTGTGTGTGTGTGTGTGTGTGTGTGTGTGTGTGTGTGTGTGTGTGTGTGTGTGTGTGTGTGTGTGTGTGTGTGTGTGTGTGTGTGTGTGTGTGTTGATTTGTTATATTTTTTTAATTTTCTATTTTTTTTTATTTTCAACATTTTTTTTATTTTCTATTTTTTTTTATTTTCAACATTTTTTGATCTGCAGCATTTGTTTATGTGCAATTTATTTTTTTGCAACAGTTTTTTATTTTCAACAATTTTTTTTCCAACATTTTTTTTATTTCCGACATTTTTTTTATTTGCAACATTTTTTTTCTCTCATATTTTCATTTGCATCATTTTTTTGTTTGCAACATTTTTTTATTTGCGAAAAAAATATTTGCAGTTTTTTATTTGTATTTTTTTTATATTTGCAATTTTTTTTTTTTGCAATCTTTTTTTTCTTCCATTATCTTTATCATTATCTTTATCTTTATCTTTATCTCTATCTTATCTGTATCTTTAACTTTAACTTTAACTTTATCTTTACCTGTATCTTTATCATCTTTCTCTTACTCTCTTTTTTTTTTTCTCTCTCTCTCTCTCTCTCTCTCTCCTCTCTCTCTCTCTCTCTCTCTCTCGTCTCTCTCTCTCTTCTCTCTCTGCTCTCTCTCTCTCTCTCTCTCTCTCTCTCTCTCTCTCTCTCTCTCTCTCTCTCTCTCTCTCTCTCTCTCTCTCTCTCTCTCTCTCTCTCTCTCTCTCTCTCTCTCTCTCTCTCTCTCTCTCTCCCCCCACCCCACCCCCCCGCGACCCTTGATATTTCATGTAACTCTGTCAAGCTTTAACTTAGATTATGCAGGATTTTACTGTTTCTTGCATCCACGTCATCACAGGCTGAAGCTCACAGTATCTCACTACAACAAGGTGGGTGAGAGAGCTCCTTCATATCGCTGGAGAACGTTGCCTTGAGGTTGTTGGTGTTGATGTACGAGTAGACTTGCACCAACCTTCACTAGTATATCAGGATTAACACAGCGATTGATCATGCAAGTGAATTTCGTGCTGGTTAAAATATACTGACAAAAAAAAGTGAAG
>JACEEZ010006395.1:22500-25000 GCA_016584305.1 Chionoecetes opilio | reverse complement strand
CTCTCTCTCTCTCTCTCTCTATCCAAGTTGTGAACGCAAAACAAACACGGCGACAAAGGCGGCATTCATCCCCACAGTAACTCGAAGGAAACAGGCAGTGGGTCTGTCGGAAAGGCGAATTTATGTCCACTACAGTAGGGATGAGACAATAGGCTCTCGCAAACCCCTGCCTCACCTCGCGTGCAATGGGTTCCTTCCCTTCCCTTATCTTTTCTCCTTTTCGTACTCTTCCTTCAGTACACTCGGCTTGCTTATTGGCTTGCTTTGGTTGCTTGGGTTTGCTTGTTACAAAAAAATATGTAAACGAATTTGACAGGTTTTTTTTTATTTTGGTAATTTGTATATTTATAACTTATTCTAAACACGGCGGGAAAGAAGGCGACGTGCATGTTGTGCTGAGAAAAGGTTCTTAAATAGAGATGAGGTAAAAGACCTTGATTATTACCAGAAATTGCATCTAAGAAGAAATACTCAAAGCTTTTAGAATTAGGCTCCTAATTCTAAAGGCTTTGAAAATACTAATTACAAAACAAGTACGAATATGCGTGTGTATTTTTGTGAGTAAGTTACCTATTAATGGTAGAGGCGTCATTGACTACAAGGGAACGGATGCTTTTCTCTATCGTTTCAAGCTGTAGGCAGAGGAAAAATCAGTAAAGAGGCGAAACATTATACATAAGTGTCCATCAAGTAATAAAATCTCATAATGCATTAAAACTAATAGCCTCATTTCCACTAAATTACTGAACGACGTGAATGCAGAGTAATGTTGCTGTGTTTCGCTGTGACAAAAGTACTAAATAAACATCAGGGTAAATTGCTATGAAAAAAATAGAAAACTAACGCTCATCCAACGCAAGATAAATATTGCTGAGGAAACAATGTGGACCCAGGCTGAATGCAAGGCAACCCCTAACACAGCAGTACCAATGTGTTGCCAGCACCCCTTCCATCGGGAATCCCTGAAGCTTCCCAACCCTTTGCCCTCATACCTCTTTCTTTACCTTCATTCCCGCTCCTCTCTATTCTTACTGTTTTCCAAAAGCTCAGATAATAACCTTCCACAAAAAAAATTAAGGCTTCTTCTCTTGAAATGTTAAGGAATAACACTTTCGCATCGCCCCGGAAGCAAACACTTTCTGCAATAATCGTGTGGTAGAACATCACCCACGTGCTGCCCATCAACCCTTTCTTCGAGGGTGTGTGCATCGGCGGACACTGGGGGGCGGCATGAGTCTAATAAATACAGGCGTCACTATAAAAATTCTGTCTACACCACCACGGACGAGGGCCAACCATGACAGGCCTCAAGTGAAAAGGCGCTATAGGCTAAGACCTGCATGATAGAAGGAAAACGATACCATTACCCATCTCCTTTATATTGTCTGTTTTATTATATTTCTTTTCCCAGTGAATTTCATAATCAAACTGAACAGCGTCACCCTCGTGTCGCGTCCCATGAAAAAGCGTCACCCTCGTGTCGCGTCCCATGAAAACCCGACGTGTTGCTGCAGTGTCATGTTCGGCAGTCACGGCTCCGGTGACTGACTGCCTGTCCCTCTTGTGTCCTTGTCTACATATCACCGCAAACAAATATTCGTGTTTCACAAATGAGAGAGAGAGAGAGAGAGAGAGAGAGAGAGAGAGAGAGAGAGAGAGAGAGAGAGAGAGAGAGAGAGAGAGAGAGAGAGAGAGAGAGAGAGGAGAGAGAGAGAAGAGAGAGAGAGAGAGAGAGAGAGAGAGAGAGAGAGAGAGAGAGAGAGAGAGAGAGAGAGAGAAAAAAAAAATATATATATATATATATATATATATATATATATATATATATATATATATATATATATATATATATATATATATATTCTTGATTTGAAGAACGATCTTAGCAAAATCTCACAGCTACCGAAAAGCAATACAACCCTGGAAGACGGATTTACATATCTATTTGAATCGCAAGGCATCTCGGGACAAGACAGCTCCCAGCCCGGGACGCTGTGATAACAACCACAATAAAATGTGGACGCTGCGTGTACGTAGACGTAAGATTTAATTGAAAGGCAAGTGGCGAAGTAGTTCTGACGTAGAGTAACTAAAACATATCAACCGTTTCCTTACACCTCCAGACTCTGCATAAAAAGAAAGGAAAGCACTGAAATAAAGAAGCTATATACCCGTTCATGTGTTCAGATATAAAAAGAGGAATAGTTGGAAGACTAGCAATCTTCACGTTAGACGATTGAAATACAGAAAAATAATACACATAGCCCAATACACAGACTATCTAAATATGTATTGAGTCAGACGTGGCAGCCATGCTGCAATGTGACACAACGCGACCGCTCGTGATTTTTTTATATCAAATCGACCGTGCCGAGTCGCACTCAGTGACACACCCCTTTGTACCCTCATCAATAAACCTCGGCAAAGACTACGGTTTTCTCCGCATCCCACAAAGTGGCGGCAGCGGCGGCACTGCCTCCTGAGAGACATTGCCATCCGT
>JACEEZ010006395.1:0-12500 GCA_016584305.1 Chionoecetes opilio | reverse complement strand
TTTTCATGCCCGTCCACGATTATAATGACACTAAAAGGAATAAAGAGAAAAGTTCAGAATATCACAATTCACCATTATACCTTCATTACGTCTGTTTGTCTACCTATCTACCTACCGTTTCCCGTTTCCCGTTTCCCGTCTCTCTCTCTCTCTCTCTCTCTCTCTCTCTCTCTCTCTCTCTCTCTCTCTCTCTCTCTCTCTCTCTCTCTCTCTCTCTCTCTCTCTCTCTCTCTCTCTCTCTCTCCTCTCTTCTCTCTACTCTCTCTCTCTCTCTCTCACCCACAGTCCATCAATTCCTTTACGCTTCTAAACCACTACACTCGCCTCATGTATCCCCTGTAAGCTGATCTTGAAGCGGCTGGTGGCCTCAGGGGTCTTGTCCTGATACGCTAGTCAGTGTCAGAGTGCTTGGGGTGATAACCCTCGAAGGATCTAAGTGGGAGCCAGGTGTCTGAAGACAGAGAGGTGGTAGAAATGAGAATAGAAAAGAGAGGGTCAGAATAGTGAAAGATCAATAGACGATAATGAGGAAGAGGAGTGTGACTATATAGAATTACAGTTGCAGTATTTTTCAGACACTGATCAAAAAATGTGCCAACCTTCGTAAGCTTGTTCATGGCTTACCTTTAGTAATCTTAATGATGGGTACAGTTGTCTTGCAAATTGTTTATCACACTTATTTTAGTGTGTGGGTGTGTGTGTGTGGGTGTGTGTGTGTGTGTGTGTGTGTGTGTGTGTGTGTGTGTGTGTGTGTGTGTGTGTGTGTGTGTGTGTGTGTGTGTGTGTGTGTGTGTGTGTGTGTGTGTGTGTGTGTGTGTGTGTGTGTGTGTGTGTGTGTGTGTGTGCGTGTGTTTGTATATAATATAGATAGATAGATAAATAGATGGATATAGATAAATAAATAAATAGATAAATAAATAGATAGACTGACTAGTATAACGCAAGGACGGACGACAGCTCAGAATAGGCACTTGTAGCAAGACTTTTAATAGTATCCAAGAAAATTCTCGGCAAATATTCAGAAAAATAACACCGAATGACGAGATTATTAATATAGTCCAGTTCCTTATTTCGTTTTTTTTTTTTTTTAGTTTTCGTTGGAGTTTTTTGGAGATTTGCAAAACTATACATTTTTATAAAGCTTCGGACCTACTGAACCAGGAAATCAATGTTTATATTTTTTTCAATCACAAAATGGCGGCCAGCTTGGATATTCAAAATGGCGGCCATTTTCGCCTGGATTTCACGATATCTCTGCTTCTAATGGTGGTAGACATCTGATCTTAGTGTCTAAATATACATTTTCAAGTGCGAGGAATATAATGGAACAGTGTCTTTGCAATAAATCATTATACTTATGCTCGTATCCGTAGTCACATACCATGAATGCTCGTGGTAATTGCTATGATTTTGTTCCATTTCTACTCAGTCAAAATTATTCACTTGATCTTGTAGCTGCCATGGAAAGTACTAGAGCAATCATACAGTACTCCTATTGCAATCACAACAGAGCTGGCATGACATATTGATTTAATTAGGACAAGACAAAAAGTGAACAATGGCCACGTACAATGATGGTATGTGACTACGAATACGGGCATTAATCAAGAAAATGTTCAAAAAGTATTCTCGGCACAGTAATAGTACATATTTAATACATTGTCACTGTCAGTCAATCTCATCATCAGAATCACAGTAGTTGTACACAGCATCATCGTCATTGTCACACTGTGCGCTGCACAAACACATATCTGTGCAAGGTAAGACTTGCACGAGCAGCGCTGGGACGAGCAGTCTTTTTTGCAATGACATCTCACCATCTCCAGAATGGCCTTGGGTGCTGGGGGAAGGCTTGTGGTCGTTGGTTTTAGCTGGCCATCATCACCCTTGTGATACCCATTCTGAAGCGGGTCCCAGAGCTGTCCATATTGGCTTGATGTGAAGCGTCCCTGAAGTCATGGAGATTGAGGTGTTCTTTGGCAGCACATCATAATTCGCTATGAGCAGGACAAGAACATCGGTATCAGGAGAGAAGAACGTCATTTCCACATTCCTTGAAGAGTGGGCAGTTGCAGCGACTCCCAGGCTTATCATCAGCGTGTCTGCTTCCTCGTGGTTGTTGTGAGGGAAAGTGACCTCTTGTTGCTTCTTGTGTGGCCTGTGGCAGATGTGATGATCAGCTGGGACGAATCTTTGTTGTAGTCCAGTGTTTTCTAAGCCAGATACTCTATGAGATCGGCCTTTGTCTGGTCATGTGACAAGAAGCGACTCATCATGATGCGTTTGATTCTGGTCTCATCTTGTACTTGATACTGTACTGGGTCCCTTCCTTGTCGCCTCTTTTGCCTGGTTCTGTTCTTCAGGGAATCGGCCTTGTAGGTGTCAAACACAAGAATAATTTCATCAAAGTCTCTGGTGAGGTTCACAAGTCCTGTCATTAAAGTAAACACAGAGATCCTTCACGGTCACAACAGATGCATGTGTCTTAGTCAGCTTCTGGAGAAGAACCATCCCGTCAACCACTGCAATTTTCCAAAGGAGATTGTCAAAATCTGAACCAGTCTCCTTGGGGTCTTCTTCTAGTTGTTCCCTTGCTTCTGTAAGTTCTGGCGTTGCCAATTTGTCCAGTGCGTGAATAAATTTGGACTTGTCATTGCATGACAATGTGAGGACGAAACTGCCTGGTATCGAACCCGGGTCCATCTACACGGGCGATGCCACACTGCTTCGATCTCGTTGCAGTGTCTAGTATGCAATATGCAAGTTGCTTCTGTTGGGCAACACACTTCACTCATGGATCAGGTACTCTTTACTAGTATACGAACCTGAAAGCAGATAGAGCCATGTATTGGAAGTGGACAATTTTTTTGTCTTAAAAATTATATTAATCCAATCCACAGTGCCAGAGGTTATGTGTAGCCCATTGTGGGTTGTTTCATTGGATTCCTTGCCCCTGAAAATGTATGGTTAGACACCAAAATCATAAGACTGTGAGCATTAGAAGTGGAGATAATGTGAAATACATAAAAAAATGGCCGCCATTTTGAATATCCCAGATGGCCGCCATATTGTAATTGAAAAAAATGTAAACTTTGATTTCCTGGTTCAGAAGGTCCCAAAGTATCTAAAAATGTATAGTTTTGCAAATCTCCAGAAAATCCAACGAAAGCCTTTTTTTGTACATTGGGAACTAGACTATATAATAAGTAAACCACTGGATCTCATAACATTAATACATTTTCTATGGAAGTACATACATTAGGAGTACTATATGAAACCTATTAATCTTTATGTAAATTGAGTTATAAAATATTCTGGAAAACAACTCCCACTGGCCAAAAAACGTATAAGGTCAGTGAGCTCTTCAGCATTTTTCTCACATAACAGTGCGGCTCATCCCATTCCCCAACCTTAATGCTGGGTATGTAAGTGTTTTATATTCTGTTCGGCAAGTGTCTGGAAAAAAAGGTAAAAAAGCTTGTCATTACGATAAAAAAAAATTTCCAGTGCATTACATTTACCGCAAGGGTCTCCCAGTGTATGAATGCACCTGCTAGTACACACAACACACGAACAAACAAACACACACATACACACACACGAGCGCATAGGAAATATGTGTGTGTGTTGTATGTCTGTGTGCGAGTATGGGTGTGTTTGTGTGTGTGTGTGTGTGTGTGTGTGTGTCTGTGTGTGTGTGTTTGTGTGTATGTCTGTGTGTGTGTGTGTGTGTGTGTGTGTGTGTGTGTGTGTGTGTGTGTGTGTGTGTGTGTGTGTGTGTGTGTGTGTGTGTGTGTGTGTGTGTGTGCGTGTGCGTGTGTGTGTGTATGTCTGGGTGCGAGTGTGTGTGTTTATATGTCTGTGTGCGAGTGTGTGTGTGTGTGTGTGTGTGTGTGTGTGTGTGTGTGTGTGTGTGTGTGTGTGTGTGTGTGTGTGTGTGTGTGTGTGTGTGTGTGTGTGTGTGTGTGTGTGTGTGTGTGTGTGTGTGTGTGTGTGTGTGTGTGAGTGTGAGTGTATGTGTGTGTATGAGTGTGTGCAAGGTCCTGAAGCCCTATATTGATTCCGTTAAGAGTATATGAAGCGAACATTCCCTCTACCGTGTATAGGAGAGGCGGGCACACAGGCGGCCTGAGAGAGCAGAGGGCAGAGAGTAAATTCCCGGGAGAGTTCTGGTGCGTCGCCCCGGGAGCTCCTCTACAGTCAGCTTCTCTTTAATAGCAGGAAATTGAAGGGAAGGTGGTGTTAAGTGGTGCTCAATGAGGCCGCTATACCCGGGGACAACCATCGCACACATCACCAATCATCACTTTGAAGCATCACCACACGCATCACCAATCATCACTTTGAACACATTCCAATTAAATTCAAGACTTTTTTTCATCTATTTTATATTAGTTATAAACAAAACCACTGTCATCAATCATCATCAATCATCACCTTGAACACATGAAAACTGAATGCAAGCCTATTTTTTTCTATTAGTTATATTATACTTTTTTATATTATCATTATTATACTTGTTTTACTATTAACCCATCTATTATCTAATCCATCTATTATATATTAGTTTTAAATGAGATCAAATCATTCACAAGAAAAAAAAACATACAGGAAAGGAAATCTTATCGATGTGTGTTACGTTCAACTCTCCGTATAAAAATAACCTGGTAACCGAGGTCCCCCTGATGGCACTCACCCCATCACAAACTATTGCAAGTGTTAAGAGAGGAAGAGGAGAAATATCACACGAACGAGTTGGTATAGGGGAGGAGTCTGCATAATCAGAAACACAAATAGAGCTGCCGGGCCACTGCCTCCCACCACTGAAGGGAACCGCATATATACGCACATCCATTTTTATTATACCTTGTTTGCAGACGTCTTTTCGTGGTGTTGTGCAGACAGTTCCTGGCCTCTCGTACCGCACACACACACACACACATATATATATATATATATATATATATATATATATATATATATATATATATATATAATATATATATATATATATATATATATATATATATATATAATATACAAACGCACACACATACACACACACACACACACACACACACACACACACACACACACACACACACACACACATACACATACACACACACACACACACACATACAGAACATGATTGTTGGCCGGGTTGGGTCTGCAGAACGACACACACTCGTCTAGGCGACGCAGGCCTATTTTTGGTCTTTCAATAAGTGACCATCCTTGCAGGAAGTATTGTAGCTACAACAGTTTGTATGTATACTCAAGGGATTTTTTCCATGAGACGCTGAGAACTATGGTTCACGTTAGAAGCAATTGCTATTAGTTATGTTGGTTTAACGTATTCATCATTACATCATCCACATCTCCCCGGTGCAGGAGACAACGCCATGCAGCATCAACCAAATGCTGGCCTGCCTGCACGTCTAGGGACAAGGGAAGGGAAAACAACTCAGTTTACATAAACTTCCATGACTATTCATAAATGAAT
Organism: Chionoecetes opilio; assembly: GCA_016584305.1. NCBI lineage: Eukaryota > Metazoa > Arthropoda > Malacostraca > Decapoda > Majidae > Chionoecetes > Chionoecetes opilio. The sequence goes on along the minus strand of JACEEZ010006395.1, from coordinate 6,994 downwards.
AAGTATAGACAGAGATGATATGAAAACAGTAGTGACCCAGACGCTTAAGTTCCTCTGTGTGGAGCAGATATTATGGGTTCACCGCAGCCTTGAGACGATGGCAGTGGCAGGCAGTGTGCTGCTTTTTTTATTTTTTTTATTTATTTACATCTATTACATAAATATATATACTGTTACGAGCGAGACAGTGAGTTGTCTAGAGGAATGAGTAGCGAGACTGAAACGCCCAAAACCATAACAAAAAGGTGATGGAAAGAAGTAGATAACATAAAAATTTTTACTAATATCAAAAAAAACCCCTTTGTAGAAAGGAGTAAGATGTTTTTGCTTTTGAACACAACAAAGATGACTAAAAAAATGCTTATATAATCTAAATGACCATATGTACTAAACAAGAAAATTTAACCCCTAGAGAAAAACAAAAAAAGAATACAAAGAAAATTTCACCACCAGGTAGAAAAGCAAAAAAATACTAATTAGTTGACTTGATAGAGTCCCGGTGCTATGTTGACTGGTGGTATTACTTAAGGTACAAGAATGGTTTACTGCTATGTTCCTCGAGAGAGTAGTAACGCTTCGCTATATACAGATGATGACTAAAAAAAAGAAAAAGGTTTATAAATGCCCTCTATTTGCCGGGGCTGCTTCCATCAGTTTTGATTTAAAAACACCCCGGGCGAGTCCCGGAGTAGTTCCGGTGCCTTTCCCTTCGTGTTGATTGAGGAAGGTAGTTAGGGGACTCCGGCAGTGTGTGTGTGTTGTGTGTGTGTGTGTGTGTGTGTTTGGTGGTGTGTGTGTGTGTGGTGTGTGTGTGTGTGTGTGTTGTGTGTGTGTGTGTTGTGTGTCCACAGGAGGGGGATAAGGCGAGGCTTATGATACCCCCCCCCCTAAGAGACGCCACTGAAGAAGTGGGTCGTAGGATTTGATGGTCAAGGTGAGCCTCTAGGGGGAGAGAGAGGTCTGCAATTGTTGTCGGTCCCCTTTGTGGGATGGGGTCGGTTGAAAGGGTTTGGGGGAAGAGAGCCATCGGAAAAGGCTTGTTTGGTAAATTTGGCACGTTTTAGGAAGGAAGGGGGGGTTTGTGATCAGTGTAATTTTTAAAAGGGATTTGACTTGGCGGGAGAAAACACAAAAATTTTGTCCCGCTGAGACGATTGCCGGGAGTTTTTCTCGAGGGTGCTGTACGTTTTTGGTGGGTTGAATTTGTGGGGGGTTGCCAAGGGGGGAAGAATGCCCTCCCCCCTTGTAGAGTACAGCTCCTAAGCGGTGTCGGGCATTGTTTGCGAGCAAAGGGTTGGCGAAGTCGGGAGCGATGAGCCGGGACCCTGGGACAGAAGTTTTTAATTTGGGTTGAAGGCGGCTGGAACTCGCCCATTTGAGGTCACGCCCCACTAGGGACCCGGGGTGAGAGGGGGGTAGCGCCGCAAATTGGGACAAAATCCCCGGTAGTAACCTGCCATCCCCAAAAGCGCGGGGGCCTTCCGATAGTAGGGGCAGGGACTCCAAGATGGGGGAGATGTTGGCCTTTTTGGGTCGATTTGGGCCTTGTCCCCCCTCGTGTCCAGGTATGCCCACGTGGCTCGGCTGAAGGTGGTCTTGGCCCAGCTTGTGGCATTGTGCCCCCTGCGCCTGGTAAACATTTCCCCGGAGTTTGGAAAAGGTTGTCCCAATGCTCGGTAAATATCAAAATTTTTTAAGTATACAGAAACCCCACCCGATCCTGTAATAAGTAGCCCATTCCCCTTTGGAAAGGGTAGAAGGGGCATTCCTCATCCCAAAAGGCATGACTCTGTTTTGGAAAAAGCCCAAAGGTGTGATAAAGGGATATTTTTGGGCCCTTTTTCCGTAAGGGGTTTTTTGGTATACCCCTTCGTAAGTCAATTTTTGTTTTATAATTAGTCTGCCCAAACCCTTTGTCGAGAGACATTTTCTTGGTAGGGGTAGGCGCCCGGGAAACAGTCACAGCGTTTATTTTCGGTAGCCCGGCAAGGCGCATTTGCATCCCTTGGGGACGAGAATACATGGTGACCCCCAGGGGAAAATGGCTGGGAATAGCCGCCCTGCTGGAGTAATAATCCACTTTCCCTCATCTGCACTTTTCCGAGGATGAGTCGGTAGGGTGTTGAGAAGAGGAGGGCCCCTGGGAGAAGCCGACATCGGGGGAGGCTTTTCAAAATTTTAGGATGACGCCAAGGACATTTTTAGGTTTAGCATAATGGTGGTTATTCCTCCTGTGAGAGGAAGATAGGGGGTTAGGTAACTCTGAGATTCCCAAAGAGGTTGAGTTTTTTTTTTAAAATCGTTGTTAAAGGGTGGTGGTATTTCAGGTACAGAAATGGTGCAAACGGGATTTATTTGAATCGGGTATTTTTTTTTGTATGGGGTGCAAGGTTTGTCTACTCTTGAAAATTTCGTGTTTAATATAATTAGCTGAGTGCTTTTACCGGGGGAGGGTTTATATAATTTATTGTCACTGCCCTTTTTACTGTTTTATAAGGACCATGGTATTTTTGTAAAGGTAAACCCAAAGATGGAATGAAACAAGTATTTGGTCCCTCTTTAAAGTTTTTACTTAGCTTTACTATAAAAGTTTTTTTTTCATTCCCCCTTGAGCTTGTTTGAGATTGCTTCGAGCAAATAGCGGATTTGGTCAAAGTATTTTTAAAGCCAAATGTTTTTGGTGATATACAAGTTTACGGTAGTGTTGTTTGCATTGTTTTTGATTACCTTAAGGGGCCCCCCCCTACCTTAGACCAAAAAATAGCTAAAAAGGGAGCACCCCAAAGGGGACTCGTGGGTTTGTCTCCCGTAGGGCGAAAGGACGAAAAAGGCAAGCTTCGTCCCATTCTGGTCCGTCATGACAAAACTTGCGGAGAAGTCCCTTAAGGGGTTGGTGAATCTCTCCAAAGCCCCTTGGATTGGGAGGGTATGCCTAGATAGAGTTGGGATTCCAAGCTCTGCAGAACTGGCAAAGAGACCCTCGTGAAATTTGTCCCGCGGTCATTTTGAATTTCCCCTGGGTTCCCAAGGTAGTGAACATTTGGGATTTTTAAACCAATTTTTTTGGCTTAATGTTTTTAAGGGGGAAAAAGCCTCGGGTATGGGGGTTTGGGGCAAAATGTGGGGATGTTTTGGGTTTCCCCTCCCTAGTTTGGGCAAGGGGCCCAACGATGTCAATGATGATTTTTTGAAAAGGTTCCTAGGCATTTGGATGGGTTTGGGGGGTGGGTACTGGGAATTTTTTGGTTAGGTTTTTCCCCATAATCGGGCAAGGTGACATGAATTTATCATTGAAATTTTGTTTTTTTTAATCCTGGCCAGTAAAAATCATTGAGTATTTTTTTCACAAAATTTCTTAATTCCCATGTGACCCGGGTTTTTCTATGAGCGATCTCCCTGATTGGGCCCTCAAGTTTTATTGGGATAAAATTTTTGAACTTCAGCCCCAAAGGGCATCTCAAAAGTTTTTCAGTTTGAAAAGCCTCATAAAACTTTGTCCTGTAAAAGAAAAAAGGGGAATGAGTGATCTTTATCTTTAGGGGTTCGGGGATGGTACCGAAAGAGTAGATGTCTCGTTGAGCCTCAGCAAATAGTTTTTCGAGAACCTTGCCAAGACTTTCGTTAGGGTATGAGGAGGTAGTTCAAGGGTGAGGGGTATTTGAGCAGTTTTCTTCGGACTGTGCACGGGTAACGGCACGTTTGGAAAAAAATTTGGCTGCCCTTTTCATGTGAGGTGGGGTTTTATGGTAATGGTGAGTTTTTTAGGCAAGGGGTGGAATGACTAACTCACCAGCCGCGTAGCTAACAGGAGTTTGTATGAGGAAGGGTAAAACTTTCCCCACTGACAGCAATGGTTATACTCCCTTAAAAAAGCGGACAATCAAGGGACACCCTAGCAGAGGTACGGGAAAATCTGGTGAAAATCCTTGAGGACCCTTCTCCCCTTATACTTCCGTTCACTCCCGGAAGGCAATTTAAGAGGATTGATTGGGGGAAGCATATCCCGCATAATCTGGAGAGGGCGTCCTCAAGAGAGTCGAGGGAGCAGTACCCTTTTGACCTGAAGGGTTTGAAAGGTCAGTAACAAAAGGGAGTCGAATTATTTTGTTCACCCAAACAACTGGGTTTAGAAAAAGTGCCCCTTTTTGTACTTTAAAAACCCAGGGTCAGGAAAATTTTTATGAGGTTGGGCCCGTTTTCTTTGAAATAGCAGAACACACTTTGGTTGGAACCACTATCAGATTACCCCCTTTTTATATTGACCTGAATTTCAATGGGCTGAGCCTTCTTCCTCCCGAGGATACGGGCGATGTACTAAGGGAAAGAATCTCTATTTTAGCAGTTTGAGTAGTTTTTTCTATCTTGTCTGTAATGTGCAAAAGATGAGTAGGGTATTTTTCGTTTAAATTCCTCCAGTGCTACGAGATTTACCCGATCGTCATAATGGTGACTGATGCAGACTTGGCCCGTTTTTAAAAGGGTCTGAAATTTTTCTGGGCAAAAATTTTAGGTAAGTTTGACCAGTATTTTTTTTCATGTTGCGGAAATTTTGTCGGTATCTTTCTGTGGTGACCCCCGGGAAGCTGTAAGTATAGCTCTTTTTAAAACATCAAACGGCATTTTCCTGCCCCCTGTCTAGAACAGTAAAACCTTTTCCTTAAGTTTTGGGTTGACAAGCCAGGTCCAATCCTCTTTTGGACCTAAAAGCGTGGCAGAGGATTCGAACTCTCTAAAGAAAGCTTCGGATCGTAATCAGAGAACTGAGGTAAAAAAAGGAAAAAATTTTGGGAATTGTAATTATTTGGGTTTGAGGGGGGTGACTTTATTCTGCGACGAGGACTTTTAAATGATGGTTTTTATCATGTTCTTTTTTTTCTCTTTCACGCTTTTTTCTGCTTTTCTGCTCTTTTTTTTTCTCTTTCACGCCTTTTATTTGAATGGTTTCGCGTTCGAGAAATTTTTTTTTCTCTTTCACGTTTTCTATCACGTTTTTTTCTTTCTTTCACCCTTTTTCTTCTCTATCATGTTCTTTTTCTGCCCTTTTATAGTTCTTCATTTGTAAGCCGATTTTCACTTTCTCCACTTCTAGGAGAATACTGTGTCGAAGAACCTCTAGAAGTGGTGGTTTCTGAATGAGGGCATTTTTTGGGTTTTTCCCTAATAGTTAAAAATTTGTGTCATTAAGTGTTCCTTTTTTTGTACATGAGGGAACTGGGTGCCAAATTAGCGGCAAAATACTTTAGATGTCTTTAGTAACTCTTTCAGCTTTAAGTTTTTCAGCAGAGGGATTACCCACAAAATCTTCCGCTCAAATCCCCTGATTAAAGTAAAAAAAATAAGAACCACAATAGGGGGAGAAAAGAGATGCCAAGGGGTATTTCAGGAAAATCATCGAGCTATTAACGAACTACCCTGACATGAATTTATAGGGGGAAAGACCCCCGGAGAGTATACTTCGAAAGGATATAACGAGCATGGAGAATACAAGAATGGTACCCACAATACGCACACAAGATTGGCATAAATACTCAAAAGTTTGAGTTTTTAACTGGTCAAATTTAATCGATGAGTTAACTAATTTGGGGAAAATCGCTGGTTCCCTGAGAAAAGAGAGTCAGTATAGCTTACGGGGGGGAATGTCCTACTTGGAAAAAAACAAACAAGCAAAAGGTAATTTTAAACAGTGTGACGAACGGAAAAAGCCTCTACACCAGGCTTGTGTAGGGGTTTTTAAAGGCACAGCTATCCCCAAAGCTCGATCATGTAGCCACCGTAAAACAATAAACCCCCCAACAAAAAGTGAACTCTCCACAAAAAAAAATACCTGGGGGGAAACACAGAAAAAAATGAATTCACTGAAGTGAGATTAAGAAATAACAACCGTAAAAGGTTTTTACATCCCGGAAAGGCCCCCAACTGTTTCGAGCGGGACAGGAGTTTTTCTAAGGAAAGAGTACGAGACTGAAAAGCCCCCAAAACCCTAAAAAAGGGGTGGAAAGAAGTAGAAAAAATAAAATTCTAATACAAATAAACATTGTAGCAAGGAGTAAGATGATCTTTTTTGAAGCACAAAAAAAAGATGACTAAAAAAAAAGCTTTTATAATCTAAATGCCAATAGACATAACACAAAATAATTAACCCCCGAGAAAAAAAAAAAAGAATACTAAGAAATTTTTTCCACCAGGTATAAAACAATAATATAAAGGAGTTGACTGAGTAAGTCCCCGTGTAATGTTGATGGTTGGTATTACTTAAAAAGGGACAGAAAGGTGTTATGCTATGTTCTCGAGAAGTAGTAAAAGCTTTATATATACAGATGACTGACTAACAAAAAAAAAACGGGTTTTTAAATGCCCTTGTATTTGCCTGGGGTGCCCTTTACTCAGCTTTTAGTTAAACACACCGGCGAGATCCCCGGGGTAGTTCGGGCCCTTTCCCTTTGTGTTTATGAGGAAGGGGGAGTTATGGTACTCCAGGCAGTGTGTGTGTGTGTGGTGGTGTGTGTGTGTGTGTGTGTGTGTGGTTTTGGGTGTGTGTGTGTGTGGGTGTGTGTGTGTGTGTCACAAGGAGAGGGTAAGGCGAGGCTTTTATAATACAAAACATATACATTGCACATACAACACATTCATACCTACAGCCCTAATAAATGAGCGGGCACACCCGCCCCGTAGCCGCGCCAAGTAGGCACAGGTGGGCGGGGTGAGGATCCCGCTCCCTTTGTGTTTTTGGGGGGGGGGGGCGGCACGCGCCACCTCCAGCAGCAGGGGCAGATTTTTCTGAAATGCGTCGGGGCGGCCGCGCTTTCGGGCCGACGCACTGGAGCCGCTCTGTACGGACAGGAAAACAGTAGTGGGGCAGGGGGGTGGGGGGGCATATGAGGACGTGCTCACACGGCCGCTCCCAAAACCCCTCCCTCACTATCCGGGTTTCGTACCAAGCCGAAGTCGGGTAGAACGAACTCCCCGGTGGGACAGTGTGGGGGGGGGCGTAACG
>JACEEZ010006394.1:55000-67319 GCA_016584305.1 Chionoecetes opilio | reverse complement strand
AAGAAAAAATTAGACAAAAAAATGGGAATACAGAAATTTAAAAAAACACTAAAAAAAGTCTTGAGACATTTCGTTTTAATTGTAGGGTTTTAAGTGTCTATAGACATTTTTTTTTTTAATTTGAAAAGGTGTCAAATTTGTTTGCGGAATTGCGGAATTGCGGAATTGCGATTGCGAAAAGGCCTATCTGAAAAAAATTGCGGAATTGCGATTGCGGACTGGTGCAGGTCGGAATTGCGGAATTGCGATTGCGGAATTTGAAAAAATTGTGATGCCCACTTTGGTGTTTAGTAGTGTTGTGTGTGTGCAGTAGTGTTGTGTGTGTGCATTTATTGTTTGTGTGTGTGTGTAGAAAGTTTGTGTGTGTAGTAGTGTTGAACCTCAGCAGGCTCCGCTAACACCTGTTTCAGCCACCACGTACTCTGCTCAAACATATAGGGTTGGGCTCCCATCACAATGAGGTTCGTTTTCCTCATATACGCGAGCAGCGTCATTTAGTTCGGTCTCAGATTGAGCATCGTACTCTAGATCTATCACAGGGGACAGATTCACTGTCTGACACCGAAGTACAATCGCTCATCATAACATTTCCCAAACAGGTCTCACAGAGGCGGGACGAGTGTTGTTTACATTGGAGCGTTACTCTCGTGACGTCATCAATAACATGCGTAGCCTGTTGGAGGGAAAGAAAAAAATTCCCCGCGCTTTTACAAAAGCGTTGCTTTTACGGAAATAAGGCTGGGAAATCAATTATTTTGGGGGGATTAGGTGTTTTGAATTAAACATAATTAGGCAAAAAAAAAATTGGGTCTGGACGATTACTTTAAGACCCAAGTTGTGGAAAATGAGTTACTTTAGAGGTGGCTGCGCTGTGAACAGAATGGCGATGAGAGTAATAAAAATTTAAAACGCAGTATAGGGGAGGTTGGATACGTAAGGGAAGTGAGTGGTGGACATAGGTGGGCGCGATAACAAAAAAATTATCACGATAACCGATAAATCGAAAAACAAAAACCCTTATCGGCGAAAAACGATAATCGATAACTGGCGAAAAATTTCTCGCCCAATAAGGCGATAACCGATAAATCGATAAATCCAAAATTCCCGATACTAGCGATAACGATATTGATATTTTAAAATAAAAATCTTAAATGCATCAGTAAACTGTTAGAAAACCTACATTTACCTTTGCCCCACTAATATCTTCTAAATTCAATGTTTATCCTGTCTCTTCACTAATGAAAGTACTTTTTTTTAAGTAAAAAATTTCTACATTTGAAATTTTAAAACTACTAAAAAGGTCTTTTGCACAGCCACAGTCTAGACCAGGTTCTGCAGCATGTTCCCCTTCATAAACATGAGGCATGTTGAAGTTTTCATCAGACAGGGAGCCCCTTTCTTGGCCCTGTTTATGTCCTTGCCAAGGGAGAAACAAGGCTCCACCCCGGGGCGCTGGACGGCATCGCCGTTTTGTACCTCAAGAAGGGTAAATGAGCACCTTCCCCCTTTTTTAAGGCGGGTTGCCAGAGTCTGTCCATTTGCCCCTGCAGCCAAAAAAAAAATTATCGATTTCGTAGTTTGGAACCAAAAGATCGGCGAAAACGATGAATCGATAACGCGGGAATTTATTTTTATCGGAAAAACCGATAACGCCCACCTATAGGGGTGGAGTGGTGGAATGGGCCACTACGCTGAATTTTAAAAGATCCCGTTCCAAGTGTCCCCATAAATTTTTTAATAGGCAACTTGGGGAAAAACTATAGGTGCAGCGCCCAATTTGATGTTATTTTAACCCACGCGTGGTTCTTAAGTGTTCTTGTGTTGAATCAGGTTTTCTAAAAAAACCCAAAAGGCTATGAATACTCATGTCCATATCATAAACTTGGGTTTGAAGAAAAGATTTTTTAAAAAGGGGTTTTCCCTATCTATAAAAATTTCCGGGCATGGCCAAGTCCCTCCAAGGAAGTAATACTAAAAATTTTTTTTTTGGGGGTAATAGTTTTCCATTTTTTTCTGAAAGGGACAGACATTGATTTTTACACGGGTAGTATGACTTTTTTCTATAAAAACCAGAAACGCCAGGGCTAATTTCCCCCATTAAACTTTTGAAAAACACGGCCCCCCAGTGTTACCGTGTAATGCCCGGAAATTGGGAAAAGACAGGATGGAAATTCCTATCATACAACCCCCGGGTTTATGTATCGTAAGAAGGAAAAGTTTTCAATAACCATTTTTAGTAGGGCCTTTGGGCGTTTTCGCTTCACATTGGTGAAGGAAGTATTTTGGGGTCTTACCCTAGCATTTTGTGCCGCGACCGAAAAATCGAAAATTTTTGGGGTCCTCGTTACGGTAAGTTTTTCGCGAAATTTTGAAATTTGGGCAATTTGGCCCAATAAAAGGCCCAATTTCAAATTGCGAATGAGAACCAACGTCGTAGAGACCTCTTTGGGCTAAAATTTGAAGTTTAAGAGGCAAAAAATGTTTTTTAAAGTACCCCCGTGGTTGTATCTTTCGCTTATGAAACTATAATGGAAATTAGAGTAAGGGGAAAAAATGGAAAAAAAATAAAAGGGAAAAATTTTTGGCCTTAATTTTCACATAAAAGTCCAAAAATGTTTCGGGCTGTATCGTTTCTAAAGGACTACCGTCGATTAATAGAAAATGGTAAAATTTTCTCTGCGCCCCCTCAGGGTCGTATTTTTATGACTACGGTAATGAAATTTTCGCAAATAAATGAAAAATTTTCTTTGGCTATAATTTTAGAAATTAGTATAAACCCCGTAAATAAAAAAAATTTCTTTTATTATATCGCCATTTTCCTTCCCAGGTCTCGAATGAAATCGTGTTCTTTTTGGGGTGCAACTAAGGGAGATGTGGTCCTTCGACCTGGGGGAGCCAAAAGAGGATTTTCCGGGAGTATGCTGCCAAGTGGGCTTCGAAAGGCAAATTTCTAGAGGCCCCACAGGATGGATCGCCGCCTTGGCGACCTACACGTCGTCATACCCATGCGGGGTTTGCAGGTGTTTTCCCCGGGAGGGAGCGGTTGACGAGGGCTCCACGAGTCGGGGGGTGTACGGACCCGCCGCAGTCCGCAGATTTTGGCCGGAAACCAGTCAACCGCGGAATTGAGGCCACATAATCCTCACAAGGCATTCCTAGCTCTCAAGTTCTTTTCCGGACAATGGAGAGCGCCGAAGAATTTTCCCGCCAGGATTGGCGAGGATGGAAACGGTTTCCCTTCAAGAAAGCCCTCGGATCCTTGCCCAAAAGCGCGATCCTGAGGTCGCGGGATCAGACGACAGCCCCTTGAGAAAGTTCTCCATGAGTCCCCGATGGCCCCCTGTTTGAACTACACCGGGGCTGTGCGGACAGGAACTGGGCGCGGCCCCTGAAGCGTTGGGGGTTCGGACCTTTTTCTTCCCCCATAAACGAAGCTCCTACCCCCGGGTTCGCCCCGGTTTTACGTGGCCATGATGCGGACCTCCGCCTCAAGAATCCAAGAGGTGGACGTACTTGGAGAAACACTGGGTCGTCCGAAAGTCGTTGGTACCTTTCACGCCCCCTTGGCTGCGACCATGCCTTGGAAAGGTGAACCGGACTCTGAAAGGGACGGTGGGCTTGTAGGGATCACGAAAAATCCCTCGACGGGGCCAAGTTCCCCTTCTTGATCCAAACGAACTCTTGGCAATCAAGGCCAAATCATTCGGAATTCTGCTAGGCATCAAAGCCCACAAGACAGCCCAGGGGTCCAAAGAAGACACACGAGATGACCAAAGGGGTTTGCTGGTCTCTTCGCCAGAAAAACCCCTTCATCGGAGAAACCCCAATCCACCACCGTCCTTTTTCCGCAAGGTTGTTCCAATAAGATGGGGGACGCAATGACAAGATGGGAGATGGCAAGGGAAAACTCTCTTGAGTACGAGAGGGAAGGATCAGGACTGCGAAGCAAAGTCCAATGGGAGGTCCTGCTCGTCAAGCCTCCCAATACATTCAAACGCTGGGCAAAAAAAGCCAAAGTTTAAATGGAGGGAAGCAGGGATTGTCACGGGATCCTCAGACTTCATCGGGCCCCTGCTGCTGCCCTCCAACTCGCAGCAGTCTGGACCTTCGCACCATTCTCCAACTATGAGTTCCCCTGTTCCCCCTTTTCCCCTCTTTGACGACCAAGGCCACCCGCGGGTCCGCAAAAGTCCCTTCTCAGGGTTTCTGGAGAAGAGAACCGGCGGTCTCCACGGCCTCGAAAACCCCTTTCTCCTTCGTGCTGGCCTGACGGATGGCTTCCTTCAGCAGACCCCGTTCCGGGTCAGAAAACTTAAGGACCTGGTTGGACCCCTCCTGCGAGAGTTCCCCCAACGGGGGTTTTGGGCACGGGAGTTGCACCTTGTCTTTAAAAGGTACGACACCGGCGCGCCCCTAAAGAAAGACGAGGGAAAAAAGGAGCCCGAGGTGGGGGATACGATATCGACATCCAAGCAGCGACGAGGAAAAGCTGGAATGACCTGCAACATCTTTTCCACCAAAAGCAAAAGACGCTTGACTCTCTCATTGCCTCCCAAATCCACCCCCCATTCATGGGGATTACGCGTCGTCTGCCGGTTTGGCGCGACAAAACCGTGGGAAATTTTGCCCGGGCGGAGCCAAAATTTGTTCAGAAAAAGAAAGCGGACACTAAAATGATATATCATCTTCCCTGCTCAAAAGATGTGGAGGCAACCTAGTTTCTCCGGGCACTGAGTCCTCGCCTCCTCCCCCGACACTTCCCCAAGTACTCCCAACACGTGCCTCCAGTTGGGAAACGACTTTCAAGTTCGCTCATCCACGATGAACTGGGCTCTCAGCGGATGTGATCACGTCCCTTCCATGCCTGACTGGTTGCGACAACCCCTTGCGCCCTCTTCAGGAAAGACAAGTTGAAAACTTGGCCTGTGTTCCAGGCGGCCCACCAGGGAACCCCCGACCTTTGGGTACACCCGAAGCCCTGGTCGCTGAGCAAAGAGCCTGGACGGCTGTGCCGACGTGAGCAAATTTAGGTATACCCCGCTCTCTGCCGCAGGCGGGTGGACGGGCCTTTTAGAAGAAAAAGGTTGGGCGCACTGGCCCTCCGACAGTCAAAGCCACCACCCAGCACATTATGCAGCCCCGCTAAGGGCGTCGTTGGGAGGGGGCGGAAGAAGGGTTGGTGACCCTCGACCCCCGACCCCAAATACGGGGCTACGGACCAAACCCCGGCGCCATCCCTTCCACCCCGCCTCCCCCCCCCGCAAAGATCAGGATGGGGTGCAGTGCGGATGCAAAAACGAAATGCTCGACCCAAACCTCCGTGTCAAACCCGCAGATCCTTGTTCGGAGCTTTTCGATTGCTCCCCCCGAATGTCATCAACGCGAGGAAGATGGCATGAGGACGCGATGGCGTAGGCGACTAGAAAATTCGATTTTTTCAAATTGTGAACGCTCGCTATCCAAGTAAAAGGATTTTTTGGTTCTTTTTTAATTTATTTTCCAAAAATACGCGGAGGAGACTCGGTTGGTTGTTGAAATTTTGTTTTCTGGGTTAATACTCGGGGGTCACTTCGGGCGGAAAAAGGGTTTCGTTTTACCTTAGGTGAAGAAAAATTTTTGAGGGTCTTATCCTAAGCATTTTTCAGTTGAAAAAAACCCGTTTTTACGCAAAATTGTACCACCTTGCACAAATTCGTTAATTAAATGTGTCCTAAGAAAAATTGTTTGTTATTTTTTTTTTTCTAATTAAAAAATTTGTTTTAATTATTTTAAAACTAGGCTTTAAGGCCAAAAATTATTCCTTTTATATTTTTCCCAATTTTTTTCCACTTACTCTAATTTTTCCCTTATTGACAGTAATCCCAAAAGATAAACCAGGAGTACTCAATAAAAATTTATGCACTCTTAATAACTTCAATTTTAGTCAAAAAGAGGTCTTACGACGTCTGGTTCCATTCTGCAATTTGTAATTTCCAATTTTTAGCCCAAATTGCCAAAAATTTCAAATTTTGCGAAAAAATTTCGTAACGAGTGACCCAACTAGTTTTCGGATTGGGCACAAAATGCTTAGGATAAGACCCCCAAAATACTTCCTTACCTAAAGGGGAACGAAAGCCTTTTTTCCGCCCTAATGACCCGACATATGTTGTTTTGGGGAAGTTTTCGCCTAGGCCCAGCAAAATTGGGGGAAAAGGTTATTTCTTTTTATACTAAGGTCAATCAAAACTTTTCTGTTCTCGTAATTTTATCTTTTTATAATTTTTCTTTCTTTCTCCCATTACTTTTTATCTCCCCCCCCCCCCCCCCCCCTACACCCCGAAAAAAGTCCGATGTGGGGAATTTTTTTGCGCCCTTTGATAACTGGTGAATTTAAAACTTTTTCATCCCCCCCCCTTACCCTCCCGACAGATCAAGGGGAAAAATCTTTGATTCTTAAGTCCTTCAAAATAGACACAATATGCAGACCGTTTATAAATGGGGGGGTTAGTCAGTTATTCGCTAAAATTTAAAGTCGACCAAATTTTTTATTCCCCCCTCCGTACCTCGCGCTCTGGAAAACACTTGTAGGTGAAAAAAGGGAGAACACCTCTCCCCGAATTTAGAAAAAATGTATTAAATTCTTCTATATCAAAGTAAAAGAAAATGTATTTTAGGGAGCATTTCATTATCTTGTTTCATTAGCTAATTTGGTCATCGTGGTCTTATACTCCCTTTAGGGAAGCCTTTTCCAAGGATCCGAACATCCCCTTTTTTCCCCTTTCCCAAATTTGCCGTGGGATACCCCGAGGACGTTTGTCATCTCTCTACCCCTTCAAGTAAGACATACAGTAACTCCCCCCATCTTCCCCCTTGTTTATAGTTATTATCATTAAACTATATATAGGTACGTTGTTAGTTTTTTTTTAACGCATGGAGGCCTTGGCCCGCCTAAAGTGTATTAAAAAGTCATCTCTCATCCCTTCAAGGCTCCCGGGGAGGTTGCCGAAAAAGAAGCCAAGCCACATACCCCAGGAAAACCAACCAACCCCTTACTCTCACATTTTCTCTCCCATATAGATATTTCCTGATACCTAAGTGCTCAGTTTATACGGACATAGATGGTGTTTTAAGGACAAAATTTTAGTGAGTTAGGTTTTGCTTCGTAGAGCTTTCCGCGCCAAAATTAATTTAAATGTATCTAGGATCTCAAAAAGAGAAATAATTTTTCATGGTGAAAAAAACCGGAGATGTTAAAAATATAGCTTCTTGTGTTTATTGCAAAACCCCAGGTGTTTATTCCCTTGTTAGGGAAATACTCCCCAAGTCTCCAAAAAGAGTTTCAGCCTCACTCGGTATAATACTAAGTATCCACCCCGACTACCAATAATTCTCATATAGTAAATCGTGTTCAGGGAGTAAACCATAGAACTACTCCCCTAAAACTGGTGGCAGCATTTCCCCTTACTACCTTAAGTTCATCCCAATTTCGGGTGTGACGAGGAGATTTTATTAGTCAATGAAGAATTCTAAAAAAATTAATATCATTCAACCCAAAGGTGTCAGCAACTTAAAACCCTGGCATCACACCAGATCTACCAGATTAATATGTGGATCTACAGATATTAGGTCGTTTTAAAATTTTTAGATCTTGCTCTAAAATTGGCTAAATCAAAAGATTTTTTCTCAGATATATCCCCCAAGTCAATAGATTTCTACAGGTATTTTGGGCCCGAGTTTCTCAGATTTATATGAATATTGTCTGGCAACATTGATGGCCCATCTCAGGCTTGTCTGCCACACTTACTACGATGTATATAGTCTGGGGTAGAGTACCTTGAATAATAGATAGCGACAGCTCCATTTATGGGCGCCATCTTAGTACCGGGGCCCTCTTCGTTCACCCAAGCCCCGCGGAAAAGTTCTCAAGGCATGACCCCGCAGTATATCATGTCATACATGTATAAAGGATATACTGTTACTTCGGAAATGCTTTTTCTATAAGATTATCACATAAACATAGTAAAACATGTTAACTCCGCGGACGCCGCCGCTCCGCTACTCCCGAAGAGGGGAAGGAAGGAAATTGCGTGCGGGGGAGGCTCAACGGGGGGGTGTTATATACGTAGCTCCTGTTTTAGCGTCCCCCCAACCCGCTATGGTTCTTCCAATCGGTCGCTGGTCGTGGCATGACAAATAACCCCGGCACCTCTACCTGAAGGCGCCGGGTTGGGCTTTATCTCCTTGTACCGGCAGGGACGACGGGGCAGTGCCCGTAGCTTCGGAGATACGGGGAGGGTTACCTCCCCAGGCTTATAACGCCCCCGGGGTTTACCCGGGGGGCGACCCTCCCTGTTCCCCCCGAGGCCCTAGCTTGCCCTAGTTGCCCGGGGTCAATCCATATCCCCCCGCCCTGTCATGCACTGTCAATCATATAGATACATCACCATCTGCTGCGTCGCCTTCAGGAAGACCTGTATGTGATGCTAAGAGGTCCTAAGATCCTGTTGCAGGTGCCTCGTAATGCCCGGGTTCCGGGGGGAAACCCCGAGGAAGCCTCCTGAAGGAGGTATTAGTAGCGCGTTGTAGTCGCGTAGAGTTTCACCTCCAGCCCACGCCCGCCCCTAGTGCCTGCCCCAGCGCCCAGTGGCTCCCTAAGAGCCCTGAAAAGAGGCCCCCAGGGGTAGGTAGTGTGGAGGGACGTCATGGTCTCGTAGAGTAGCACTTCCCTACCCCTGGGGCAAAGTGAGGGCGCCCCCTTTGGGTTTCCCCCCGGCGGATCCGGAAGCCATGGCTTGCGGCCCCAGGGGAATCATCACCGGGGGGCAGGTTGCAGGGACATTTGGTTCGTAGAGTTGCACTTCCCGTCCCTGGGGTTATGCGGGGTATTCCTTAGGTCGTCCGTCGAAGCTCGTCGTCCTTTGGGCAAAGTCGAAGAGCCACAGGGGCAACGCCGAGCCGCCGCTATTTTGCCCCGCCGGGCCCCTTCATATCAGGAAGCCCAGTGAGGAACCAACAGGCAAAGCACCAAGGGCAAGGTGCCTGGCAGGAAAAACGTCAGGGACTTCGTAGAGATGAGTAGACCTTGCCCCGGAGACAAGCCGAGAGTGGCGGGCGTCGGGCGTCTTGGTAAAGAAGACGCGGCGTGTGTTGGCAAGGTACTTGAGCCGCGTGGTATCGGAATGGAATACCACTAACTCGCTCACCGCGCTAAAGGACACTAGTCTCGGTAAGATATCACCGCGACGGCCCGGCAAATAAGACGTTTGGCCACACCGCAGGATATATCGAATCTGTTCCTCTCTCACTATGTGTTAGCGGAGAGCCCCGCGTGTTTGTGGTGGGTACATGTCAAAGGTTATTTCAGTGCTGACATAAGTGTGAAGTGATGGCGGTGAATTGAGGGATGAAGATTCGCACTCTTCCTCTTCTCTCGCCTCTCAACCTTCTCAATCTCTCCACACTTCTCCCTCACTTTCTCTCATCTCTCTCACTCTCTCTCTCTCTCTCCTTCTCTCCTCCACTCATCTAGTGTTTCGCCGGGGGACGGGAGGGACCCTGAGCTGTGGCAGCAAATGGGCAGGTGGCGCCCCGGCCACCCCTTCATAGGGCGGAAAGGAAGTTGTTGTACGCACAACAGTCCAATTGCCTCTCTCTCTATCTGACCCCGTCAGCAGTTACTCGGCCTCTGCCCCTCATTTCTCTTCCATTACTTCATCTTCCTCCTTCTCTTTCCCCATGGAGTCTCCGTGCCCAGGCCAGTCACAAGGCTCCACAGGGCGGCAGCCCCGCAACATAGAGAGAGAGAGAGAGAGAGAGAGATAGAGGAGATAGAGAGAGATAGATATATATATATATGATAATATCTTGCATATATATGATATATGCATAGATGCAGTAATATAGATAGATAATATATATATAGAGAAGATAGATAGATATGATAGAGATAGGAGATATATATATATGCATGATAGCATAGAGATGATGATATATATAGTATAATAAGTAGATATATATATAGAGAGATATATAGCATAGAATATAGATATACTATATATAGAGATATATGAGAATGTATATATAGTAGAGAGTAGAGCATATATATATGAGATATGTAGACTAGAGTATATGATTATGATAGATAGAGATATATATTAGATAAATGAGATAATATATATATATATATATATAGAGAGAGAATATAGATACGAGAGATATATATATAGAGAGAGAGAGATAGATATGAGAGATGACGCAGATGCAGAGATGAGGATAGATAGATATCGGCAGAGATCTAGAGAGAGAATAGATAAAATATGCATATATAGAGATGAGATATAGAGATATATATATATAGATATATGAGATATATTATATAGTATGATATGATGCATAGAGAGATATATAGATAGATACTATATATTATTTGTTTTTCAAAAAAATAATATAGATGATAGTATCATATATATATATATATATATAGATATGAATTAGGATATATATATACTATATATATATATATTATATATGATATAGTAGATATTTAATATATAGATGATATATATTATAGATTATAGACTTGCATTATAGATATATATATATATATAGCTATATTATCCTATATATATAGTGGCTATATATATATATATATATAATATATATATATATATATATATAATTAGGGAATATGATATATATATAAACCACTACCTAATATATCTATATATATATATATAACATATATATATATATATATATATATATATATATATATATACTATATATTATATATATATATATTATATATATAGATATTATATATATATATATGTGTGCTTGTGTGTTGGGTTTTGACTCTTGTAACACTAAGTACGTATGTTGTTACCTGATTCTGATCAGATGTGGTTGATGCATAACGTTCGTTTCTTGTAAGATCGAGCTTTCTGATTCTAATGTTTTGTTCTCGTTGCCGGCGATGTCCTTTTTTTGGGCCGCATAGCTGACAGTATGCTATTCTTGGTCGTAAGGCGCGATGCTCACCGGGCTCTTTCTCCTCAGGCGGCTGCGAAGAAGAAACTCCACGTCCTCCGGATGGATGACGTATGCCGGGTTAATATGGCCTTAGATGACACTTCAGTTGCCGGTAAATTCGTCTCAATAGAACCATCGTGGTGAGTGTTCACTGCAGCATCACAAGGTTATGGGCCACTGGTTTGTACCCTTCTCAATGAGTGATCCTCGACAGTCGACACACACGCACTGACATCATCTCATGCATAAACCATGTATTCTATTGGTACTAAAAGGTCAGCGTAGTAGCTGTTTAAGGTGGGGTTGATAGTGAGGGAAAAGCAGCGGCTTGTGAGCGGGACGGAGGCCGCGGAACGAGTGAGGCGTTGTTTGAAGCCTTGAGGTGATAGCCCTAACTCCATGACCCTTGTCTGTATATATACGGAGTGCTGGTGGCAACTATACGCGCTGAAACAATGATTATAAGAGGCAGTAAGCAAAACGATACCGTAGACCACATCCATCCTGGTGAAGTAGACATGATTGACTAAGAAAATAAAAAAAATATTATGATTTTTGAAATACTACTCCGATTTAGGTTTATACCACCTTGAGACACCAACAGTGACGACTGTAAATGTGTTATTTCTTTCGCAGGCGATACATGACAGCTTTTCAATTCTGTTTTTTGTGTATACAGTGGACTGTGTGTAAGTTTTAGTATGTTCTTGATGTCAGCTGTAATTTTGTGTTATCAATGGAATTATATTTTGTTTATTGATATTAATATTGATAGCATGGTTATGATGTCGTCAAACTGTACTCCTACCTGATCTTCTAGATATTCTTTACTAAATCATCGTTTAAAATGGCCCCGTTCGGTAACAACAGTAAAACATGCGTCGTATAAAGTCAGGACAGTCTCTTAGACCGTTTCTAATTATTTTATGCACAGTGACGGGCCCAAAAGTCGTGTGGGCGCCAATGATGACTGGCCAGAGTCACGAGCAAACAAACCTCTTGAGGCAAGCCTCATGTTTTATTTTATTTATTAAATTTTTTTTTACATCACAAAGGAAAATGACCAAGGGGCACAACAAAAATGGGAACACAAAGCCCGCCTTAGTTGCCAGTCCTATAAAGAAGACCCCCATTAAGAGAATAAAATAAAAACAGACGGGTAGGCAACATTTAGTTCGTGGAGGGTTTTTACACCATCTGGGTTTATTAACCAAGCATAAGAAGGAATACTTGTGGCCTTACAATATGAACAAGGCTTTTCATTCCTGGTACGACTCATAATTTGTTATAATTCATAGTAAGACATGCC
>JACEEZ010006394.1:37500-50000 GCA_016584305.1 Chionoecetes opilio | reverse complement strand
TTTTATTTATTGTGGGATTATGTTTTTGTCTGCACTTTTTTCTTAAAAATCTGTTTTGAAATGTCAGATAGCGTGAAGCTTTTTATTTTATTTTTTAATTAAACGTTCTATTTATGGCTGTTTACGTCTGATTCGACCAGCTTGCGAAATGTGCATAGATCGCTTCACTTCGATGCTGCGAGTAAAGAAGTGTTGTGAAGGGCGTGGCAAGTTGGGAAGGATGGATGGTGCAGTAGGCATATCGTTAAAAGTTCGACGATGGTGATGATGATGATAATAATAATGATAATAATAATAATAATGATAATAAATTGTCTATTTGTTGTGAGAAATATCAATACATTCATTTGTCTTGAGGCTCTCTAGGTATTCCTTCCAGGAAAATATCTTGGCTCCACCTTGCTTCTCATACATCTGTGTGATCCTGGTTATGACACAGACTGACTGACGTTCACGCTGAGCTGATTATAAGGAAGTTAATGAGTTGTGCGTGACTTTTCGCTTTTATACACACTTGTCATCCAGTCGCCTTTACGTAACGGCGAGATAAATACTCCTCCTCCTCCTCCTCCTCCTCCTCCTCCTCCTCCTCCTCCTTCACCTCCTGTTGTTCTTCCGCCTTGTGAAAAAATCCGGTTCTTCACTGAGGTGAGTAGAGTACGATGAGCCAGTCGGAGCTATTTGACCTCTGACCCCTTACTTCCGGGTTCATTGACCTCTAACGGTATTTTTTATTTACCCTCTTGACCTCTAACGGTATTTTACTTCCTGGTTCCCACACTCTTATGAATGGTCTACGTAGTGTACTTCAGTGACCTTGTCCTCTAACGGTACTTTACTTCCTTGAATGTGATGTACTCCAGTGACCTCTAACGGTACTTTACTTCCGGGTTCCCACGTAGTGTACTCCAGTGACCTCTAACGGAACTTTACTTCCTTGAATGTGGTGTACTCCAGTGACCACTTTACTTCCGGGTTCCCACGTAGTGTACTCCAGTGACCTCTAACGGAATGTGGTGTACTCCAGTGACCACTTTACTTCCGGGTTCCCACGTAGTGTACTCCAGTGACCTCTAACGAATGTGGTGTACTCCAGTGACCACTTTACTTCAGGGTTCCCACGTAGTCTATTCCAATGACCTCTAACGGTACTTTACTTCCGGGTTCTTATATGAATACTCCAGTGATTGTGGTGTACTCCAGTGACCACTTTACTTCCGGATTCCCATCATAAGCTTAAATGAATACTCCAGTGACCTCTAACGGTACTTTACTTCCCAATCATTTACTCCATCATATGGTTTTAAATAGTTACTTCAGGTTGACCACCTTCACTTTTACTCATGCGTAAAAAAAAAAAATCCAGCTACTTTTAAGAGATATTTTACAAGAAAAAAAAAAAAAAGCGGAAAAATAAAACACGAATAATGATACACAAATTTTATATAGTAATTTTTTTTTTATTACAACATGATAAGAAATTCCACCACCACATTATACATACCCGTCACCCAAATAATAATAATAATAAATGAACCTACATAAATCATCACACAAAACAAAAAATAACCTTCATTCTTCCCCTATTCGTACATATCCTGTCACCGCCACCGTCTGGGGAGAGAGAAAAAAAAAGGGTCAGTGAACGTCGTGATAACTTTCTCTTTTTTTTTCCTCTCTTTTTTCTTGTTTCCGGATGTTTACCTCAATATTGTTGCGACTCTTCATACTGTTGACCAATCCTCAGTTTCTTCCTCACCTCCTCAAGGCTGAAAAGAAAAAGAAAAAACACAATATTAACTAGTTAATGATTTTTTAATTTTTTTTTATTTTCATTTTTCTGTATTTTTCTTCTTAATACCTACTCATTGTCATCTGCCAGTGAGTCATCATCATCATCATCTTCTTCCTCGTCCTCCCTAAAAAAAAAAAAAAAAAAAAAATGAAAACAACGAATAACACCAGGATGGTAAGGTATATTAATAAAAATAAAGTGAGGAACTTACCTTTTTTTTTTTTCTTAACCGTTTGCAGATAACACGTCCAAATGTTGGAATGCAAGGGGGCATGGGATTGAGGAAGTTGTAAGCATGAGACAAGACTAACGTGTCATTGGCAGTATATCTAGACGGTGTAAATATCCGGAAGAATCTTTGTAATCCTCCCCTCAACCCGTATTTACATATATTGCTAACAAGAAAAATAGCGTATGCTCCGCAGGTGAGTGATTGGAGGTTTTGTACCCTATAGGGTAAATGAAGGTAATCTAAGTGATGCATCTGATTTTTAAAATAAACAAAATGTTTTCCATATGATTCTATGGGGAGGGCGAAACTATCCATGAAGGCAAATGTGGTGGATGAGGTAAAAAGACTAACCCAATGACCCATTGCTTTGTTCGTAGAATCATGTACGTTCACGATAAATAGTAAAGGTGATGTAATTTTGCGAATTCTAGGAACAAGTCCTTTCAGGTCATCACCACTGTAGACCCCAATAAAGGAGGGACACTTGCGCAGGGGAAGAGCGACTTCTCTACTGTTCATTATGCCCTTACGTCACAGGATACGGTTCTCTTAGAGTCAATACGAATCACTCCCGTGGATTCCCCAAACATAAGAATACACCGGTTTTTATTTTGGGGCGAGGCGAAATTAAGCGATACGCGAAGGTTACCACTAAGTTCTTTGGATAGAGTTCCCTCTTCACTCCCATCGAACGAAAAGACAAGAATTGTGCGACCGTTTTTAAATGAATCTCGAGTGAGTAAATGACTCTGTTCCAATCCTAATGCTTTCAGAGTTTCGTAATACAAGCAACTAAATTTATCTTTCGCAAAATCCGATGAAATTTGATACACCGGACTTCCATTTATAGCGATTGTTACATCTGTGAGGTTACCGTGTTGAAAGTAAACTCCATTAGCGTTGTACTGCCCTGTGAGTGCCTCCAAGTCAACTATCACGAGATAAAGCCTGCGAGGTATCACCTGCGACCATACGAGATCGGCGGTGAGGGAGGTTTGATTCTCACCTAAAATGTATGATTTGTGGAGAGTTCTATTATAGATATACTCAACGGGTTCGCTCATAGATTGGTTCAACGCCTTGAGTGCGGAAGGAAAAGGAATGACACGATCAAACCAGAGACGAGCTGACCTGATGATGTACTGATAGTTTCTATCACTCTTGTCACTATTTATAACGAAACTTTGTGACCCCATCTCGAATCTTATACGCAAATTTACCAGATCGATGAGAAAGGCATCGATACTGGCGATATCAAGCATGACAGGTGTGCACAGATTAATAGATTTATTACTGCGAGTTAATGCAGCCGCTTTCCCCTCGGGTGTGTCGGATTTGAAGGAATCCTCTGTGAAAGTGTGTGGGGTGGAGGTATTAGAATAAAATCCCCCATTTTTTGCAATTGTTTCAAGTTGATCAGGACGGAAGGTGGTCAAAGCTTTAATAAAACCCCATATCGCGAAAGTATTATTTGACTCCACCATTTTTTCATTAAGGTAACATGTAATATTTTTGTATAGGGTGGAAGAACCCGCCCCTTTGGCGAGAATAGCGAAGTCGTCATCACCCAACGGTGTTTCCCCATTTACCTTGGTGAGGGAGATATCGACCTCCAGCGCCAGTGATGATAAATCAACATATTGCCCGTGAATACCGGGGACTCTAAACTCGAGATAATTATCTCTTAACGCATGATTGATTTGGTTGACAGGTAAACAGTCGAGCCGTTGTCTAGATGAAATAGTTGATTCGATATCACGAATCTTTTGAGGGTTGGGGAACTGTGAAGACACTGCTGCGGCATACCGATGGACCGGGGCCCCCATCCCCGTCCCCGGTGTATATGGTGACGCCATGTTTACGCAAGTGAGTTAAAGCATGGAGAATACATCGTCTTTATACTCTTTTATCTTCCTCTTCTTCTTCCTCGGTTTTTTTTTTCTCCTTCCTCCTCCCATAAATTTTTTTCCTACTCCGCGAAGGGCGTCTACCCCACGCTTTCTAATCGACTGTTTAAGAGGTTCCCTTCTCCCGATATCGTCTAATATCCCCTTACCAAACTCAACGGCCGCAGGTGTTAAGGTTCGAATAAGGAAAGGTGCCGCCCGGCGAATTAACCCGCTTAACACACCAAAAATCCCACCTCCTCTAGGGTGGGAGGGGTTATAGATTCTGATATCCTGTAAACCCCCGCCTTTAGAAGAAGAAAAGAAGAGATTTATAAATTCTTCCTCCGTAGGCGGTTCGAATACTACCCTCATCTTGTCTCTTTAAGGAATGAGGAAATAGTTATGAATCACCCGTATTTATTCTATCGGTCTTATATGCAACGAGAAAATACATTCACTGTTGTTGGCGGGGAAGGATATTTCCCGTCCGTTTTGATCACGTAGACTAATTGCAATACTCTCTATTTGTTGATGAGTGTTGATTCTGCAATAGTTAATTCGTTTCTTCTCATGAAATTTCCCCCATTTCCACATATCAAGAATGTTTACCTGTTGATCCCCGAAAGAGGAGGGTTCTACCCTATCGCAATACGCGAGTATACACGAAACGCCCCCATCCGTACGCGGTTGGTTAGGAGCCGTGATGTAATTGATGAGAGATTCTTCGCCCTGTTTTTGGTAGAGGGTATACCATGTATCCGGTAGGAAACCTAATATTTCACCGATTCGAGTCTCAAACCGAATGAATATATGTGAAAATGATTCGACACCGTCATTGCCTGGGTTTTGAACCGAGCGTATATTTAAATTTCCTGCTGTTGCTCCTCGACGTGACAAATATTTTTCTTGAGAGAAATATTTCTTAAATTCACCATGCAACACTTGTTTTAAATGTTTTGTAATGTCTGCATTCAAGATGTGAAGGAGACTGTTCATGTTGGAAGCGGGGAGGGGGACTGATGGAGTTACACGTCCTAGGGGGAAGGATATTGTGTTCTCCACATATCCTATGAAGTCTATCCCGCTTCCGATCTCATGGGGGAATAGTGAATTATATTGGTCGGGACAGACAATATCCACCAAACCGATTTCATATTCCAACTTAGGATTAAGAGTGATGGGGGCCGGGAATCTATTCTCGTAACTGGAGGAGGAGGAGAAGGAGGAGGACAAGGATGAAAGGAACACTACTCTCTCCCCGTCCATGGTGAGAATGAAGACCCGGGGGGAACTGACCAATCATATACCGGACGAATATGGAGAACACAGGTTGACGAATAGTCGTCATCAAAGTGTACTTCTCGCTTCAGTTGATCTACTAATCTGATAGTAATGCTAGCCAGAGAAAAAGTGTTTAAAGATTTATAAACAGGGTATGTAAACCCCCTTCCTCCTGCTCCCTCCATTATAAAGGCATCCAAAACAGGGAGGAGTTCGTTGCCATAACGAGTGGGTGAAACTACATCGCATTGACATAATAAATAGTCTACCCCCCCATCTTGAGGTCGAGGATGTTTGGGAGCCGGTCCTTCCCCCCCTCGATAATTAAACCCCATGACCGCAGCCACTCTGCTACCGAATATAAGCTCCGTCTCGGCGTCAAGGTCAACCACTTCACACCTACCTTTAATTTTATTCCACCTTAAGCAGGGGGAGTTGAAAAGTGCAATTATGTGTTGGATGCTTTCACCATTTGCAATATTGCGAGATGGAGCATAAGTAGCTGTAATTTCACCACCGCTAGTTACCTTTATCTCACTTTCACTATCACCAACGAGCAATATAAAGTAAGCCTTGGGATACATAAAGTTAACGATCCCCACCTGATATTGTTTGTTAGAAGATAATAATATGGGAGTGAACAGGGTATTGGTAAAGTGTGAGGGGGTATTATTGTTTGTTTTCTTGCTTGTTTTCTTGCTTGTTTTCTTGCTTGTTTTCTTGCTCGTTTTCTTGCTTGTTTTCTTGTTTGTTTCCTTGCTTGTTTTCTTGCTTGTTTTCTTGCTTGTTTTCTTGCTTGTTCTTTTCTTGTTTCTTGTTTCTTCTTGCTGCGTGCTGGTTTCTTTCTTCTTAGTGCGTTTCTTCTAAGACGTGAGTGGAATGAGAGTGTACGAGTTTGCGTAGGCAGTGGCGCGAAGTGTCATGTAGGCCTATAGCTGGCGGGTGGCGTCGGTAGGGTGTAGCTAGGCGGGTGGCGCGGGTCGTGGCGTTGGTACGTTGGCGCGAGGTGTAGGCTGGTGTCGACCCATGCGGTGGCTTGAGCTGGCGGGGTAGGTAGTGGGTAGCTAGCGAACGGCGGTCGTGGCTCTGTGGGGGCGGGAAGCTGGCGACGGCTGGCTGGCGTCTTTTTTTCAGTTTTTCCTCTTCAGTTTTCTTCTGTTGTTCAGTCTCTTCGGAGTTATTATACGTGGATTCAGATCCTTTTCGCTAGACACCACTGTTACTGCTGTTACCGCTGTTAGTGCGGGTTTTGTTGTTGCACCGGTAGTCATGCACTCTGGTCATGCATGGGTTGGAATAATCAGTCGGTTATCTTTCTTGGTTTTAATAAAGGATAACAACTGTAACTTTCATTCACTTGTAGTGTTCAGGAATTCTCTTTTTCTCTCGTGTTCACTCGCGTGTAGAATGTTCAAGTTCTCACTCTGTGTCTCGTGTTCACTCGTCTCTCGTGTTCACTGGTAATGTTGGTCTTTGCCCACGGTGTCGTGTGTGGGACTCTACGCACGGTCACGTGTGTGTCTTACGTGGACCAAAAGTTATCTGCCTCAAAAATTAGACTCTTTTTCACATCTAACCTATGACCATGACGTCACATCGCGTCACAACTTGGAGGACCTATCATAGACAAGACATGTACTGTTCTCACTTTTTCTTCAGCCAATCATGCAAGCCAAAGAACTGCTGAAACTACATTTTTGTAATCTAAACCTGAATCTTTTGTGATGACAAGCAGGAAGAATTATCGGTTTCAGAGCTACTCCGGCGTTACATTTTTTTTCTCTCTCTCTCGCTAATAAATCATTCTAGCTAACTTGTTTCTATCCTTATTCAGACTAAAACACCTATTACATGTGTGTGTGTGTGTGTGTGTGTGTGTGTGTGTGTGTGTGTGTGTGTGTGTGTGTGTGTGTGTGTGTGTGTGTGTGTGTGTGTGTGTGTGTGTGTGTGTCAGGCCCGTAGCCACGGGGGAGCTATAGGGGGGCCTAGCCCCCCCATGAAACTCATTAGCCCCCTCATAAGTTTTTTTTTTTTTTTTTACTTCGAAGCGTCTACCATTTGTCTATACACAAGGAAAAAAATACGAAAATTCAAGCCAGATTTACTACTTTTTCATGACACCTGATTTGGTTCTCTACAGCTACATTCATGCATTCCAGCAGAAATTCTAATAAAAACATACTAGTCTAGTAGAAAGATACGTGGAAGGAAAGGTAAAAGAAGTAAATCCCCCCATACGATGGAAATAGTTCCCTCAAATTTCAAGTCCTGGTTACGGGCCTGATGTCATTCACCCATGGTCTTGTCAACGCAAGCCGGACTCGCGATCGCCAGTTTCACCCTCCCGGTGGGAGCTTAGAGCCCATTATTACCGATCTTTGGGTAACACTGGAACCCCACACACCACACACACCCATCCCCTTTCTCAAGGGAGACAGTATCCGCCCGAATTTTTCAGTGATAAATCCTCGGGAGCAGCGAGGACTCGAACCGGCTAACCACAGAATGGCAGGCCAGCGCGCCATCCACTTGACCACCGGGCGGTGTGTGTGTGTGTGTGTATGTGTGTGTGTGTATGTGTGTGTGTGTGTGTGTGTGTGTGTGTAATCACCATTGTCTTGTCCACGCGAGCTGGACTCGTGATTGCCAGTTTTACCCTCCCGGAGCGAACTTAGTGCTCTTAGGACAGATTTATGGGTAATACTGGGACACACCACACCCCCCCATCCCCTTGCTCACAGGGGACATTAAATTTTGTCAAAGGGGACCCGAATTTGTCAAAGGGGACCCGAATTTGTCAGTGGAAAAAATACGGGAGTGAGCGGGGATTCAAACCGGCTAACCACAGAATGATGCGCCAATGGTGTGTGTGTGTGTGTGTATTCATCTAGTATTCATCTAGTTGTATTATACTGGATCTGAGCTACACTCGCATGGCCCCCTCTCCATAGTTACAGTTTATCATTCATCCTTAGTGCTTAGTGTTGGCCGAAACCACCACCCCGGGAGGCGGGTCACAAACCCCCGGCATCACCCGGTACCCATTCACTGCTGGGTGGACAGTGGTTCGGGTGTTAAGGAGACCGCCCATCTTTCTCCGCTCCGCCCAGGGATCGTACCCGGGACTTCTTGGTTGTGAACCGAGCGTGCTATACGTTCGGATTCGGTCCGAATCTTATCTACGGAGTACCCCTTGTGTGCGTGCGTGCGTGCGGCGTGTGTGTGTGTGTGTGTGTGTGTGTGTGTGTGTGTGTGTGTGTGTGTGTGTGTGTGTGTGTGTTATTCACCCATGGTCTTGTCCACGCGAGCTGGCTCGCGATCGCCAGTTTTCACCCTCCTGGTGCGAGCTTGGAGCTCATTATTACCGATCTTTGGGCAATGCTGGGACCTCACACACCACACACCCCCATCCCCTTGCTCAAGGGGGACATTAACCGCCCGAATTTGTCAGTGAAAAATCCTCAGGAGCGGGGGGGGGACTCGAACCGCCAAACCCCTAGAACCCATGGCCTTTCACGTTTATAAAAACCGACCTTTCCGCGCGGGTTGTGTTTGTGTGTGTGTTTTTGGTGGTGTTGTGTGGGGTGTGTTTGCCGCTTCCCCATCAGATGACTTGCAAGTGACTTTTGCAGTAGAAAGGGAAGGAAAGGGACGCTTTTTTCCGGAACTTTTCGTTAAAAGAGAGAGAAAAGAGAGAGGAGAGAGAGAAAAGAGGGAAAAGGGGAAGGGGGAGAGAGAGAGAAAAGAGAGAGGAGAGGAGAGGGAAGAGAGAGAGAGGGAGGGGAGAAAAGAGAGAGAGAGAGAGAAGGGGAGAGAGGGAGAGGGGGGCAGAGAGAAGAGGGGGAAAATGGGAGAGGGAAAAAAAAAAAATTAATAAAAGAGTAAAATCGTAGTTTTTTAGTGAAATTGTCATATGTAATGGGGCAAAATAACTCATCTTAGATCCCCTTTCCAAGATGATATTATTGGGACAAGACTTAAAGAAACCCTTTTTTAACCCATTTTTAAACACTCTAACACTTTATTATGTTTCCCTTTTTAAAAATATTTTATAAGGGATTAAAAGGATGGGGGGTTTTGCAAACACCCTTTTTTAAAAGCAAAAGTTTTTGGGGCCCAAAGGTTTGTGGAGAGAGAGGGAAATCGCCCAAACCCCAAATTTTTTTTTTTTTTGCCTAATTATGTTAAAATGTCATTCAAAACACCTTTTCCCCCCAAAAACAAATTTTGTTTCCCGGCCCTTTAAATTTTCCTAAAAACACGACTTTTGTAAAAACGCGCAAAAAAAAATTTTCCCTTCCCTCCAAAAAAAGGCTACGCTGTTTTGATAAACGTCCCACAAAGGAACGCTTCATGTAAAAAACATCGTCTGCCTTTTGTGAGACCTTTGGGCAAATGTTATGATGGGGGCTTTGTACTTCGGTGTAAAGCCAATAAATCTGTCGCTGTGATGATCGGGAATTACATGCTCAATTTTAGACCGAACAAAAATGACCTGTTTGGGCGTATATGAAAAGGGAAACCCAAAGATTGTGATGGGGCCCAACCCTATATGTTTACCCAGAGTCGAGGTGGATAAACATTTTTTTGCGGACCCTTTCTGGGGTTCTCACACTACACCCAGGGCAAAAAAAAACAAAATAATTTCTCAAAGGGTTTCTTTTTCCATCAAAAAATTTTTATTTTTAACGTTTCGTTTTCGTTCCTCCTTCAAACATAACGTTCCTGAACCGGTTAAACAAAAATTAAAAACCCGGTTTTAGAACTTTTATTCCCCAAACCCAGGGAAAAGGGAATATGCTATTAGCCCTAAAAAATAATAATGCCTCTACATGACTACATTTTTAAAAGGGGGGTAAAAAACCCCTACTTTCATGGTGAAATTTTATCCAAAAAAATTAAAACCGTTTTAGATGTTCGTAAAAACCCATATTATTATATGATTTAAATAAGGAAACACATTTACATATACAATAGGAAGCGGGGTGTAGGGGAAATGAAAATCTCGGGTCGTCTTAAAACATAATCACTAATTTTTTTATTAATATTATATAGGGTTTAAAACTTTTTTTCGAAATATCCCACCCACTAATTAAAAAAACCCAAAAAAAAATAAATTTAAAACATTTTGGTACTCCAAGAAACTCAAATTTTAGGACCTCACACTAAAATTGGGCGAAACCCAAAGCATTGGGGCTATAAACACGAAAAAATTTTTAACAAAACTCACAAATATATAACTCTTTTCAAAACTGGATATTAATCTAAGCATATTTTTAAATTTAAAACCCAAACTGCAGTATAATTTTTAAAACGATTGCACGTTTGGGAATTGAATGAAAAAAGGGAAACGATGATTTTTAAAAAGGGGGAAAACAATATTAAAAAGTTTTTTTCCAAAAATTTTCCAAATTAAAATAGGGGCTTTTTTCCGATATTGATATTTTTTTTCCCCTGCTTTGCCAATAATGTTTTTACAATTTTTTTAAAAAAATTTTTTTTCCTGCTTTTCCCAAATTTAAATTTAATGTTATACATTTTAAAGAAGATTTTTCCGCATTCCCATTTTGAATCTTGTACCCTGTAAGGGCCCAAGGGAAAGGGAAACCTGTAACGTAAAATACAGAAAAAAAAAAGAAATCGAGCCAATGTTTTATAATTCGCCTTGTTTTTGTTTTAAATGATCTTTGCAAAAATCTTACACAAACAACTGATATTTATATAAGGATAACCCCAAAATATTGTACATTTGTCACAAAGACGAAATTCAAAATTTATAAAAGGGAAAAAAAATGTTATTCTTCAAAAATTTTAAAGGAAAAGGGGTTTGCAATGATACCATTTGAAAAAAAACCACATGGGTAAATTCCCCAAGTGAAAAAATTACAGTAACCTTTTTAATGTTAGGGTATTAATACGATCCCTTTCCCCTTAAAATCTTTTTGGCTACTGGAAGTGAAAAGGGAAATGATTACCAAAAAAGGGGAAAGGGAAAAGGGAAAATTTTTAATATTATTAACCGGTACGGGATTTCAAAATGGGCGTTTTTGCTCATAACGTAAATAGGGATAACTTTTTTTCTTTTCGGGTTTTTTTCCGGCTAATTTCTTTTGGGTTTCGGTTTTCTTTTTCTTTCCCCTAAACCGATTCCGCCCTGCAAACACACCACACCCAAAACACTACTACACAACACAAATACTACTACACACAAACAAACCCACTACACACACACACAAACACTACTCCCCAACACACCCCCAACACAAAAAAATCTACCAAAAACCCACCCCCAAAAACCCACTACCCCACCCCCCCCAACCCAAACAATGTGTGTAAACACACCAATTTGTGTGTGTGTGTAACCAAATTGATCCAAAAAATGTTTGTTAACACATGTTTTTCCACAATGTCCCCCACCCCAATTTGTGGAGGGCCCCTTGACGGAGTCCCTCCTATTGTTTAAAAAAACTGTGTTTTCTGTGCTTGCCCCTTTCCCTGGCCCAAATTTTTCCCGCTCTGTCACCCACTTCCACCCCTTTCCCTTTGCTGGAATTTGGGCTCACATCCACCTTTTTCCCTAAAAAGGGGTAAACCGTTCTAATCCTTAAAAACAAACCGGCCCCCTATAGTTTTGACTTCCTCCCCTTTCTAAAGTTTTTGAATCTTACTTAATAAGAAAAATTCTTAAGCCTATCTGCTCACAATCTTCTATTTTGATCGCATTAAACGGTTTCCAAAAAGGGCGATCTACTGGCGATCTTCTAGTTTTCCCTTTCCCTAAAATTTTGGTCATCCCCCTTTTGGGGTTTCGGGGGGGGAAACTTTTTGCTGTTGCCCTTTGGGCATATTTAAAAGCCCTTTTTATAGAGTCTGGCCCCAAATCTTTAATTTCCAAACTACCCTCATTCGGGTTTCTATCCTTCTCTTTTTGTAAACCTTTATTTTTAATTTCCTTTCAAACGTTCATTTTCAAACTACTGTAAAACGGACATTGTTTCTTCTCCTAAATCTATCAATAGTGGTGTTTCCCCCGGGGTTTTTTTCCTATCACCCCCTCCCCTTTCTATTTTTTTAATGATCTTCCCAAGTCTAACCCCAAACCCTATCCAAATCCTACGGCCCGATGATTCTACCCTGCATTTTTTAACTGTTTATTAAAACGTCCCCAAACAGGAAAATAAGTGATTCCGGAAAAGGGTACCACCGAGCGCCCAACTTCTGAAACTTTCTATAATTTCTGATTGGGGGGAAGCAAAACCCTTTTTTGTTCCCAAAGCCTCAAAAACCCCAATTTTTTTCACCT
>JACEEZ010006394.1:0-30000 GCA_016584305.1 Chionoecetes opilio | reverse complement strand
ATTGCCAAGTGAACAATACAGTAGACTTACTTAATGTATGTATGTAATACAGATGCATTTACTTAAATCATTTGGCTACTGGAAGTGAAAAAAGGATGAGTGACCAAATATGGCATGGAACGAAAAATAGCGTTATTAACCGGTTACAGGGATTTCAAAATAGCGTATTTGCTCCGAAACAGTAAATATGATAACGTTTTCGTTTCCGTTTTGTTCCGAGCATAATTTCGTTCGTTTCGGTTTTCGTTTTCGTTCCCTTAAACCGTTTCCAAGCCCTGATCATAACACCAAAACAAAGAAATAATCACATTTGGTTTTTCCATCATCACCTTTGTCATCATTCAAGCACAAAATGAACTCAACTTTTAAAAATTCACTTATACGATAATACATACAAGTTTGTATCCAACATTATTTGCTATTATCATAACACAAAACTAACAAAAACCAATAACAAAGTTTTTTCCCAATCCCCCTAATCACTTGAAAACTGGACATGTAATTGCAAAGATTAAATTTAACACAATCATGTGAATTTCATGTCAAATATATCAAGTCCGGCTATGCCTTGTTACATGAATGTCTCAACATACTCATTTGAAGAGACATTACTCATCATCGTCACTGTCATCACCATCACTCTCCCATGCTGGCTCCATTTCATCACACGTACTGTCAGACGAATCGTCACCACTGTCAGCATCGTCAGGTGCCACCTGAGCTATGTCAGCCAGCTGTCGTGGGAGTAGATCTCCTTCGTCCCACACAGGATCCATATGGCCATTCTCCTCCTCCCAACCATGACCTTGGCTTGCCTTTGGTATCCTTGGTCGGGGAACATGTGCTCTCTTCCAAATTCCGACTTGGTGGTTGACCCTCCGGATGTGCTGTGTAAGGCTCCTCTTACATGGTGGAAGACTGGCTATGTCGACGTTGCCTGAGGGAAGCAGGCGATTCTCCTTGGCACATAACTCATTTATGCGCAGGTGTCTCATGTCGTCAACGTTTGTCACCTTTGATGCTCTACCATACATGTCACATGTGAAGCTGTCCAGTTCATCGTTCAACTCTTCTGGCACATCCCACGTATCTCCAAGTTTCTCGAGCACAGGGATGTATTTCGGGAGACGCATCATAGTTTTCACAGGCTTGATTTTGCCAATCCCTCGGAAAGCGCTAGTGCTGTCGCAGCCAGTGTATGCATGGAGACTCGAGCCATTAGAGATGTGCATTTCTCTTGGCCGAAGTCTGCAGCAATCTTGCTAACGTTGATTAGCCGTTGCTTGTTGCCTGTGCCTGTGTCAAACAGCATCTGTATGTCATCCATGGATGCAGCAAGATGAAGAACACATCCGAATCTGGGCTCTTTACCCGAACAAACTCATAGCTTTTGCTGCGAGCGTAATTGATGTACAATATCACGCGCGAGTCAGTTTCTTCTTGTGAAGATTCCAGCACTGGCAAACTCCTGAGCTTCTGTTTTCTGGCCATCAGTAGATGTGAGCATATGTGCCTTCCCTTCACATATTAAGATCACGTTTCTCCCGTGCAGCCGTGATGCATACTGGTCACTGTTCCACACTTTCAGCAGCAGTCTGATGAACTGGATTTTGTTCTCATCATTGGAGAGGAACAACTTCCAATCAAGTGGTTTCTTGGTAGCTTCACCTTTCAGTATCAGCTTCTCTCCACAGCCACGGCGTCGTCTGTCCATTGACTTCACAGATCCGGGTAGGTATTGGTCTGTGCTGAATACAACATCTCCTGCTTTGCCGATGATGTCAAATATCTTGGAACAGATCTGGCTGAAGTTGTTAGGGATGTCTTTCAGGTAGTAGTGTAATGCCCATTATTCGGGAGAGATAGTATGAGAATTATTATCATATAATTCCCGAGTTATGTCTTGTAAGTAGTTCTTTTTTTCAGTTTCACGGGTGACTCAACGCCTTTCTTTCTTTTCCGCCATATTTTCTCATCATTTGTCCGTCCTACACGCCATTTTGTTTATCTTCTTTCGTTCCTTCTCCGCCATTTCTTTCCTCTGTCTTCCATTCCCCCCCCCCGACATGCCGTATGCGAGTCAAAATCCGTGGGATAATTATTCCGCGATCAGTGATACCTAATGAATTCAAATCTTTTCATCTTTCCCCAGCTATCTGATCAGACCGAGTAACACTCCCAGATTCTTAATGTCTTTCAAAATAATCCCTATCGTTATCGGTCATGGTCATACATGGACGTGTTAGTAAAGATACGCGCTAAATTGAAAGCCTACCAAATTTCTATGCTACATATTTCATACCCTCTCACTCTTGAAAACGCGTTCGGACTGTCGACATTACATATAAAACCACCCTTCGTGGGTATTAGATTAAGCATATTAAATTCTTCTATATCAAAGTAACAGGTCTGCATTATAGACAGCCTTGTCTTAGGTACACGAGTTTCATTATTTTATTAGTTAGTTTGTGATTATAAGCTCTTCATTTGAGGTCACGTCTAGACCCTTCAAACGATTCCCCTTTTTTTCTGCCTCGGGCGGTGTAACGCCGGGACACGCCAGTCCCCGCTCAACCTTCTTGTAGGTAAGTCGCTCCACATTCGCTCCTGTATTCCCCCCCCCCCCCTTTTCCTTGTTATCTATATTTTCAAATATGAGTAACAATGTTTAGTTTACGCTAACGTAAGGGAGGTCTACCCATCCTTATAAGTATTATTAACGAGTCTCCACCCATCTTTCCCGTAGGGAGAGGCTTCAAGGGGGGTGTCCCACGCCTTCCTCTCAAGGCCACATGGTCATTGTGAATCCACACACCAAACTCCTTACTCTCACATTCTCTTTCCTATATATATATATTCAATGTATACCTATAGTGCTCAGTTGATACGGATATAGGTGGTAATTCTAAGAATGATTCTGTGAGGGAGATTATGCTCTAAAGTAGCTTGCCCGATCCAGATTAGAGTTTATGTATGTGTCTAAGGTCTCAAACAGCAATAATGTTTCATGGCGAATAAATAGGATGATGTTTCAAATATAGTTCTTGTGTTTATTATAAAACCCCAGGTGATTATTCTGTGTTAGGACAGTAATTCCCCACACTTCCAAAAGAGTCAGCCTTACTCGGTACAATTCCACGTACCAATCACGACTACCAAGATAAATCTAATATTAATATTATTCAAACGTGCCCAGGGAGTAACCCAGTGAACTACTCGCCTGGACTGGTGGCAGCTTCCCCCTTAACTCACCCCCTGTTTCCCTTAACCTAACCCTTACCCCTTCCCCTTAAATACATCCCTCATTTCAGTACTCTCCGCAGTGAGACGTGGTCAAACTATAATCACATAGTGAAGTCATAAGACTAAGGTAAATCCTCCATTCAAGTTGTAATCTTTTGTCAAATCATAATCAAGTAATATCATTCAAAAAAACGTTGACCAGTTTTAAACCCCCCATACAAGTTACCCCGAAATTCAGGCAACACAGTAGAACGTTGCATTACCATCATACACTGTCAGTGTTTGACTTGTATGTGGAACAGCAACGTCCGTGCTGTCTTTCGTCAGGTACTGGAATGCTTTTGCCTTGTCCGTCTTTGCAAGGTATCCATCTCCAGTTGCCAAGCTGTACGGGACAGGAGTTAATGGAAAAGTCATCAGTTCCCTTAGGTCAAGCTGCAGCCCTTTGTTCTGAGATGTGATCAACAGCTGAAAGGCAACATTTGCCTGCTGCTTGAACTGGGTGACTTGTTTGGTTGCCTTTGTCTATCGAGGCGTTTGTTCATGTCACTCAGGTGAAAAAACATTTAGTTTTGGGGGGGTGCGGTACAATCCAATATGGGTCCCAAAGACAGGCTTCAAGTGTACAAGTTACCAGTGATTTCACTTCAGGGGATCCCAATGGTCCAAAAAAACCCTAGGTCAGAGGGTTGTGGGGGGGGGTGAGGTGGTCCCTACGGGCCATTGGCCATAGACCACTGTTATACTGGGTGGGCATTTTGAAGGGCTCTAAACTAAAACCCTCTTAGCGTCTAAGACCGACTTAGTATACCGGCCACAGAAGATGACTACAGGAAGCATTTTGGGCCGTCATTCCTTAGCCTCGTGTTGTAAGGGGACAGGGACCCATACTTATAAGATTAGGATTCGTCTTAGACTGCTCGAGTCTTAAATATGGAGGCCGGCGTCCCTAAATCATTTCGAGCGCATCCTAAACATCGCTAAGGACTCGTCTATTTCGAGGTTGGCTAGGACAGGGTTTACGTGAGGTTGTCTTAGCGAGCAGGGCGGCGGCCTAGATCGTCCTAAGGACGTAAACATGGAGGCTCCACCACTCTGAGGAGAAAACGTTTTCGTGATGGATAGAGGACTGGACGACCTTTGTTGATACATAACTAATCAAGACGATACCGCTTTGGACGAGAAGTGGATTATATAGTGACAGACTAGTGGGAGATGTAATATAAAGCAACACTAAAAAAGACGGCCATCAGTGCATGACAAGTCACGAGTGTGTTTTATTCACCCTTTCTTTTTTTTTGGGGGGGCGGTAGTCATGTTCTCCTGCCTTGATATAATTTATCGTGATACGATTGAGTGCTATCCCACCAAACTGTTGATGAAAGATGGTTCATGTGAAATAAAAGCGATTTAGAGTAGGCTCACTATAAATAAAAATTTAAAAATTGAATAAGTACGTGAATTTATTAAGCCATGGAAAAATATCATTATAACTCTATTCTCTTCCACTGCCGTAGTCTTGATAATTTGCTTATTTGTTCTTGATACATCTTGTTTAATATACCAAACCCAAACTCTAACCTAACTTAACAGTTTGTGGTTGAAAGAAATAGATTCTAGGTAGTTAGTATATGTATCAGCATTATTATTCAATTGCGCCAATGGGAAGGAAATGAGTTTAAAAGACCCAGAATGAAGAAATCTAGCCACTATGAAAAACAGGTTAGAATTGTCAGGCTCGAGGATGACCCTACAAACCAAACGGTAAATATTTCCGCAGGAGTTGGGCGGTGCTGTTGGAGGGTGTGCCAAACCACCCGACAATCACGCACATCAAATTTGTTTTTTTTAACCGAAAAACTCAACAAACCTAATCCCAAAATCTACCCTAAGCTTAACATAACCTAAACCAACCTTAACAGAACCTAAATCTAAAACCAACCTAAATCAGAAAATTTGGTAATAATTGACGATGACTTTGCGGTCGTTTTCAGACACCGAACTATTTTTCCTTGGTCTTCAATAGGTGCATTTTCTATGGAGATAGGTTTTATTTGCGCAAGCCCAAATTTAAAAAAAAAAAAAAAATATCACGAACTGTATGGTTACAGTTTCCATTAAACACTGTATCTCCATCAAGAAAAAATCACTTAAAACTTGGCCGGGAGAAATTAGTCAGGGTCTTATAGGTTTTAATGAAACCTAACCTAACCTTTTAGGTTTAATGAAACCCAAAAACTAACCTGGAAAATATTAAAAAACAAGGTCTCCACGCTTAAGATGACACAAATGTTGGCTCTACGTATTATACTTCTGTCTTTAAGACCATCTGTTTATACTTTTAGGAGTGCCGATCCTACTTTGCTATACATGGCCGATATAAATTTCAGGCGGATCCATAATGTTATAGTTATTTAGTTTTGGTTTGCGGTGTCCGGAAGATGCAGTAGAAGATGCTCGGTAGCTGTGAAACGCCGTGTGGACGACGCGCATATTTTTGCCACCACTACGGGCATCTTTTGGGTAGCAAATTACCAAAAAGATGCCGTAAAAAGTGTGTGGACACGGCCCTTTTGGTTAGGTTAGGGCAAGGTTAGGTTTAGGTTAGGTTACGTTACGTTAGTTAGGTTAGTGCACCTCAGCGAACAAGGGGCCGAAGAGGGGTGCTAGGTTATGGTCTGTAGAGTTTGTCATCTTTAGAATAGAGGCTCAAACTCCTATCTTCTTCTTTGGCAACAAGCTTGGGGACATGTGGAAAACCTGGGGTTTTGGGTGGGGTGAGCACACACATAAGGGAAATATTGGCCCCCCCCCCCCCCCAAAAAAAAAATCCTTAAAATAGGAAATTTTCCTAGTTCATGGAACTTTATCGGGGAAATATTTCCCGTATATGTGTGCTCCCCCACAAAAGGAGCACACTCATAAGGGAATCTGACCCTCCCCACAAAAAAATCCCTAAACTAGGGGAAAATTCCTAGTACATAGACTTAATCGGGGTAATATTTCGCCCCGATAAAGTTCATGAATAGGGAAATATCCATAGTTTAGGGAATTTTGGGGGGGGGGGCCATATTTCCCTATGTGTGTGCTCCCCCACCAAAACCAGGTTTCCACATGTCCCAAGCTTGTTGGCTATAAGATAGAAGATAGAGGGTGGAGCCCTTTGTTATTAAGATTTACCCCTAACCTTAACCACAAAGTATATATAAACTAACATTATAGGTTCATTAAAAAACTATAAGGACTCTGACCAAATCTTCCCGGCCAAGTTTTAGGTGCTTTTTCTGATGGAGATAGTGTTTGTAATGGAAATGGTTACCATAATATTCGTGATAATTTTTTTTCTTTTTTTTTAAACTGGGCTGCGCAAA
Source organism: Chionoecetes opilio (assembly GCA_016584305.1). Taxonomy (NCBI): domain Eukaryota; kingdom Metazoa; phylum Arthropoda; class Malacostraca; order Decapoda; family Majidae; genus Chionoecetes; species Chionoecetes opilio. The sequence continues at coordinate 23,386 of JACEEZ010006394.1, read as the reverse complement.
ATAAACCTATCTCCTGGTAATAATGGGGCGAAGTTTTCGCGGTCGTAGTTACAGAGACACCGACTATTTTTTCTTGGCCTACAATAGGTGCTTGCTCTAATGGAGATAGTTTTATTTTGCGCAAAAAAAAAAAACAAAAAAAAAAAAAAAAAAAAAAAATGAAAACAAATTAAACTCAACCTCACCTTATAGGTTTTAATGAAACCTAACCTAACTGTAAGGGTTTTAATGAAACCTAACCTAACCATATCGGTTAATGAAAACTAACTTAACCTTAACCACAAAGTATACATTTTTTTATCTTTTTTTATAGGCGTTTCCGCAAAATAAACTTTCATTAGAACAAGGAACGGTATAAAACTTGGGAAGAAGTCCTTCACCCCTATCTTTTTTTTCTCCCCCCTATAGCAACAAGCCTGTGGAAACTGAGGAAATACGGGGTTTTTTTGGGTGGGGGAGGAAGGGAAGCAAATATAAGTGATTTAGGCATCCCCAAAAAATCATCAAAGTAACTATATGTAAACATCTAAACTAACCTAACCTTACCCACAAAGTATACCTAACCTAACCGAACCTAACCTTACCACAAAGAACCTAACTAACCTAACCTTAACCAAAGTATACCTAACCATAAACTAACCTACCACAACGTATACCTAACCTACCTAACCTTAACCACAAATATACTAACCGAAACCTAACTTAACCTTAACCACAAAAGTATACCTAACCTAACCTTAAACACAAAGTATACCTAACTTAAACCACAAAGCTATACTAACCTAACCTAAACTTAACCCAAAGTATACCTAACAGAACCTAACCCCTTGAACCACAACAGTATACCTACCTAACCTAAACTTAAACCACCAAAGTATACCGACCTAACCTAACCTAACCTTAAAACCAAAGTATTTCCTAACTAACCTAAACCCAATGGACTTAAGAATTTTTGAGGCACCTCATATTTCATAGCGGCCGTAGGATAACCAAGGTCTGAGCGCACGCTGGAACATTACAGATGTGAAAGTACAAATAAGCAGACAATACAGGCGGTAGTTCATTTCAGTCAAAGCCGGAAGGAGGAGCGCAAAGTATTTCAAGCACCTATTGTAGGCCAAGAAAAAAATAGTCGTCGTCTCTGAACAACGACCGCGAAAACTCTCGTCATTCTAACCCTACTCTCCATTAGTAAAAAAGAAACCTATTGTAGGCCAGGAAAAAAAGTGGTTGTTTTCTGAAAAACGACCGCGAAGTCCTCGTCCATTATAACCGGCAGTCCTTGACGTATCTCTTCGCCGATCATCTCAGGCAGGAAATTCCCCTCGCAGGACATAGGACATTTTTCACTGCTTTGAAAGAGCTGCCAAGGCATGAAAGTCTTGTTCCTGAAAAAATATTATTTTCTGTCGATAGAAGCGAGACAATGTCAATGGCTTGTGTCTTTTGAACGGAAACGTTGCATACTGGTACAATTATTCTTATAGAGGAATCCCAGTCGTTGTAGCTTCAGCAATTATATAGAAGAAATATTAAAATACTTGGTTTTTTGCTATATTTATACCTTCTGATGACTCTAGTAGTGATATTTAATGAAAATCCAAATTGGACTCTTGTAAATGTAGCGCTCAGCGCTTCGTCCTAAGCCGCGTATAGGACGGTCTTAGACTTTCTCGAACTTAGGACGACAGGTTAGACGAATATAGGACGAATCCTAAAATCTTATAAAGTATGGGCCCAGGAAGAGGAGGAAGGAGAAAACATCATTGATATCATGTTGTATTATCTCTCTCTATCTCTCTCTCTCTCTCTCTTCTCTCTCTCCCTCTCCTCTCCTCTCTCTCTTCTCTCCTCCTCTCTTCTCTCTCTCTCTTCTCTCTCCAATTTTACCGTCTTTTCCCCTGTGGACCTGCTCATCGCCTTTCGCAAGGCATGGTAGGGAGCTCAGCCTGAGTCATTAGGGGTGGGGGGACCAGTAGAGTTAAGGGTTGATTGTTTGACTTCTCTAAAAAGGTTAATGCGACTGGCAGATGACCCTTTTGCAACTCGTCCTTACTGAGAATTTTACGAACCTTTATATTTTCCTTCTCACTATCTCGTCTTCATTGAAGAGTATTTGGCTTACTTTTATGTCCATGGATGCCACAGTACTAACGATGGTGAACTTGAGGACTTTCATGCACTCAAAGCAATATATGTGTGTTGTTAAAGAAAGGAACGGAATGACTGTAGGATGCACGCTTTCCACTGGAATTCCGTCAAACAAATTAAGAGCACAAGCGAAGCTGGCTGAGATGCTCCTCCTCGGGGAGGAGGAATTTGGCTCTAACGTCCTTGATTGAACAGAGTTATAGCAGACGCTCTCTATAGGGGTAGTCTGAGCGAGAGCGTGTCTGGTACAGTGGAGTCTGCGTCTATAGGCCTATAGCGCCTTCTGCCCTCCTTCCCGATTTTGTCCCACCCACCCCACCACTACAATAGCGCCTCTGCTCCTTCACCTATCTTGTCCACCACCCACCCTCCCAACTACATCACCTTCCCCCACCTACCGCACTCCAACACACAAACACCATAAGCACACAAAAACGGTTATCTAAACTTCCCCACCTAAACACTCACACAAAATATCAACAAACTCGAAGTACAGTCTGACACTTCACGTCACTTCCTCCCCAATCCCCATACCTGTCTTCCCTACTGTAGCTAATACACATTCTTCCATACGCTTATACCCATCCCTGGCCTTGCCTTGCCTAAAGTTGCTGCCTCTCTCTATGTCACTTAAAAAAAAAAATGGGTGGCGGAGCGGAAGAAGAGTGCCAATACGGAAAAAGCCACCACTGCGGAGGATGATACAATAGGAAAATAACGAGAGAGAGAGAGGGTTTTTCCCCACCTGCAGACAGTTGGCCATATAAGATACCTTTCTTAAATGTGTATGCTTACAGTATTTCTCTTTCTGCGTCGTATGCTACAGAGTGAAATTAAGAAATATGATAAACTATATAATAATCAGAAGAAGAAGGAATAAATATAATAGTGATGTTAATGATAAAAGAAAGAAGATCAGTGGAGTTATTGAACGGATTTCGATAAACAGTAGTAAAAAACGTAAAAGTAGCAATGACAGTAACGCAGAGTCCAACTCTATTTTATTATACTTTTGCAGTCCAACAAATACACGGAACTTCAACGTATAATAACGAATATGTGGGGTTCAGACTCACGTAATTTGCTACGTGCGTCTTGTTCAACGTGACGTTCATCGTGACGGCACCGGTGACGTCACTTCCTGTTGTGGACCTTTAAAGACGTGCGTTCTCTGATGGCAAAAGATCGGAGCCTCCAAATCTTTTGGCGGGCTGCGTGAGCGGTGGTTGCACCAATTTATAGAACATTATACGTAACTAAGTTTTGAATATCAAAATAAAGCTGTTTCCAGGTCATGATTTTAAATATATTATTTATCAGTGATTCTTGAAGACAATATTGTAATGGAAGACATAAATGATGTAGAAAAAAATATTATGGCCCCGCTTGCTTGAAGGCGGAACAGGCGACACCGCGCTTGAATGTAAGCTCCACCAAACACCACTACCTATATATATATATATATATAATATATATATATAGATATATAAGAATTATAATATTATATATAGATAAATTAAATATATATATATATATATATATATATATATATATAATATATATAATAATATATTTTTTTGTTTTTTTTTTTTTTTTTTTTTTTTTTTTTTTTTCCTGCGTTTATTCTCGTGTCTCTAGGTAGTTCTAAAACCCTCTCACGTGCCCCTCTAGTAGCTACTATATACCATCCTTCTCAGCATCACGCTACGCCACCAAATACTACAGGCCGGTGCAATAGGTAGTAATTATTAGTGACATGAAAAAATTGCCGCCACGACTGCGATATGTGGCAACACTGGGACCCGCTATACAGAATCAACTTGATAAACTTTGGGGGGGCAATAGCGCTGTTTGTCAGGGATTATAGCGCTATATAGGTAGGCAGGAGTGAAGGGGGACATTAGTGAAGGGAGTAATAGGTGTGTCATGGGGTACAAAAGGAGGAAGAAGAAAGCACGGAAGGTTTTATACTGCAATTTTTTCTGATAGAGGCTAGCGGGAGAAGTGACCAGTGAGACCGAATGTGGTAACGTCATCGTGACGTCACCTCCCCCCCGTGAGTCACGATAACAAGACGCCACGTAGCAAATACGTGTAGTCCTGAACCAGGCCATACACACAATACACACCACAAACAATGTATCTCATGATACCTGTTTATGATTCATGAGTTCTCTGACACAACACTGAAAATAAAACAAACAAATTCCAGAGCACAAAGCGACAAGGGAGCAGGTAGGAAGGTGAAAACGAGAGAGAGAGAGAGAGATGAGACGATGGAGGAGGAGGAGAGAGAGCATGGAGAGAGAGACGAGAGAGGAGAAGAGGAGAGATAGGAGGAGAGAGAATGAGAGAGAGAGAGAGAGAGAGAGACAAGAAAAAAAATAACTAACATTCCTGTAAAGGCCAAAGATAGTTTTCAGGGCCATACTTATAAGATTTAGGATTCGTCTTTAGACTCGCTCGATGTCTTAAATAGGCGGCCGGCGTCCAAATCATTCGAGGCATCCTAAAATCGCTAAGACTCGTCCTAATTTCGAGGTTGGCTAGGACAGGGTGTGAGGTGTCCTAGCGAGCAGGGCGGCGGCTACGACTCGTCCTAAGGACGTAAAAACATGGGAGTGCTCCACCCACTCCTGAGACTTTTCGTGATAGGTAGATGTACTGACGAACTTGTTGATAGATAACTAATCAAGCGATTACCGCTTGGCCCGAGAAGGGATTAAGATATGTGACAGACTAGTGGGACGAATGTAATATAACGCCAACACTAAAAATACGGCCATCAGTGCATGGACAAGTCACGAGTGTGTTATTATTCACTCTTGAGGTAGTCATGTTCCGCCTGCCTTGATACATGTATAGTGATACAGATTGAAAGTGCATCCCCACAAAACTGTTGAGAAGAATGGTATCATGTGAGGAATACAAAGCGATTTGAGTAGGCTCCACTATAAATAAAACATTTAAAAAATTGAATAAGTCATGGATTTATTAAGCAACGGAACAATACCATATAACTCTATTTTCTCTTTCCCAATGCCGTAGTCTTATAATTTTCTTATTTGTTTGAATCATCTGTTAATATACCAAACCCCACCTCTAACCTAAATTAACAGTTTTGGTTGAAAGAACTAGATTCTAGGTAGTATATGTAATCAGCATATTATTTTCAATTGCGCCATGGGAAGGAATTGGGTTTTTTAAAAGACCCAGAATGACAGAAATCTACACTGAAAAAACAGGTTAGAATTGTCAAGGCTCTGAGGATGACCTAAAACCAAACGGTGTAAATATTCCGCAGGAGTTGGCGGTGGTTGGCGGGTGGCCAACCAACCGGACAATCGCGCACCATCAAATTTTTTTTTTTTACCTAAATAACTCACATAACCTAATCCAAATCTACCCTAAGCTTAACACTAACCTAAACCAAAACCTAACATACCTAAAGCTAACCTAACCGACTCAGCAATTTGGTAATAATGGACGACGATGACTTGCGGCGTTTTCAGACCCACCGACTATTTTTTTCCTGGTCTTCAATCAGGTTGCATTTTTAATGGAGATAGTTTTATTTTAGCGCAAGCCCAAGTTAAAAAAAAAAAAAAAAATCATCACCGAATTTTTGGACCGTTTCCATTAAAACACTGATCTCATCAGAAAAAAAGCATTAAACATTGGCGGGAGAAATTAGGTAAGGGTCTTCTTATAGGTTTAAGAAACAACCTACACCTTTTAGGTTTAATGAAAACCCAAACTAACCTGAGGACAATCTTAAAAACAAGGTCTCCACGTAAGCTGACACAAATGTTGGCTCTACGTATTATAACTTACTGTCTTTAAGACATCTGTTTATATTTTAATGAGTGGCCGATCCTTACTTGTCTACATGGCCGATATTAAAATTTCAGCGGATCATAATGTTATATTATTTAGTTTTGGTTGCGGGTCCGGAAGATGGCGTAGAAGATGCTCGTAGCCGAAACGCCGTGTGACGAACGCGCATATTTTTGCCACACTACGGGCATCTTTTTGGTAGCAAAATACCAAAAGATGCCGGAAAAGTGTCTGTGTGACACGAGCTTTAGGTTAGGTTAGGGCAGGTCAGGTTCGGTTAGTAGGTTAGGTAGGTTATCGTTAGGTTAGGTTAGTGCACAGCACAAGGGGCCTCGAAGAGGGGTGCTAGGTTAGGGTCTGTAGAGATAGTTGTCATCTTAGGAATAGAGGCTCAATCTCTATCTTCTTCTTATGGACCAACAAGCTTCGGGGACATGGTGGAAAACTGGGTTTTTGGGTGGGGGAGCACACACATAAGGGAAATCATGGCCCCCCCAAAAAAAAAAACCTTAACTAGGGAAATGTTCCTAGTTCATGGACTTTAGCGGCGGAAATATTTCCCTTATATGTGTGCTTCCCCCACAAAAGGAGCACACCATAAGGAAATATGACTACCCACATAAAAAATCCCTAAACAGGTGAAAATTCCTAGTACATAGACTTAATCGGTGGGTAAACTTTCCCCGATAAAGTCATGAACTAGGGAATATCCCTAGTTTCGGGATTTTTTGGGGGGCGGCATATTCTCCCTTATGGTGTGCTCCCCCACCCAAAAACTCCGGTTTACCACCAGTCCCCAGCTTGTTGGCTATAAGAAGAAGATAGAGGGATGGAGCCTTTGTTCCTTAAGATTTACCCCTAACCGAACCACAAGGTATATCTAACCTAACATTATAGGTTTCATTAAAACCTATAAGACTCTGACAAATCTTTCCCGGCCAAGTTTTAGTGCTCTTTTTCTGATGGAGGATAGTGTTTTTAATGAAATTGGTTAACATAATATTCGGTGATAATTTTTGTTTTGTTTTTAAACTGGGCTTGCGCAAAATAAAACTATCTCGGTAATAATGGGCGAGAGTCGCGATCGTTTCTAGAGACACAGACTATTTTTTCTGGCCATACAATAGGTGCTGGCTTAATGGAGATAGTTTTATTTTGCGCAAAAAAAAAAAAAAAAAACAAAAAAAAAAAATGAAAAAAAAAAGTAAACTTAACCTAACCTTATGTTTTAATTAATGAAACAATAACCTAACTGTAAGGGTTTAATGGAAACCTAACCTAACCATATAGGTTTTAAGAAAACCTAACATAACCGTAACCACAAAGTATACATTTTTTTTATCTTTTTTTTATGGGTTGCGCCAAAAGAAAACACTTGCAGATTACGAACAAGGAACGTAAAACTTTTGGAACCCAAAGCACCCACTCACCCTATCTTTTTTTCTTCCCCCTATAGCCAACAAGCCTGGGGAACTGGCGGGAATACGGGGTTTTTGGGGTGGGGGCGGACAGCAAATATAAGTGATTTATGGCTCCCCCAAAAAATCATCTAAAGTCACTATCTGTAAAAATTAACCTAATCTCAAACCTTAACCACAAAGTATACTAACCTAACTAACCAACCTTAAACCACAAAGCATACCTTAAAAACAAAAAAAAAAAAAAAAAAAAAAAAAAAACCCCTAAACTAACCTTAACCACAAAGTGATACCTAAACCTAACCTAACCTTAACACAAAAGTATACTAACCTAACCTACACTTTACCACAAAGTATACCTAAAACCGAACCTAACTTAACCTTCAACCACAAAGCCTATACCTAACCTAACCTTAACCCACAAAGTATACTAACCTTAACCACAAAGTTATAACTAACCTAACCTACCAACCTTTAACCACAAAGCATATACATAACCTAACCTAACCTTAACCACAAAAGTGACCTAACTAACCAACCTTAAACACACAAAGTATACATAACAACCTAACTAACCTAACCTAACCACAAAGTTTCCTAACCTAACCATCACCGAACTGGACATTAGAATTTTTTGAGGCACCTATATTCAATTAGGCGGCCGTGTGGGTGAACCAAGGCTGAGCGCACGCTGGAACCTTTAAGATGTGACGGTACAATAAGCCTACAATACAGTGCGGGTCGTTCATTTCAGTCAAGCCGGAAGGAGGAGCTCCAAAAGTATTTCCCAAGCACCTATTGTCGGCCAAGGAAAAAAATAGTCGGTGTCTCTGAAAACGACCGCGAAATCTCGTCCATTATAACCCTATCGCCATTAGAAAAAGAACTATTGAGGCCAGGAAAAAATAGTCGGGTTTTGTCTTGTGAAAACGGACCGCGCCAGGCCTGTCCCATTAAATAAACGGCAGTCCTGACGTATCTCTTTCGCCGATCCATATCGGCATGGAAAATTCCCCTCGCAGGACATAGGACATTTTCCTTGCTTGAAAGAGCTGGGCCAAGGAGGAAAGTCTGTCCTGAAAAATCTTATTTTTTTCGTCGATAGAGCGAAGACAATGTCAATGCTTGTGTCTTTTGAACGGAACAGTTGCTATATTGGTAAAATTATATTCTTTGATGATGAACTTCATTCGTTGTAGTCTTCAGGCAATTATCTAGAAATATTAATCTTGTGTTTTTGATATTTTTATACCTTTCTGATGAATCTAGTAGTGAATTTCATGAAATCCAAATTGGACTCTTTGAATAAATGTTAGCGCTCAGCGCTTCGTCCTAAGCCGCCGTCTTAGGACGGTCTTAGGCACTATTCTGAACCTTCTAGGGACGCAGGGTTGGACGAATCCTAGGACGGAATCCTAAATCTTTAATAAGTATCGGGGCCCAGAAGGCCAACCTTCTTAGTGCCACCTAACCAATCAACGCGGCGCGAACAAGTCGTATTGTTGCGGAAATAGTATACCACGCCGAGGGGTCTATCTCTCTCTCTCTCTCCTCTCTCTCTCTCTCTCTTCTCTCTTCTCTCTCCTCTCCCTCTCTCTCTCTCTCTTTTCTTTCCCTTTCTCTCTCTCCTTCTTTCCTTCTCTCTCCTCTTCCCTTCTCTCTCTCTCTCTCTCTCTCTCTCCTTCTTTCTTCTCTCTCTCTCTCTCTCTCTCTTCTCTCTCTCTCTCTCTCTCTCTCTCTCTCTCCTTTTTTTTTCTTCTATTATTTCTTCTCCCTTTCTTCCCTTCTCCTTGAGTGCCAGAATGTATTTCTGCTAGTCACAGTGCAGTGTACACGCCGGAGGGAGTCTCTCTCTCTCTCTCTCTTCTCTCTCTCTCTCTTCTTCTCTCTCTCTCTCTCTCTCTCTCTCTCTCTCTCTTGCCTCTCTGTGCCCTTTTTCCTTTTCTATTATATTTCTTCTCCCTCCTTGCCTTCCCCTGTTTCATCCCCACACACATATCATAGCCAGTATTGTGAATATCGTGAATAACGAAACTTTGTTTCTGGTTGTGTTTTGAGTTTAGAATAATTGCTAACCGTTTCTGTCGCAAATCATACTATCGCCCAGCCCACCCCTATATATATAGGATATATATAAAGCCCACACCTCTCTATCTCGCTCTCTCTCTCTCTCTCTCTCTCTCTCTCTCTCTATTATATATATATAATAATATATATAATAATATAGATATATATATATATCTACAGCCTAGTATATATATACAGTCGGAAAGTAATTAAATAGATAAACAATATATAACCATTGTTGTTATGGTGACGGAGAAATTGAGGGCTAAGACGACCCCAACCCTGCCTTAGTTTACACTAGCTGCACTGTCGTAGGCGGAGCGAACGTTGCTTCCGAAAATGTCCACCTAGCGCTAAGTTGGTCTTAGTCCCTAAGATGGTCTTAGTAGTGTTCCAAAATGCCGCCCCTGGACTGTTCACGCGACAATGTTTGAATTGCGGGGCTGCATAGGGGCCACGCGGGGCGCCCGACAAAGAGATATAGTGGTCTATGGACTATCATATAGACTGGTTTATCAGTATATATGATATACTGTAATCTTCGTAAATGTTTGTTCTATAATATTATCAAATAAAAAACAGTAAAACACGGTAAAGAAATGCCATTACGAGACTATGAAGAAATATGCATGAACTTAATATTCACTCAACTCTTCGCCATTTAAAACTTTGCGATTCAACTTTAAATGAAGAGTATCAATAGAAGCGCAATTTTATTAGCTTTCCAATGCTATATTTCGGTTATCTGATAAATTAATTAGAACCATGCATAAATTAGCGTTAAATAAATAAATAAAATCATCAATCGGGTAATTTTCCCGATTGATGATGTTATTTATTTACTTATATATTTCGTTTTCTGATAAATGAATTAGTACCGTGTATAAATTAGCGTTGACTAAAAATAACATCATCAATCGGGAAAATTACCCGATTGATGATTTTATTTATTTGTTTAACGCTAACTTAGGCATGGTTTTAATTAATTTATCAGATAACGAAATATAGCAATGGAAAGCTAATAACATTGCGCTTCTATTGATACACTTCATGATAAAAGTTGACTCGCAAAGTTTTAAATAACCGAAGAGTTGAGTGAATATTAAGTTCATGCATATTTCTTCAGTCTCGTAATGGCATTTCTTAGCGTGTTTTACTTGTTTTTATTTGATAATATTATAGAACAAACATTTACGAAGATTACAGTATATCATATATACTGATAAACCAGTTATATGATCCGTATATATATATATATGAATCCGAGCGGCCCTCCGACTTCGGCCCCTTGTGCGAACGGGCCGATATTCCGTGCGCAGTCCAGGTATACAGTGGTCTATGCCCATGGCCTATGTGATGTAGAAGAGTTTGAAGGATTGGAAGGACATGTGCAGAAATTAACTAACTAAAGTTGTAAGAGACGCTTTGTACTACGTACATGTTGATACTCGTACTACAATTGTACATTTAATCCTACCATTCTGTTGGTGTTTTATCAACCTTTTCAATGACCCAAAATGAAATATAAACGAAAAGTTCTGAGCAGGAGCAGAAACACTGTATGAGCATCATAGACATGTGACATTGTGACACAATGCTCACCACGACGTAATCCAACGATGTCTGTCTCTGTCTCTCTCTGTTTGTCTGTCCTGTCTTGTGAGGGATGTGTGTATGATTCACCCACAGCCTGATCACGGGCTGGACACGAATCACCAGCTATTACCCCTCTTGGAAAGAGCTTAGAGCCATAGAGACCGATTTTTTGGGTGTAAAGTTGGGACCTCACCCACCCCCATTCCCTTGCTCAAGGTGACAATAGTTTCCTCCAAGGTGGCCGCGTTTCCCGGGGATGGATTTGGAGCCGTGGGGGGGCTCGCCCTGCGCATGTCAATGACACAGAATTTACTAAATTTACAACACGCGCAGTGTCCTTTTTCCCCTCGGCCTGATCACGCACTGAACATGCGATCCCTGCTGTTACCCTCCCGTAAAGAACTTATTAACTATTAATAGACCGACCCTTTTAGTAGAGTTGGAATTTAGCACATCACACACCCCATCCCTTACTCAAGGGGGAGATAACGTAATAGATGAGAACTGAAACTCGAGAAATGCCAGTGGTCGCTGGCAGTTTTTTAAATCAAAGGGTTTGGTTTTACTGTGTTTTCCCTCCGCGGACTAATATTTTCATAAATCAATTTCGCAATGAATATTGATGCACCATCGAATACTAAAAAAGAACGTTCTTCTGTTGTTCTAGTAAGTGTATGCATGACATGCATTACGATTGAACGTTCTAAGATAGCAATTTAATGCCCAAAATTTCTCGCCTCGAGTAACAGAGCTTAATATAATTTTTTACATTGTATATTGTGGCATGTAAAATTTGGGCGATGTTCACACTGTTTTTTTAAGACAGTACTGCTCCGTCTGGCAAACGCTTGTCAAAATACCCAAAAAGCAAAGCCTTGGAAAAACGAAGAATAAAGAATGCCGAAATCGGCTTGTTGCTGCGACAATGTAGGTATAATTGTGGAGGCGACACGCCGCGGCGGGGAGTGGTGAGCGGGGAGATTGTGGGGGGGAGATTGAATCAAAAACATTCCCATTTCACGGTCGACTCATTGCACTTCCAGGCTTCTATCTGATTGATACACAATAATAACAGAAACATATGACTGCCTAGGTATAGATAACTTCTAAACATACTTTAAAATTGACTATATAATACCCTAGAGTAGCTTTTAAACCTCGCTCCTCAACTATAACCTACTTGGTTTTTTGGGTTATATACAATGTTTTACAGAATCAGGCTCTATACAATATACATATAGAAGAAATCGTTCTTATATTATACTTTTGTGTTTTAAGTGCAGTGGAATAAGCCCATATTTTTCTTTCAGTTGACCAACTTTTAAACCAAATTGTGAGTTAAAACTGCCAGCGACCCCTGGCATTTCCCGGAAAGTTGCAGGTTCTCTCTAATTGTCAGTGAAAAAATCCTTGAGCGGGGATTGAGCGCGGAAGCATATAGAATGACACACCAATGCCACCACCACTAAGGTCCCGTTGCCAAGGAGGTCTTATCGTGCTCCTATAGGGTCCCGGCGTGGAAATGCCCGACACCTTGGTTCAAGAACAGCGCCAAATTTTATCCCCATCGTGGGGCCCCATCGGGCAAAAATTGTCGGGCGGTAAACCCTTACCGACGAGATGATCGATGAGCATCATATACAGTGGGGGTCACCGTGGGGGGGCTAAAGGGGGACTGAGCCCCCCCCCCAAGTCAAGGACTGAGGCCCCCCCCCCAAATTGCTGCTAGTAGCCTGCTACCCAAAAACAAATAAAAAAGGGAAAATTTATCCAATTTCCATGCCAGAGCAAAAACCCTTTTTTTTCACACTTTTATAGAAAAATTGGTTTTTATGTTTCATTTAAATGTGAAATATGTTTGCTAACAAAAACCCTTTAAATTACTAAGTATATTCATTATAGAGATATTCTATAGAACCCCCGTTACCTCTTCCAAACCAAGCTGATCCCCGCTTTGGGTTATTAAATTGAAAAATAGTTACCGTTCACTTCGTGACTTCTCAGTCAGATTCGTTTTCTTTCATGACTTCAATCATGCTACGCAGCTTCGCTTGAATCGCTTTAGTGTGTACATGTTATGCAAAGGAAGAGGACTGTTGAATTTTAAGGTAAAGGAAGTATTTTTTTCTTGAGCAAATATCATTGCATGGGGAATTTTGCAGATCACGAATATCTATTGCCTAGTTCAAAGATATTGTCAGTGTGTATGAAAGCTAATACAAGACAGGACTGTCGCTGTCTGTAATATGACATAAAAACAGGCAGTATAGCAATGGCATTGTAGCCTTGTAGGCCTCGAGTCCCCGACCCAAGGTTATTGTTTCTCAATATTCTGTGGGAACACTTAAGTCCACAAACATCTAGAATGTATATTATATTCGTACATATTCTTATTTTCAGTTATCCAACAATATATTAAAATCAACCTAAGTATATGCCTGTAGTGAACAGCCCCTAACCAAATTCATCATCAACAACAAACCTTTCTTTTTCGCCCCCGACTTGATGGTGAGAATGTGATTGTTATTATCTCGTTCACAAACTGACATCACGACTAATTTGACATGTGAGTGGTATTTATGGGTCATGTAATTAAAGCTTAATTCCACTTTCTCCCCTTTTTTGGTCCTAAAATTACCCTGGAACTGATTATTTTCAAAATTACCCCCCCGACCCCCCAGCTGGAAAGCCATCACCACCCCGGGGGTGAAGCCCCCCCAAATTTTTTTTTCCCCGGTGACGCCATGATCCCTATATAATTAAATACTTCCATTGAACATCAATAATCAACATTTTTCCATATGTGACACATTTTTGATGAAAAGTCAACGCCCGGGTTACGAAGCCAAAAAGGCAGCTAATTCTACTTTTCGTTGTTTCTTGGTAGTCCCGTGAAAGAAATCAAGTCAAGACAGCAACAACTCTACATAAACCCCTCGGTGTTCTCCCGCTGTTTGAAACCCGGGGGGCTTATTTTCCATTTTCACCATCAATCTGGACACACAGACAGCCGTCGAAATGAAAAATAACACAAGGGGGGTCTGGCTGGGGGGGACAAAACTCCCCTAGCGAGGTTAGTTTCGCAAACAACGCCCAGGTTAGGTTAGTCAACTAGCAGGGGGGGGTCGGGGGGGGCGAAACCCCCCTAGCGAGGTTTTAAGAAAACATTGGGCCCCGGCCAGGTTACTTTAAATTAATTAGCAGGGGGGTCTGGGGGGGGGGGGGCGAAAGCCCCCTAGCGAGGTTAGATTACGAAAACAATGCCCAGGCCAGGTTAGTTAACTAGCGGGGGGGTCTTGGGGGGAACGAAACCCCCTTTGCGAGTTTTGTTAAGAAAACAATGCCCAGGCTAGGTTTAGTTAAGTAGCGGGGGGGGTCTGGGGGGAACGAAACCCCTTTGCAAGTTTTGTTAAGAAAATAATGCCTAGGTTAGGTTAGTTAACTAGCGGGGGGGTCTGGGGGGGAACAAAACCCCCCTTGCGAGGTTATGTTAAGAAAACAATGCCTAGGTTAGGTTAGTTAACTAGCTTTGGGGGTTCTGGGGGGGAAAACAAAACCCCCTTGCGAGGTTATGTTAAGAAAACAAGGGTCTAGGTTAGGTTAGTAACTAGCGGGGGGGTCTGGGGGGGAACGAAAACCCCCCTTGCGAGGTTATGTTAAGAAAACAATGCCTAGGTTAGGTTAGTTAACTAGCGGGGGTCTGGGGGGGAACGAAACCCCCCTTGCGAGGTTTGTTAAGAAAACAATGCCTAGGTTAGGTTAGTTAAACTAGCGGGGGGGGGGGGTCTGGGGGGGAACGAAACCCCCTTTGCGAGTTTTGTTAAGAAAACAATGCCTAGGTTAGGTTAGTTAACTAGCGGGAGGGAGGGGGGGGGAACGAAATCCCCCTTGCGAGGTTATGTTAAGAAAACGCCCAGGCTCAGTGCGTTAACTAGCGGGTGGTACTGGGGGGAAACGAAACCCCCTTGCGAGGTTATGTTAAGAAAACAATGGCCAGGCTCAGTGCGTTAACTAGCGGGGGGCAAAACCCCCTAGCGAAGTTAGGTACGAAAACAATGCCCAAGTTTAGTTATTTAACTAGCAGGGGGGTCTGAGGGGCGCAGGCCCCCCCCCCCCGTTATGACAGGAGAGTATTGGTCAATAGGGACCCAGTGGGTACCGAGGGGGGGGGGGGGGGGGGGCCATGGGGCCCATGGCCCCCCCCTTTGGCAAAGAATAAATTAAAATAAATTATATATTTATTACAATATATATATATATATATATATATATATATATTATATATATATATATATAATATATAAATATATATATATATTGGCCCCCCCTTTTCAATTTTCTGGGTACGCCACTGATAGGGAGTATTGGTTAAAAAACTGCATATTTACATCAAAATTTTAAAAACTTGGTGAGGCATATGCGATATTTACCTTATAAGAAGTCATTTCTTTTGAGTTGGGATCGGAACCGTCTTTGGCGCCAAATGGGCCCAGACATAACTACGTCACGGTTTGTTTACATCGGTGCATTGTATAAAATATATATATATATATATATATAATATATATATATATATATATATATATATATATATATATATATATATATATATATATATTATATATATTATATATATATATATTGGCCCCCCCCTTTTTCAATTTTCTGGTACGCCACCGATAGGGAGTTTTTGGTTAAAACTCCCATATTTACATCAAAATTTTAAAAACTTGGTGAGGCATATGCGATATTTACCTATAAGAAGTCATTTCTCTTGAGTTGGGGAGTCCGGAACCGTCTTTGGCCCCAAAAGGGGGCCCCAGACATAACTACGTCACGGTTTGTTTACATCGGTGCATTGTTGGGGATAAGGCGGGGTCGCCGCGGGTGGACCTACGAGGGAAAACTACGGCGATGGAGGAATTTAGAGTTATTTTGCGCAAAATTTGATATTCCAGGTGCTATATTACTGTGCTCTGTTCGCGCTGACAACACTATAGAGAAGACCTGAGGTAATGGCTGATGTGCAGAGGCTTCTAAACCAAGAAAACAGAGTCATAACAGAGCCTCGTCAAAAGGTAAGCAGCTGGGTAGGTACGTAATGTGTCCCTACTACTTGCTTACTTCTTAATGAGACTCTGCGTGACTGTTTTCCTCGTTTAGAAGCCTCTGCACATCAACCATCCCCTCAGGTCTTCTCTATGTTGTCAGCGAGCACGGAAATAAAAGCCACTTGGAATACCCAATTTCGCCCAAAACAACTCTAAATTTTTTCATCGTCGTAGTCTTCTCTTTGTAGTTTTTATACATATTCATGGTTATGATAGTATTAAAATCCTTATTAATGAGTTCCTTTTGTTGTCTTTTTATAATAAGTAGGGTATTATTCTAGTTTTTTTACCCATACTCCCCCTCTCCCACAAACAAGCTTGGGGACCTGGGGGAATGCGGGATTTTTAGCTGGGGTACAAAATAGCGTCCAACCACATAGTTTTTGAGTTAGGGGTGTTGTAAAAATTGCCTAGATCAAGGGAAAATTCCTTTTGGGATTTCTTCTGAGTCCAGAAACTGTGAACCTGACGATCCTCACAGAATGATGACCGAAGTGTCGAGAACACCCCCAACCCCCCGCTAGGAGGTTAGGTTATATTTGGTTAGGTTAAGGTAGGTTAATTTGGTTAGGTTATATTTGGTTAGGTTAGGTTAGTTAAATTTTGGTTTGGTTAGATTTGTTAGGTTAACTTAGGTTATATTGGTTAGGTTAGGTTAGGTTAATTTGGGTTTGGCAAATTTCTCTAGATATAAGGTAATTTCCCAGATCTAGGGAATTTTACCCCCCATACACAACTCTTAAATAATGTGTTTCCGACGCATAATTTGTTCCCCAATCGAAAACCCACATTCCCACAGGTCTCCAAACTTGTTTGTAAACTTGGGAGAGTATGGCAAACACTATAATTTTATATTGGGTTTTTAATATTTAATGTTTGGGTTTTCGGGTGGGAACAAATTATGCGTCGGAAACACATAATTTAAGAGTTGTGTATGGGTGGTAAAATTTCCTGGATCTAGGGTAATTACCTTTTATCTAGAGAAATTTGGCCTAACCAAAATTAACCTAACCTAACCAAATATAACCTAAGCTAACCCAACCAAATCTAATCAACCTAACCTAACCAAATCTAACCTAACCTAGCGGGGGTTGGGGGTTCTCGACACTTCGGTCATCATTTGTGAGGATCGTCAGGTTCACAAAGTCTCTGGACTCAGAAGAAATCCAATGAATTTTCCCTTGATCTAGGCAATTTTTACACAACACCCCTAACTCAAAAACTATGTGGTTGCGACTCATATTTTGTATCCCCGCCAAAGAGCCCGCATTCCCCCAGGTCCCCCGAATTCCCCCCAGCAGGTCCCCAAGGGTTGTTTTGTGGGAGAGGGGGGTATGGGAAAAACGTGCACTAGAATAATACCGGGAAATTTTTTTCCCCCTATACACAACTCTTAAATTTTGGTGTTTCCGACGCCCCTAATTTTTTCCCCACCCGAAAACCCGCATTCCCACAGGTCCCCCAAAATTGTTTTTGGGGAAGTGGGGGAGTATGGGCAAAAAACTAGAATTTTAAACCCAAAATTCCCTAGACTAGGGTAATTACCTTATATCTAGAGAAATTTGCCTAACCAAAACTAAACTAACCTAACCAAACCAAATATAACCTAAGCTAACCTAACCAAAAATAACCAAACCTAACCTAACCAAATATAACTAACCTAACCAAATCTACCTAGCCTCCTAGCGGAGGTTGGGGGGTTTCTCGACACTTGGGGCATCATTCTGTGAGGATCGTCAAGGGGTTTACACCGTTCTGGACCTCAGAAGAAATCCAATGAATTTTCCCTTTATCTAGGCAATTTTTTACAAACACCCTTAAAACCTCGAAAACTATGTGGGTTGCGACGCATATTTGTACCCAGCCAAAAATCCCGCATTCCCCCCGGTCCCCAAGCTTGTTTTGTGGGAGAGGGGGGAGTATTGGGCCAAACACTAGAATTTAAAACCTACTTATTATGAGAAAAGACAAAAAAAAGGAATCAATTAATAAGGTATTTTAATACTATCATAACATGAAATATGTATACAACCTACAAAAAGAAGAATGTATACAACCTACAAAGAGAAGACTACGACGATGAAAAAATTCGATTGTTTTTGGGGGCGAAATTGATATTCCAGGTGCTATATTTCCGTGCTTTGCTGACAACATAGAGAGACCTGAGGTGATGGTTGATGTGCAGAGGCTTCTAAACCAGGAAAACAGTCACAGCAGAGTCTCATTAAGAATTTAAACAAGTGGTAGGGACACGTTACGTACCTACCAGTGCTTACCTTTTGACGAAAGGGTCTGTTATGACTCTTTTCTTGGTTTAGAAGCCTATGCACATCAGCCCTTACCTCAGGTCTTCTCTATAGTGTTGTCAGCGAGAACAGAGCACAGTAATATAGCACCTGGAATATCAATTTCGCGCAAAATAACTCTAAATTCTTTTCCCTCGCCGTAGTTTTCCCCTTCGTAGGTCCACCCGCGGCGACCCGCCTTATCCCCACAATGCAACCGATGTAAACAAACCCTGACGTAGTTATGGGTAGGGTCCATTGCAATGTTTTTTTATTGCATCGGTCTTGGTCTTAGGGTGGGTGACCCCTCCGGCATACCAACCTCGCCCCCGGCTCCGACGTCGGGTCCTCATGCCGATGGGGGCAAAATCAGCCGTTCATGAAACTTATCAATGAAGTATCACGACGGTCGGGCGCCCCACTCACTATCGTGTACTGGGTGGAAAATGACCACTTCTTGCAACATTTAAGTCACATGAGCAGTGTGTGTGTGTGTGTGTGGTCACTGGTACTCAACCATTTCCGCCACTGCCTACCCCGTCTTCTCCCTCCCAATCCTCCCAATTTCATAATAAATAGTCTTGAGGGAGGAAGGACCGACAGCTTCACCCTTTACCAGGCTTAACGCCTGGTAAAGAGGTTAAATTTTCAAAGGCCGACTTATTTTTAGCCTTGAGAATTATGATACCCGATTCTCTCACACACATACACATACACACACACACACACCACATGCACACACACACAAACAAAACAAAACAATAAAAGGCCTCTTCCATTTGTGCCCAAGTTGCATGAACCAGTTCTTTCAGTTCAGGGTTGGGTTCTGGGTTCAGGGTTGGGTTCTGGGTTCAGGGTTGGGTTCGCGTGTCACAAATGGAACGCAAAAACCCCGTTTTTTGTTTACAAACATACTCAGCTGGCGAGGCAAGAGAGAGGAGAGAGAGAGAGTGGTAACTCAGCTAGCTGTTATGTAAAGGGGATCATATCAAGTTTAAGACCGCGGGAATGCATGGCCTCCACCAGGGCCTCTGACCCTCTTGTATGCTGTCTGACATCCTCTCCGACTCGTGCATGGGGAAAACCCATCACGATAAGAGAAATAGGGCCGAAGGCGCCCATTGTTTGTTATGAACTGAAAACTCTACCCAAGCAAACCGACCTCCCAATGTGAGTAGAGAAAGTTACGGGGAATTCTTGGGTTCCTTGAACTGGTTCTTGAAATGTCGCAAATGAAAGAGGCCTAAAACATTATGATTCATACACACTACATGTACTACATGGAAAATATAGCCGAAAATGTTAATCATTTCATGATACGTTAGTCTAATAAAATAAAGAAGAGTCTCTTGAGTGAGCACGAAATTATAAACCGTACAGTAGCTTTACAAACAGACATACACATCATTAACTTGTACGCATTGATAAGAAAAATAATGTTGTTATGTTAAAGTAAAGTTAAAGTAAGTGAAAAATGTTAAATTGATAAATAACAGCTGTTCATTTTTCATCCTTCCTTTGGGTGTTGGTCGATAAAGGGGTAGATACTAGCTACCTGGGAAAACCTGGGAAAGGTAACTGTGGTAGATGTCACTATCTACTACTAGCTCAAAAGCTAATGCGACGGAGATGAGCACCTAGGCCACGCGCCACAGCGTATGTCCTTATCTTTACCATTGCTATAAAAAATATAGTCAAGTCAAGAGAGACTGTACTTTGTATAGTATCGGCACTATCTTAAAGCAAGACAACGAATATTTACCTCTGTTTGCTGTTATGGCTGTAAGGTGCAGCGCAATGTACTGTATATGCAACGCAGAGCTATTGTTACTCACTCCCAACCTCACGCGGTGATCGTAGGGAACTGAGTAGGAATACAGTGTAGCCAAATGTGGTGGACGTAAAAGCGCTGGATTGAGGTATGAAATGCGCTAGAAAAGTTTTCGTCTGGTCACCTCAGTGACCTCACGCCTTTTTTATGTATGTATGTATGTGTATGTGTATGCATGTGCATATGTATATGTATATGTATATATATGTAATAGATATATAATATTAGACGAGCCCTGGCCCCTGACCCTATATATATGCTAACGTCAAGATTAATTTTGGTCTAGCATCAGTTTATGAGGTCAGGGGGGGCATTTTGGAACACTACTAAGACCATCTTAGGGGACTAAGACCAACTTAGCGCTAGGTGGACATTTTCGGAAGCAAATTTCGCTCGCCCTAAAGGCGGCGTCACACTAGCACTTTTCCGTCTAGTTTTTTCAGCGACTTTCTACAAACTAACAATTTTCTGACTGCAAAGTCAGCAAGCCGTCACACACACAGAATCGTTCGCCTGCATCACCAGTCAGCTGTTCGACTGTAACAAACATGGTTCTTTGTGGTTTTGGTTTAAACCACTTTGTGGTTAAGATTATGTTCATTAAAACCTATAAGTTTAGGTTATGTTTCATTAAAACCTATAAGGTTAGGTTAGGTTTCATTAAAATATATAAGGTAAGGTTAGGTTTATTTATTTTATTTTTTTTTCCTTTATTTTTTTTGCGCAAAAAAAAAAATATCCCATTAAAAAGCCCCTATTGTAGGCCAAAAAAAAAATTTTTCTTTGTTTTGAAAAGACCGCGAAACTCTGGTCCTTTATTACCGACGGCTAAAATTTACGTGCCTTGAAGCTTAAGTTGTGTAGAACAATTCTTTCAGACATAAAAAAAAGTAAGCAAAAAGGTTGTGGAGCCCGCCAAATTTGGGGAAATTTGCACCCAAAAAATATTTACCGAAATAAAAAATTTTAGGTATTTATTACTTTTTTTGCCGTTTCTTTAGCTGTGTTTTCCTGTGTGTAGGTTTGTTTTTTTGGCAAGAATATTCAAAATTCAGAAAGTGGGGTTTAAGTTTGGTTAGGTTAGGAGGCTTTTCATGATTTTTAAACCACTGTGTGTCGGGTGTGTCTGGTGAGTTCAAAAATGGGGAAATTTAAAACTTTTCCACACTTGGCATTCATGGTTCTTAAACCACTGTGTGCAGGGTGTTTTTCTGGTGGGTTTTCACTTTTTGTATAAATTTTTCCCCCACACTCTAAACATTCAAAAATTCTTAACACCACTGTGTGTCAGGGTGTGTGTGGTGAGGGCAATTGTAGAAAATTTTTTCCACACTCTAAAAAACATAATTTTTAACACCACTGTGTGTCAGGGTGGATGGGAGGGCCCCAGTAGCAAATTTTTTCCCAAACCTCTAAAATTATAATTTTAACACCACTGGTGTCGGGTGTGTGAGGTGAGGTCACTCTTTGAAAAAACTTTTCCCACACCTAAAAAATTCATAATTTTAACACCACTGTGGTCAGGTGTGTGGGTGGGGTCATCTTTGTAGTAAATTTTTCCCCACACCTGGCATTCAGTTCTTAAAACCACTGTGTGTAGGGTGTGTTTGTGAGTGACTTTTTGTAGAAAAACTTTTAAATCGATCATGCGAGAGATTTGGTTTTATAAAACCCGGTTTTAAAAATGATCTACATGTACAAAGTCATTTGAATATTTATAATATTTAAAGTTTTTAAATTTTATAATTTCAAAAACTTATATTTATATCGAATATCTTTAAAGTACAGTATGGATTTTGATTGATAAGAAAGTTTACTTCAAATTTGCAGCACAGACGATCACGAGCGACTGCCTCAGACTTGACTAGCAGACCCTAACTAGTCGAGCGAGAAAAAATAGTCAGAGCGAGGAAAAAAAAAATAGCAGAGCGGGGCGAAATTGACTAATAAGGAAAAAGTGTAGTGTGACGCGCCTTTAAACAGTGCCCGCGAGTGAAACTAAGGCTAGTCCGGGCCCCTAAGGACCCGATTTTAAGAGGATGGGGGGCATGCCGGATAAAAGCACCCAAAATTTTTTTCAGGCATTCTACAGGGGCCTAGCTAGATTTTTAGAGGGGGGAAAAACGACCAATTTCTCGAAGCTCATGAACCATTTTTGGATAACGGCTAATTTTTACTTAGAAAAAAACTTGATGAAAACAAGATTTGCTTAATGGCAAAAGAAAAAATTCCGTAAAAGCAAACATCCCCTAGTTTGTATTTTTTATCCCCCTTATACTTCAAGATACACTTTCAAATTTTACCAAATTTTGCTGTGGTACACCCCCCCCAGGATGGGTCACTACATTTTACGATTAGCAAGGGGGAGTGTTGTTTCCCCCCAATGAGGCAACTGGAAACCCCATGAGAGTAATGTGGTATGGGACAGGGACTGGACAACAGTATCAAAGAATCAACCAGAGAAAAACGGGGGGAAAATGTAGAAGGAAGGGGCAGCCCGACCAAGGTCCCAGGCAATGGCCCGATTTTCCCGCGTGACCCCACAAAAAGGTAGAACCCTTCCCGTTCCTATCAGAGAAGATTTACCACTACTTCCCAGGACGGGAAAGCGGTCTTTTCAAACATCGGGGGCCCTGTAGTCTGCAGTGGCACTGACCACTCGATCCGCCATGGACCAAAGAAAGGCAGACACAAGAATTTTGGTCCATTTACAAAATGCCCAGAGAGTGGATGCACCACATGCTTGGTACGCACCGGGGGATTTCTGAAGTTTTTGTATCTCATCGGGAAGTATCACTTTTTGCCAGCCCAAAATCCATCGGTGACATCTGGGTGCCCGGCGTGGCAAGAACTTTCCTTTTCCTAACACAAGCCCTCTGAGTACTTGGGCAAAAGGAAGTCCACAGCGACCCGTGTTCACAGCTTCCAGGGGGTGAACGACTTTTTCTTTCTTTGGAAAGGGGGAAAAAATCGGTTTGGGGGGCATGGGTGCCATACCCAAGTCACAGTGCCTTCAACTTAAACGTAGAAACATCCACCATGCACAAAAATCCGTGGATTGCCAGGGTTCCAGAGGGCTTTGGAAAAGTT
>JACEEZ010006393.1:0-17688 GCA_016584305.1 Chionoecetes opilio | reverse complement strand
AAATTTTCATTTGAAAGGAGGGTTTCCCCCCCGTTGGGATTGAACGAGTGACTCGCGAGTCTTAACACTAGTGTCCTGGCAGATGCCAAAGAGAAAAGGGCGTCCCCGTTATAACTCTTCATATACAAGCTTTTAGTAAAATAAAAAAAGAGGGGGACTTTTTATTTCAACTAGTTTTTTATTATCTTAAAAAATTTTCCCAAAATTAGTTGTTCGAAGCTTCTAAAAAGCAAAAAATTGAAGACGAATCCCGGTTTTAACAAGAGTGGACGAAAGTTTTTCTTTACTGAGTTTGAGTTAAAGCTGTATGTTTTTTTTTTCTCAGGCTGGTTCAAGGAATAAAATTTAAAAAGGGCCTTTCAAACCAGCCGCTACTTTGGACAAAATTTTTATAAAAGAAAGAACTGCAAAAGAAAGCACATCTGGAAAAAAGTTTGAAGCAACAGCAAACTGTGTTTGAAAAACTTTTTTTTACAAGGAAATGCGACAAAGGCAAGTTTTGTATTCCCAATAAAATTGCAAAGCAAAAAAAGCCCTTTGCAAAAGCGAATTTATTAAAGATTGAGGTTATGTGTCAGTGTTGTGTGTCCTGAATTAAGTAAAAAGTAAAGCCTATCTCTGTCACAAAGAACTTTTGTTCTTCGCTGATGAAATTGAGTGAATATTAAAGAACAGCTGTTAACAGCCAGTGTTATTTTCGGGTTTTCTTTTGTTTTAGATGAGAGTACTGTATCAGGATACTGCTCAGTTATATTTCTCAAGGAATTGACAAAAACTTTGAGTTACAGAGGTTGTTATTTTTGGGAGTCTCCAAGACACATTTAGGGAAAAGATTGTACAACAGTGTCATTAACATCTAAAGTTAGATTAAAGCCTGGAAAAACGGGCAAGTATTACAACTGATGGTGCTTCCTTCACTCAAGGTAAACATTCTGGCCTTGTGAATTTTGATGAATGAAAAAATAAAAGAAAAATTTTCCACTGCACGTGCTTTTGTCTTTTCTTTGGGATCATACATCAAGAACCTCTGTAAGTCTTCTTTAAAACTAAAACTATTATGGATCCAGGGTGCGTGCATGAATTCAATAAGAGCAGGGGGGCGAAAACAGGAATTTCCCGAAGTTTCTTGGAAGACATCTAGGAAATTTTTACTGATTCGTACCACACAAATTTCCCGCGGGTTTAAGCAGGAAATACAAAGGGGGGTTGGGGGGAAACCTCAAAGCAGAGATTGTCCGTTTTTAAATTTAAAAGGGCTCTCTTGTGATTTTTTCAAAAAAATGGAGAGTGACAATGGGTTTGTGTTTTGCATTTGCTGTGGACATAATGAAAAAGCTGTTTTGAGCTAAACCAAAAACTACAAAGAAAAGGGGATTTGCTATGAATGGGGAGTTTCAAAGCAAACCGCCAATTTCTCTCGCGACTCACTTTCCTCGCTCTTGAGGCTGAGATCTTCATTTACCGTAAATTTCCTGCTTCTTTGGGACATATCAAAATTCCCTTCAATACAACAACTAAAAACAGTTTTTAATAAAAAGGTATTTTATCATTTTATTTTTTGCATTGGTGAAAAATTTTTTGGGCAAAAAAAATTGAATTTTGAAAACTCAATCTTTAAAAATCGTTTTTTTCTAAAAAACACAAGTTCAAGCAGAATGAGGCTTGGGAAATATCTATTTGTATGTAAGCATTCACTGATACCTATTTTGGGTGTATATTTCTCTCTTACGACGAAACTTTTAAACCAAAACAGAGTGTGGGTTCAGCATCCCCCACAGAAACCATCCCGCCGGCAGGATTGTACCCAAAACCCCTTTCCTTTGGGACACACACGGGGGAGGAAAAGCTCAGCGCCTTATCGCCACAGCGCCCTCCTTACCTCACAGCTCATATCACTGATTCCTAACTTCTCAATCCCACAGGTACATGTCTCCAACTATCATCCCCCGCTTATTCATCATCTCTCTATCCTCTACTGGAATATTCGGGGATCCGCCCCCACTACCGTTTTCCCAATAAAGAAACTTTTCGTCTCCTTATTTCGTGTTTGACTGTGATTTGTGTGTGTTGGGGGGCGGGGGAGTGGCGCGTTATTTTACGTGACAGAACGTGCAGTCACTAATGTAGGGGGTTTAGTAGTTTGGGGTAAAAAGGGCCGTGCACGCAGTAAAAGTCCCCTTTGCGTCCTTTCCGTCTCCTCCATAGCCCCGAGCGTTATGTGAGAATTTGGGAAGGGGTGGGTTCCCCCCACCCCCCTTCGTTACAATAGGTAAACCAAAAAGGCTAGGGTATTCAGAGGGAAGGGTGATTGATTCATTCAGGGGAAAGATTGAGGTGGGGGGGCTTAGATTTCGCGGGGGGGGAAATAGTAAACAGACCATGTATTGTCTTCGAAAAGGGGCTGTTGTTGGGTCCCAAGCACTTAAAATTTCTTTTTTGGTTAAATGTTCGTCGTAAGAGGCTTTTATACACCCAAAATAGGACTCAGTGAATGCTTACATATAAGTAGTTTTTTTTCCAAAAAGCCCATTCTGCTTGAACTTGTGTTTTTTATGAAAAAACATTTTTAAAGATTGAGTTTTCAAAGTTTTCAATTTTTTTGCCAATATTTTCACCAAGTGCAACAAATAAAATGATAAACTCATTTTTTTTTTTAAGAACTTTTTTCATTTTGTTGTATTAAAGGGAAATTCGATATGTCCCAAAGAAGTACGAAAATTTACGGTAAAGATAGGAATTTTCAGCCTCACAGAGCAAAAGATGTGACACCTGAGAGACAGGCTTGAGCGTGAGCTTATAAAAAACTCCCCATTGACC
Organism: Chionoecetes opilio; assembly: GCA_016584305.1. Taxonomy (NCBI): domain Eukaryota; kingdom Metazoa; phylum Arthropoda; class Malacostraca; order Decapoda; family Majidae; genus Chionoecetes; species Chionoecetes opilio. The sequence goes on along the minus strand of JACEEZ010006393.1, from coordinate 14,871 downwards.
GGGAATGAAGCTTCAATCGAACTTAAATTTTTCCAACGCTGAATGAGCAAAACTTTTTTTCATTTTCCCTCTTTAAAAACCGAGCGTTACCAAGCATTATCAGACAAGTAAGTTTCCATTGATGGCTTTAAAAAGGGGTTTATCAAAGTTTTTCTGATTTAAAGGGCCCATTGAAGGACAGTTCGATTGCTCAGCTCACCTTTTCCCAGTGACTAAAACAGTACTGAAGAACTGCAGATGGAACTGATTGATTTGCAAGCGCCCAACTCTTTAAAAGGGATTTTTGAAACTAGACCACTGGTCGAGTTTTATGCATCTCGTACTCAGAAAAGTTTCAAAATCTGAAAAAAATTTGGAAGAAATGTTTGGTTTTTTGCATAAACTTTCATTTGGAGCAGATTTCTCTTAAAAAATTAACTAGTCAAAGAACAGATCCTTCTCACAGACTCAAATTTGTTCAGTTTAAGGATCACAAAAGCCACTTGACACCTAATTTTAAAAACTGGTAAATGACTGCAGTCAGATCATCATTCTCAGACTTTTTTCTGTTACTTCTGATTACTTTTTTTTTTAAAAAAATTTGTTTCTGTGAAGTTTCTATTTAAAAAATTTTTAAATTTAAAAAAAATTTTGCTTTTTTTTTTTTCTTTAAAAACCTTTTCTTTTGGATTTAAATTTTTATTTTACTTTTTTTTACTAGCGGCCCTTTAAAATTTTTATTTCTGAATGGGGCCCCTTTGACTGAAAATTTTGACCCCTGAAAAAGTTTAAAGCATCCAAAAAATCTGAGGCACTGGCTTACGAAAGTAAGGCTTGGATGCAAATATTCATTGCACGCACGCTCCTCCGAAGGACACATTAAACATGTCTAGCACTGTTTCTTTTCGTGTCTATGTAGCTGTTGTTGGGTGTGTGATATCAGATTATTTTTTTTCAATCAGATCGTATACTTACTTACCCTCATGGCTGCTTTCCCTTTCGAGATAACCCTTTTGAGAGAGATTATGGGCCAAAAAACCCCAAATTTTACAGGTTTTTGGCGTGTCTGAGTAGTTTCAAAACCACGCACTGACAGTGTCCAGTCACCAAAAACTTTTAAGAACAACCCCGGCATGTTGTCCCTTTTCTGTCGGCTATCTGCCCCCTTGCCGCCTCCTCCATTCGCCGGGAAATGGTTTTTTGGGCGTAAACCCCAAAGCCGCCGCTTCCCCCGGCAATGTTCAAAAACGGGGACAGGGGACATCCCACCGCCTCTGGGGAGGCCCAGGGGAGCACTGCTGGCCGATGCCTCCGGGTGAGGTTCCAGGGGGGGAGCCACGAAGCACTTTTTTCACCTTTTTTTTGGTAGGAAAATCCTGTGTTGCTGGAAATTTTGGGGGCCTGGTATGGGGGTTTTTAACTGGTCAACGTTATTGAATGATATTCTTTGGGGAAAGATTTTTTAAAGATTACAAATTGACGGAGGATTTAATTAGTCTTATGATTACTATGGATTTTAATGTGACCACGTCCACTGCGGAGAGTAATGAAATAGGGGATGTATTTAAGGGAAAAGATAAGGATTTTGGTAAGGGAATCGCTGCCCCCAGCCCCGGCGAGTAACTCCTGGATTTCTCCCCGGGGACGTTTTTTTTATAATACTAGATTGATCTTGTAGTCGGGGGGTTGGTACGAGGGGGTTTTACCGAAACAAAGGGTTGGACTCTCTTTGGGAAATTGGGGAATTATTACCTAACAGAAAATCACCTGGGTTTTTATAAAACCAAAACTAATTTGTAAATGAATCCTATTTTTTTGGAAACTGGTAAAGTCTCTCATTGAGATCATCTTTGCTATAAGGGGTTCACTATACCGAGAAAAATCTACTCGGAAATAAAAAACTTGACTTCACACCCTGACGTAGGAATTTTCCAAGTTAGAGATAAAACTCCCCAATGAGCATAAAACTCCCTTCCCCAGAATTTCCCTTGGGGAATTTCCCTACCTAGGGAACATACCACTTTAAAATTTTTAAAACACACATGGAAAATAAAAAACTAGTAGGAAAAAAAATGTTGGACAGTGTGGTCTGGTTTCATTTAGACCATGGGCCGTTGGGAATTTCGCCCCCAAGACCCTTTAGGAGCGCGGAGAGAACACTCTGTTAATATCACTTATAAGGATGGGGGGGAATATCTATCCTTATGACACTGAACTGTACCTTTTTATTTATTGAAATTAAAAGATGGGAAAATACTAGGGGGGAAAAAAAAACCGGGCCCGGGGCAAAATCTTTACCTTGAGGAGCGCGGAGAGAAAAACTAACTTTGCCCTCGGGCCTTCCGCACCCCAAGGGAAAAAAAACTTGTTCGGAAAGTCTCACCGTGACCTTAAATGAAAAAATTAAATCCAGAACTAACTATTTAATAATGAAAAATCGGTATCCCCCCAAGAGGCCGCCTTAATCAAACTGGCACTTTGATTAAAAAATTTAATGTCTGGGCTAAGTTCACGAAAGGTTTTTTTTATAGGGAATATCGAAATCCAACACCTTTTCAGAGGAGGTGGGATTAAATTGTTTAGAAATTTGGGCGGGTTTCATTTTTTGCGTGATCATTTTACAAACCCCCAATATGACCATAACCCATAACGTGGGATTATTTTGAAAGACGTTAAGACCTGGGGGGGTTTTTGGGCTGACCCGATAACTGGGGGAATAAAAAAACTGACATATTAGTTTCACTGATCGAGAAAAATTATCCCACAAATTTGGGGGTCGCACACGGCATTTAGGGGGAGAGGGATTTAAAAAAAAACGAAAGAAGTAGAACAAAGGCGTCTAGGATGGCCAAACTGGACGAAAAGTGGGGGAAAAAAAAATACGATAGTCATCCTGAACAAAGAGAAAAAAAATTAAAAAAATACTGACAAGACATAGCGCGGAATTTCATAAAAATAATTGTTCCTACTATTTCCCCCCAAAAATTGGGGTTCCGCGTCTATTCTCCCGGAAAAAATTAAATTCTATGATATCAAAGTAAATACTTTTCGGTCAGGTTTTCCCTTTTTTTTAAAAATGCGTCAAGAGGGGGTGGTATGAGACAATTTAGAGTGAATTTTAAGGGAAAATTTTTCGTTTTTTGAAAAAGGGGGGGTTGTTTGTGTTTTTGATTTTCAGAAAAATCCAAAAAGGGAAATATCCCATCAACCTGAAAACCGGGTAATGAACGTGACCTCAAACCTTTACTTATCCGCATTCTCGTGCAGAGAATATCCCAGAGGCGACGCCCTTACCCCGGGGAAAAGATAAGAGCCCTACAATCCAAAAGTCCGCCCCCCCACCCGCAAGCTGGTTGACTGTAAAGGGGAAAGCGTATACTACTATCTCGAATTAAAAAACTCCTCCCATGAACCCGGGTTCGCCCTGAGAATCAGACGCTCCCACTTTTAGAATAGAAATCTTTCCCAGACCAAAATTGTTTCAATCTATCTGACACTACACTCACCTCTGACTCACAAGTTTCATTTAAAAACCTTTCGCTTAATTTCACCCGAATTACCTGGGCGTGTTATTTTTAACTAGAATTAAAAAACTTAAGACTCACCGAACCGACGAGTCTGTTTTAAAGAATTCTGGTGAGACTGGTATCCCAATCAACCTCTTCCTATAATTACGAAAATACTGACCCCCATTTTTTTGAATCCTTGTCAAGTTTTTCCTTTACCACTTTTCTATTTGATTTTCCCCAAAAAGTAATAACCCGGGGGACGCTACAAAAAACCCTAACCAGAGTAGGTATTTTAAAATTTAAGTTCATAAAATAAAAATTTCAACGTTTATAAAATAAATTTTCAATGTTTGTTCAAAATTTTCCTTGATTTTAATTTAACACTATTGGATACCGCTTTCCTCTTGTTGTGGTGGGTGAATCGGGGCTTGTTTACGCCCGGGATCTTGATGGCCTTCAGCCTTTCCTACGTTTCAGGAAATCTTGTAGGTTCTTGGAAGTTTTGAGTGTGCCCTTTCCCGAGCCGGGGGTCGCGCATCCCCCGTTTCCCAGCGTTTTGGGGTACCGCTGTGTTTTGCTGGGTTGCAGGACACGGGGGCGGCGGACAGGCTGTCAGACGCCCCTTTTTCCCGCCCAATTATGTAAGGTTTTGGCGCCTGTGTTTTCAGCGCGCTCATGTCGGTGACGGTAGACCGGGAAACCCAGGCTTCCTCCCGACGAGGCTTCACGTCCTCTCTCTGCCATGGGGGTGGGTTTCAGCTAGATGTGGGGTCTTAGTGGTAGGAAAGGGTGCTACGGGGTGAAGCGCTGCATCTGGGGCGAGCGGGCGGCGGTAAGCGTTGAAAGGCGGGTGTAGCGGTGAAAGTGGCTGCTAGCTGAGGCGAGCGTCGCTGTGATGGGGGGCGGGGTTTAGGCGAGCTGGCATCAGGGGGCGCGGATCTCAAGGCGGGGGCGGTCTTAGGGCGCGGCAGTCAGACGCGCGGATTTCGCTGGCTTTTCAGCTAGGCGGGGGCTGGCTGGTGTCCCGGCTGGGGGAGTGACGGGTGATGCGGCGGGTACGGGGTTCTTTTACCGCTCACGCCCATGGTCATGGTTCATGTATGTTTGGTGTTTTGTTTATAGGGGGGAGATCTTTTTAAGCCTACTTAAAGACGATTATTATAAAATTTACTGAAATTTTTACTATCTTTTTATTTATTTTCCCGGTGCGCTTCTGTTGCTTTATTTTTAGGAAAAAATATCCCACCGCTAAGTAAAAAGTGTGTTGCTGGAAATTTGGGGGTTCACTGGTATGGGTATTTTATAAAATTTTCAAAGTTATTGAATGATATTACTTGGGGGGATTTGATAAAATTACAACTTGACGGGAGGATTTAAATTTGTCTTATGACTTCACTATGGAATTTAATTTTACCAGTCTCACTGCGGGGAGTAATGAAATAGGGGGTGTATTTAAGGGGAAAAAGATAAGGTTTAGGTTAAGGGAGGGGCCTGCCACCGCCCCCGGGGATAACTCCTGGTTACTCCCCGGGCACGTTTGATTAAATTAATACTAGATTGACTTGTAGTCGGGGTTGGTACGAGGGGGTTTTACCGAAACAAGGCTTGGACTCTCTTGGAAGTGTGGGGTTATTACCCTAACTCAGAATAATCACCTGGGTTTTTTATAAAAACACAAGAATATATTTGTAAATGATATCCTATTATTTTGGGAAAAATGGTAAGTCTCTCATTGAGATCATCTTCACTATAAGGGTTAACACTATACCGAGAAAAATCTACTCGGAAATAAGAAACTTGACTTCACCCCTGACGTAGGAATTTCCTAAGTTATGAGATAAAGCTCTAATGAGCATAAATCTCCTTCCCTAAATTACCCTTCAGGAATTGCCCTACACTAGGTAAAAAATACCCCTTAATATTTAAAGCACACATGGAAAAAATATCTAGTAGAGAAAAAAAATGTTGGGACGTGTTTGTGTTTCATTTAGGGCCATGTGGCCGTTTTTGGGGTTTCGCCTCAAACCTTGGGAGCGCGGGAGAACACTCTGTTAATATCACTTAAAGGGTGGGCGGGAAAATCTATGCCTTTTGTGACAGGGAAAGTACCTATATATTTATATAGAAAAAATTTTAGTGGAAACTAGGGGGGGAAAAAAAAAACCCGAGCCCGGGGCAAACATCTTCCCCGAGGACGCGGAGAGAAAAACTAAATCTTGCCTGCGGGCCCTTTCCCCACCAAGGAAAGGAACTTTTCGGAAAGTCTACCGTGACTAAAAGAACAAATTATAATCCAAACAACTATTTTAATGAAAACTCGCGTATCCCCGAAGGGCCGCCTTAATACAAAGGTTACTTTTTATAAAGAATTTAAGTCTGGCTAATGTTCACGAAGGTTGGTTTTTTTTTTTTTTAATATCGCAACCAAAAAACCTGTTTCAGAGCGAGGTGGTATTGAATTGTGTTTAGAACTTTGGCGGTTTCTTTTAGCGGTTCATTATTACACCGCCCATATATGACCATAACCGATAACGATAGGGTTATTTTTTAAAAACGTTAAACTCTGGAGAGTTTTTTGGTCTGACCCGATAAGGGGGGAGAAAAAAGAACTGACATCATTGTTTTTCACTGATCGCAGAATAATTATCCCAGAATTTGGACTCGCACACGGGCATGTGAGGGAGAGAGGGAGTGAAAAAAAAGAAGAAGATAAACAAAATGGCGTCTAGGTGGCCAAACGAGACAAAAGAGGCGGAAAGAAAGAAATACATGATCATCCTGAACAAAGAGAAAAAAATTTTAATACTGCAAAGACATACGCGGAATTTTATAATAAAAATTTTTTCCTAATTTCCCGAATAATGGGCATTACACGCTCTTTCTCGGGAAAATAAACTATGATATCAAAGTAAAAACTACGGGTCAGGTTTTCCCTTTTTTTTTAAAAATGCTTTAAAAGGGTGGTATGAGACGAATTTAAATGATTTTTTGGAAATTTTCTGTTCTTTGAAACGGGGGGGCTTTTGTGTTTGATTACACGAAAAACCTGAAAGGAAAAATTCCCCGTCAACCTGAAACCTGGGGGAAAGAAACTGACCGTCAACCTTCTTAGTCCGCCTTCTCGGGCAGAATATATCCCCAAGGCGCACGCCAGCTTTCCCCTGGGAAATGATAAGACCCTACATCCTGAATGTCCGTCACACCGCAAGCTGGTTGACTGTAAGGTGAGAAGCGTAGTACTACATCTCGAATTTAAAAAACTCCCCATGAACCAGGCTTCGCCCTGAGAACGACCCTCCCCTTTTTTTGACATGAGAAATTCCCAGACCAAAATTGTTTTTATTAGTCTACACTACACTCACCTTGACTCCTAAGTTTTCATTGAAAACTTTTCGCTTATCTTCCCCGAATATACCTGGTCGTGTTTTTGTAATAAAATTAAAATACCTTGAAGATCACCGAACCAGACTGAGTTTTAATGAAAATTTTGGTGAGTGGTACCCCTCAAACCCCTTTCCCTGGATATATTACGAAACATACTGCCCCAATTTTTTTTTAAACCTTGTCAATGTTTTACCTTTTACCACTTTTATTTGTTTCCAAAGAAATAACCGGGGGACGCTCAATACCCTAACCAGAGTAGGTATTAAATTAAATTCTAAAAAAAAAATTTTTAACGTTCATAAAATAAATTTTTAATGTTCTGTTCAAAATAATTCTTCCTTTATTTTCTAATTTTTCACTATTTTGGGTACCCAACTCTTCCTCTTGTTGTGGATGGGGGACATCATGGGGTTTTTTGACGCCCGGACTTCTTGATGGCCTTTGCTCTTCCCTACTTTCGGAACCCTTGTAGGTTCTTGGAAACTAAAGTGTGCCCATTCCTGAGCCGGTGCGCCCCGGGACCTCCGTCTCCGTAGCTGTTTGGGCTACCGCTGTTGTTTTTTTGGTTGTTTTCAGGGCCGGCGGCGGGGGACAGGCTGTTTCAACGCCCCCCTTTATTCCCTCACGGCAATTTTGTACAGGTTTTTTTGGCGCCTGTGTTGTCAGCGCAGCCATGTCGGTGCGGGTAACGGGGAAACCCCGGGGTTTTCCTCCCCACAAGGTTCAGTCCTCTCTCTGCCATGGGGGTGGGTTGCAGTAGATTTGGGGGCTGTAGTGGCTAGGAAAGGCTGCACGGCGGTGAAACGCGCATCGATGGGGCGAGCGGGCGGGTAGGTTGAAGGACGGCTGTAGCGGTGAACGTGGGTGTAGTGAGGCGGCGTCGCTGTGAGGGCGGCGGAGTTGAGGGGAGCCTGGCATCGGGCGCGCGGGATGCTCTAAGGGCGCGGCGGTCTTCAAGGGCGCGGCAGTCTGAGACGCGCGGTATGCGTGGCTTTTGGTAGGGCCCGGGGGGGCGGCTGGCTGTCCCGGCTGGCGGAGTTGACGGGTAATCGGCGGCTGGGTTGCTTCTTACCCCTCACGCTCACATGGTCATGGTTTTAGGGATGTTTGGGTTTGGTTTATGGGAGAGATCTTTTTAAAACCCCACTATAAAAATCAAATTATATATGAAAAAATTTCTGAAAAATTTTTATTTTTTTTTTATTTTCCCCGGTGCGCTTCTGTTGCTGTTATTTTTTGGAAATAATATCCCCCCGATAGTCACCAGTTGTTTCGGAAATTGGGGTTTTACTGGTTATGGTAGTTTTATAACTTGTCAAAGTTCTTTTAATGAATTACTTGGGGATGATTTTATAAAAGATTACAACTTGCGGGGGGTTTAACTTTGCTTTGACTTTACTATGTGATTTTTTAAAGTACCACGTCTCACTGCGGAGAGTAATGAAAAAGGGGATGTATTTAGGGGAAAGATAAGGATTTGGTTAAGGGAATGCGCTGCCCAGCCCCCGGGGAGTAAACTCTGGATTACTCCCTGGGCAGTTTGATTAATTAAAACTAGATTTTTTGGTGTCGGGGGTTTGGGCGAGGGGTTTTTTACGAAACAAAGGGTTGGACTCTCTTGGAAATGTGGGGGAAATTTTTACCCTAACCCGAAAAATCACCTGGGTTTTTTATAACACAAAAACTATTTTGTAAATGATATCCTATTTATTTTTAAAAATGGTAAGTCTCCACTTGAGATCTCTTACATGGGGAACACTATACCGAGAAAAATCTTCGGGAAAAAAGAAACTTTACTTCACACCCTGACGAGGAATTTTTTCCCAAATTTTGAGATAAAGGGTCTAATGAGATAAATCTCCTTTCCCCAGAATTACCCTTCAGGGAATTCCCTACCTAGGTAACATACCACTTAATATTTTTTAAAAACCAAATGGAAGATAAATATCTAGTAGGAAAGAAAATGTTTTGGGGCAGTTTTGGGGCGTGTTTCATTTTAAACCCTGTGGCCGTTTTGGGGATTTCGCCTAAGACCTTGAGGGGCGCGGAGAGAACACTCGTTAATATCACTTTTTAAGGGTGGGCGGGAAAATCTATGCCCTTTTTGACACTGAAAAGTCCTTATATTTATTGAATATATGAGGAATATACTAGGGGAAAAAAACCGGAGCCCGGGGCAAACTCTTACCTGAGAGCGGGAAAAGGGAAAACCCAAATCTTGCCCCGCGGGGGCCCTTCCCCACCAAAAGGAAAAAGGAACTTGTTTTAAGTCTCACCGTGCCCTTTAAAAGAAAAAATTATAAACCAGAACTAACTATTTAAGTAATGAAAACTCGCGTATCCCCGAAGAGGCCGCCTTAATACAAACTGGCTACTTTGATATAAGAGAATTTAATGTCTGGTCTAATGTTCACGAAGGTTGGTTTTATATGTAATATCGACAATCCGAACACCTGTTTCAGAGCGAGGTGGTATTGAAATTGTGTTTAGAACTTTGGTCGGCTTTCATTTTAGCGTGTATCATTATTACACCGCCCATATATGACCATAACCGATAACGATAGGGATTATTTTGAAAGACGTTAAGACTCTGGGAGAGTTTCTTGGTCTGACCAGATAACTGGGGAGAGATAAAAAGAACTGACATCATTAGTTATCACTGATCGCAGAATAATTATCCCACGAATTTGGACTCGCACACGGCATGTGAGGGAGAGAGGGAGTGAAAGAAAACGAAAGAAGATAGAACAAAATGGCGTCTAGGATGGCCAAACTGAGACGAAAAGATGGCGGAAAGAAAGAAATACGATGAGTCATCCTGAACAAAGAGAAAAAAATTAACTACTGACAAGACATAGCGCGGAATTTCATAATAATAATTGTTCCTACTATTTCCCGAATAATGGGCATTACAGTCCGACGTCGGTAGTAACACGAACCCACAGCGCGGAAAAGTAGTAGGTTTGGTAGTAAACATGCAGACTGGCCAACGACTGCTCGAGACTGGTATTAGCAGAGGTAGGAAGTCTCCAGGCTCGCTTATTATTGCTTGGTATGCTATGAAATAAAAATTTTACAGGTGAATGTAGACATATGATTGCATTTGGATGGATATTATTCATATATATAAGTAGAGATGAAATACAAGCAAGGGTCTCAATCACGTCTGGCAGCGCGGCCTTCGGCAGCAGCAGCAGCAGCAGCAGCAGCATGAAGCCCGTGAGGTGGATATATCAACACCAAGAGAGATGTCTTTGGTAATATTTAGTAGGGGTGCGAGAACCCCTTGAGGAATCCTATGATCCCTGGTGATATCCTATGGTGCTATCACAGGCGTGGGAGCTGACCTGACTTCTTCAGGAAGGCACAGGTAGCTACAGCTGATAACGGAGTGTTGTGTGGGCGGCGGAAATCGGCCGCCGCCAGCGGAAATCTCCTTGGTAATTATTTAGTAGGGGAGCGAGGACCCTTTGAGGAATCCTATGATCACTGGTGCTATCACAGGCGTAGGAGCTGACTGTCTTCTTCAGGAAGGCACAGGTGAGGCGGATGACGGCGGGTTTTGACTAAAAACTTTTGAGAGGCGGCGGGCGGAGCCGCCACCTCCTCCGCCACGGTAGGTTTGGGCAGGATTAAAAGTCTTATTACTGTTATTATACAACTTATGATTATGGTGAGATGTTATTTTACACGTGTCATTATCAAAAATCAATGTAGCACCGTGTGTCACCATAAATAAGGGTGATTTAAAGATGTTATGATGAACCCGACTGGCGGGGCAGTGAGTGACGGAGAAAATTCTTGCCGCGGGGCCTCCCCATAACACAAAATATTCACTATTTTAACCCACATACACACCTACCACCAAAACACTAGCAACACAGGCTCCTTACTTATATAATTATCTTACTATGATACATTAAAACTCTAAAACCCCCAAAAGCATTCCAAATAAAACGAGAATTAGTTTTAGATGAGGGTTTGACAAGGCGGGGAGAGGCAGTCTGGCATGCCATTCTTGCCCGGAAATATGTCTCGCTGACTTGTGATTGGTCGAGAAGTTTTTAAAAACAGTTCATTGGCTGGTGACTGATGATGAGCTTGATGACGTCATTACTCCCTTAGCCAGTCAGCGCCTTCTACGCGTTTACTACCTACCGAGGGAGGCTTTGTAGCTTCCGTAGTAAGGACAAGTAGTATCTAGGTTAGTCGGATAGCAGGCCGTTGCTGGCGATACTACCTCCTTTTGCTGGCTTCCCCCCCAAGTAACCGGACGGGTTAGGGCAGTGTTTGCCGGGTGGCATTTACTATTTCTCTGGGAATTTGTGCTTAAAAAGTCGGAAATCAAATGAAAAATCTGAATTGTCGAAAGTTGAAAGGAATTTTAATTTTATATATATATATATATAATTATATTATATATATTATATATATAATATATATATATTTTATATTATAAAATAATATATACACCACAACACTTCAAAAAACCAGAATAAAATCACCGATACCAAGGTGTATCCCCACATTTCATCGACTTCATCGATGTACGAGTTTTGCAGATTCTGATGGGAAAATTAAGTTGATAATTTATGATCGTTATGTTACCCCTGCAAATTATATATATATATATATATTATATTATATATATATATATTATATTTTAATATATAATATAATATATATTAATATATATATATATATATATATAAATATATATATATATATATATAATATTCAGGATAACAAAAACGATCATAAAATTATCAACGTAATTTTCCTCATCAGAATCTGCAGACTCGTACACGATGAAGTCGATGAAATGTGGGATCACCTTGGTATCGGTGATTTTATTCTGGTTTTTGAAGTGTTGTGGTTTTTTTTTGCTTGGATCACCCCGTGTTGTGTTTTATACCTGTGAATGTTTTTGTGAAAAAGGTTTTGGACATACTTGACGTCATTCTCTTGATGAGGGAATCAGATACTTTGACTTCGTAGAAGTTGTTCTCCGTCATCATGCATGAAGTTTGTCCAGCAACTAGTACTTGTTGATAGGCGATTTCTTATCTTGGTTTTCATTCGGTGAGGCGGAAAAACATGTATACTCTGTGCAGCACTCGAATGTGGAAGACACATCAGTCCCTTTTAATGAACTCAGCCAGGAATGGGAAGGACAGGTGTTCCATCCTCGGACGTCATTCCTCTCACTTTAATCCAAAACTTGACAAGAGAAAAAAAATAGTCTCTGAATTTTCAGAGAGAAAGTTGCCACTGATTTTTTAGCTTTCGCCACTCGCTTTTCGATCATTTCCCAAAAATGTCGTCATTCCCCAAGAGAAGGAAAACAACCATAAGAGGTGCTAAAGTAGCTACACTCTTTGCTTTCACGATTTATGAATCTAGGTAAAGCTTCCAAGTACTTAAAAACTTTGTTACCAAGGAAATCTCTTGGAGATCTGGGCAGGGATGCTCGAAAATCCCTCGTAAGAGACAACTTACGAGTGTATGGCTACAATAAACCTTACGAGGGTGGGCTGAGGGAGATGCTCGTATCGAGCAGTCACTCCCGTACGGTTATCGGTGGCCTCTGGGTGGGGAATATTAGGGATATTCTAGGGATTTCTGTGGGGAAATTCTGCTGACCAATCACAGAGCAGCGCCTCGCATGACGCGCTCATGATCATGCTCTCAGCTGTCAGGGAGCCCGATAAATAAACTTAAAGACTTCAAATGATGCTGTTTGGCTAAAATCGGCCCATTTCGGAAATCGTCCCGCGGACGCTTATTTAACCTAAAATAACTCTACAAAACTTAACACAAACCTATCATAAACCTTACCTAAGCTAAACCAGACCTAAACATAACTTAACACAAACCTAAAAACTATGTTTGCCGGTGTTGAACTAAGATCGGACGATTTCCGAAATAGGGCCAATTTTAGCACAACACCGCCAGAATGTTACGATAATATATAGCCGCCATATTAGCCTTTCAGCATAATATTCTCCTGCTGAATACTACAGAGACGTACCCAGGGTATACCTTGATGCGCTGATAATAGGTTCGAGTCCTGCGTGCCCGAAATTAGCATATATAGGCCACTGCTGGCCCGCTCCGTACCTCCTTGCCGTATTCGTGGCCGCGGCGGTCTCTGTTATAGTGGATGAGAACTGCGCGTTCGCTCTTTAGGTCAGACAAGACACACCTCACTCTTGACACACGTGACACTTGTGTGCAAGGATAGTATAACTTTATAATATCCTTGCTTGTGTGTGTACGTGCGTTTGTACGTCAGACATTTGATACCAGTTCAGTTCAGTTCAGTTGTTGATACCACCACCACCGACGCATCATTATAGCAGTAGCGGCCAAAACTTGTATGATGAACTATACGTTTTGATTCAAGAAGTCGACCTATATATATATTTAATATATTAGGTTTGCCCTAATATGAATTTATTACAGTATAGGTTTTGTATGTTAAATATGATATATATGGAGTTCAATGGAAGCAATAAAACACATCACATTTCAAACAGGCAAGCATGAAATGACTCTATAATACCAATAAACATAAAGTATAGTGATACAACTTGTAATGTATTGTTTGTTGATGTCTTTGTCGCTTCAAATTTCACTCCCTTAGGGAGTTAAGGGTGGTCCCGAGCACCCTTAGCTCGCGGTCCCGTAACGAGTGAGAAAACGATTTGAGCATCACCCGTAGAGGCGCTACGAGATAAAAGTCCCTTCTTAGGGTAATACTTACGGACCCGTAACTCTTTCGAGCATTTCCCCCTGAAGTGCAGCTTCAATGCAAAAGTTTAGGCACCTCAGCTTGAATGAAGTGTTGAACTGCTTATGGATGAATTGCGTGTTGCTGACATAAGCACATCTCAACTTTTGCACTGATCGAAGTACATTAAATTGCATTTATGTTTTTGAAGTTATTCAGATTCCTGGGATTCATGTGTTCCAAAGGGGTACTCACCTATTGGGGATATTCAACTTTTACATAGCACTCTAGAATTGGCTGTAAGATCTTATCACTGATTTTTAAGTGTGGTATGTGTGAGGTTGACAGACTTTCCAACATAAAAATTCTGGAAATATTAGGGATTTCTTGCTAAATTCAAAGAAAATCTGGAAATTTCATGAAAGTCTGGAAATCTGTCTGAAACTCCAAAAATATGGAAAAATCCAGACTTTTCTGGCAACGCTGGCTAGCTGCTCCTTCCAGAATATTGTTGGAGGCATTGGTGGTAAGTTACTCTCATGACCCCGAATCATGATTTTTTATACTTAGGTCAGCAGTTTTCACCTAACCTGTTGACAATCTGACTACATTGGATATATTTACAATAGTTAAAAAGACTACACTATGTTAGGTTGATTTATATTGTATAGTTCTGCTTGACCCTCTAAATATCTTCTAACAATAGTGATTTATCTTGGGTGAAAAAAAGATGCCGTGAGGATAAGGTATGAAATCTATTTTGAAGTTGAGGGGAAAAATGTTGACATCCTCTACTAAATTAAATACTTTAATCTGTTCTCATTTACTTCTCTACAGGACCTTCTCAAGCTACTGTAAGTAGGATCTTAAGGGATGTCACCAATGCCTTGAGCAACAAGGCAGTGGAGGAAATTAAAATGCCCTCCACGGCCCAAGGGGGAGATGCTCGAAAGAGTTACGGGTCCGTAAGTATTACTCTACGAGGCTTTTACCTCGTAGCTCCTCTACGGGGGATGCTCAAACCGTTTTCTCCCTTGCTACGGGACCGCGAGGCTAAGGGTGGTCGGCACCACCCTTAACTCCCTACGGGAGTGAGATTTGAAGCGACTAGACATCAACAAACAACAAAAAACAAGTTGTATCACTATATTTTATGTTATTGTTATTATAGAGCCATTTCATGCTTGCCTGTTTGAAATTGATGTGTTATGCATCATTGATCCTAATACAATTTAACTACATACTTATTGTAATAAATTCAATTTT
>JACEEZ010006392.1:7500-32500 GCA_016584305.1 Chionoecetes opilio | reverse complement strand
TAGCCAATTAGCATTTTACATGGCGGTGCGGCAACCAGAATGGGTAGACAGAATCCCTAACACAGATGAAACTTATACATATTCTAAACCTCTGACCAAACCTCTGCCACAAATGATACAATGACCCTTTTAAACCACATACTTTTCTACGTCAAACATTAAGAAACATGTCAACTCCCGTCTACCGTTCAAGTGCTCATAGAGATATTCCCCTGCACAAGATTACAACAATGTATACCTGAACTGCAATGCTTAGGCCGGGCGTATAGAGCTTTCACGACACGGCAGCGGCTTTTTTGAGTAAATTTCCAGATGATCACCGAACTTCCTTTGGTGGACGAAACAATTTTTTTCTGGTGAGTTTTGATGTGTTTTGAATTGATCTGTCGCATTTTTTTTTTTTTAGGGATTGGAACAAAACTGACAAAAAAACAAACAAATTGAACCTGACCGAACTTATACCTAACCTAACCTTAACCTAACCTAACCTAACCTAAGCTAGACTAACCTATACCTAACCTAACCTAACCTTTACCTAACTAAAAAAAAAAAAAAGATTTGCAAAATAAACGGTTAGCAAATTAATTCTAAACACATCAAAACTCGCCAAAAAAAAATTATTTCGTCCACCAAAGTGAGTTCGGTGTTCATCAGGAATAATACCTTTTTTGTTTATATTATTAGAAAGTGAGAGGGAAAACAGGGTGAAGGCAAACCAATGAACTCCGGTATAAATTTCTAGCCCGCTGCCCCTCCTGCTCCCTCGCCTGTATACCGGGAGTAAGGGGAGGGGGCGCCGCTCCCTGCCCCGGCCCGGCTGATGCGGCACATTTCACTCATCAGTAACTCGGTGATTAAGAGCATAATGCCACGCTCCCCAGCCTCGTCAGCAGCCCGTCGCCTCCATCCTCCGCTACCTGCCACTAATTAAACCTTAAGCCTTGCGCCCCACGAGCCTCACCAAAAACAGCGAACTTCTTCCTCGCCCAGCACGTATTAAGGCAAGTTTCCGGTCTTGAAAGTCCTATTTTTTTTCTCGACTTGTTGGTGTTTTTTTGGCGCGTGCACTGCGACGCTGCATGGCCAGGGTGCGTGCGTGCGTGCGTGCGTGCGTGCGTGCGTGCGTGCGTGCGTGCGTGCGTGCGTGCGTGCGTGCGTGTGCGTGTATGTGTATGTGTGAGTGTGAGTGTGTGTGTGGGGGGGGGGTGCAGGTAAGGGTGCAGGGTGGTGGTGGGTTAGCCAGGCACGTCACTCTGTTGTTCATTTGTTGTCAGGTTTATGCACATCACGGAGCGGTTATGTTGACTAAAGTTTCCCCGAGTACAGTTTGTCCTGCAGTGCACGACGCTGCCTTGCTGTCGCTCTCACCTGCCCCCCTAACATCTTTATCTGCCTCGAGCGCTTCCAATTTTACATCATATAACTTTCATAAGACTTCACATTTTTCGTAAATAACCTGAAACTGGAAGAAAACATAAATTATAAAGCTTTTTCTCTCGCAAAAATGAAGCAAATTACTTTCATGATGCAACTATGACACACATCATAGACATAGACATCACAGTCTATGGTGCTTGGCAAAAGCATGGTTAGCACCAAGAGGCTGACCAGCATGACTCGCATTTGCAGGATGGTACAAGTGAAGACACTTGTGTGGTTGTGCCTGCGTGGCTGTGGTGGTGGTGGCGGTGGTGGGGGGAGACGCGGCCACCCTCGCCTTTGGGTACCGCCACCAGGAGGTGTTGAGCGGCGGACACGAGGGCGGCTGGTTTGCCCTCAACCTGCTCAAGGGCGGGGCAGTGTTGTGTTCTGTTTTGGTGCCCCTGGCGCTGGGATCTCGTGCCGGAGAAGGCATGTGTCCTGTGCCGGACGAGGCTGGCGGGGCACATCACCTGGAGCGACGCCTTGGCGCGGCCCTGCTGCTGCACCGCGGCGCCTCCAGGACAACCCTGCGCTGCAGGCCTCGGGGCTGCCCTGGCACGCCGCCGCTCTGCACACGCTCGACTACTGGTGGCGGTGCCTCCAGGGACTCCTCTTGGCCGTGGCCGAGTGTCCCGCCGCCTCCTTCTCACCCTCCGAGGACCAGCTCCTCCTCGCCGCCTTCCTTCTCACCCTCCGAGGACCAGCTCCTCCTCGCCGCCTCCTTCTCACCCTCCGAGGACCAGCTCCTCCTCGTCGCCTCCTTCTCGCTCTCCGAGGACGAGCTCCTCCTCGCGGCCGTGGCCGAGAGTCCCGTCGCCTCCTTCTCGCCCTCCGAAGACCAGCTCCTCCTCGCCGCCTTCCTTCTCACCCTCCGAGGACCAGCTCCTCCTCGCCGCCTCCTTCTCACCCTCCGAGGACCAGCTCCTCCTCGTCGCCTCCTTCTCGCCCTCCGAGGACCAGCTCTTCCTCGCGGCCGTGGCCGAGAGTCCCGCCGCCTCCTTCTCACCCTCCGAGGACCAGTTCCTCCTCGTCGCCTCCTTCTCGCCCTCCGAGGACGAGCTTCTCCTCGCGGCCGTGGCTGAGAGTCCCGCCGCCTCCTTCTCGCCCTCCGAGGACGAGGTTGACGAGGCGGACGGCGAGGTGACCGAGGTGGTTAATATTACTATTACTATTACTATTACACATACACACACACACACACACAAAGTAAAGGTGACTATTCGAGGTGGGGACTATAAACAAACAAGAAACCTATACAACCCGCGCATCATGAAGAGGATGATAAAACAATAGCAGGACAAAGAATAATAAGAAAAGAAAAGAATTCCTTACAACTAATGATTCTTTCATTGGTGTCAGTGTTACAAGGAAGGGGAAGGGTGGGAAGTGTGTGTGGGCGTGACGAGGATGACTGGGCGGGTGTGTGACGGTGTGGTTACCTGGCGCGGGTCATGAGGCGTGAGGAGAGAAGGCGTTGGGCGGAAGCTAAGGGCGTGAGTGTAGTCTAAGGTGTTCGTATTCATCAACGTAGTAAGTAATGTCACTGTAGGAGAGAGCATTGATGAGTTGTGAGGCTTGGCGAGGATCAAGCAGTCTCATGCAGTCTATATATAGGCAGCAAGTCAGCTGCTCATAAAACTCTAAACTTTTAACGAATTACTTGTTTATTATCTGCAAGAGAAAATAAGTTCTTGCTTACTGGTGTTGCCATTAACTCAGCGCGCCGGCTTTGTGTCTGGGGCAGGCTTGTGTGCCGCCCCGCTCCCCGCCTGGCCTCCCCCGGCACACAAATAATAGTCCTTGTTGTGGGATATATTCGGGGCAGTATTATCCACTAGGTTATGACTCCAGGGCCTTGTGTGCGGGGGGCAGGGGAAGGGCGAGCACCAACGCATGCCTGGGCGGCCCTCAGCACCCCCCCCCCCCCAGGCTGTGGCTGGGTGAGTGCTGGGTGATTCCGAGCAAAGGCGAAATTTTCATAACACAAAAATAACATGGCAGGATTACTTGTCGAAAATGTATGATTCCAAATGTATCTTAAAAGAAATCTTGAGATATATATAAATCACGCAGTTGCTTAGTTAACTGTATTCACAAACCGTCGACAAAAATACTGTTTCATGCCCTATATTTTTACAGTTATATTTTCAATGTTAACGAAAATCTGGAAGCACGCACGCACGCACGCACACGCATACACACATACATAAACATAAGCAGGAGTTCAAAAGAGAAAAAATATGTGAAAGAGAAAATGAGAGGCAGAGACAGAGAAAACACAAGAAGCAGAAACAAATGAGAAATAAAATGAGACAAAAAACAGAAAGAAGGAGCGGGAAGACACACACAGAGAACCAAAAACTAAATCCCCAAAAATAAAACCCGCCAGCGCCTATTTGTGCCGTGTCGCTGTGCATTTCCCTGGAGGGCGCCGCCACACACGGCTTGTTGACCCTCTGCAACACTGCCTCCGTCGCCTCCCTCCTAATGAGCTCCTCGGCTACGCCTCTCCTCTTAATTATGTGTCCATAGAGAGAAGAAGACCGGGTGAGAGGGCATGGAAGGGCGGGGGAGGAGGTAGGGGAGGAGGAGGAGGAGGAGGAGGAGGAGGAGGAGGAGGAGGAGGAGGAGGAGGAGGAGGAGGAGAAGGAGGAGGAGGAGGAGGTTAGAAGAGGTTAGAGGAGGAGGAGGCGGGGAGGAGTAGGAGGAGGTTAGAAGAGGTTAGAGGAGGAGGAGGCGGGGAGGAGGAGGAGGAGGAGGCGGAGGTGGAGGTTAGAGGGGGGGGAGGAGGAGGAGGAGGTTAGAGGGGAGGGAGGAGGAGGAGGAGGAGGAGGAGGTTAGATGGGGGAGAGGAGGAGGAGGAGGAGGAGGAGGTTAGAGGAGAAGGTAGTGGAGGAGGAGGAGGTAGAGGATTTTACATAGGATTACATAGGAGTAACAGACACCAGGAGACCTATTGGTCCATAGCGAGGGTATCTGCTGAACTACATACTACTAACTATCAACTACTTGTAAGAAAACAGTTGGAAAATTATACCATGTCCCTAAAGAGGATAGGAACATGGAAGTTTCATAGTGCAGAATGATAGGATATGAAAAATACTAACTACAACTACCACTACCACTACAACTAATCGATACGGGGGACTAGATACGAATTCGCACTATCAATACCCATTTACTTTACAGTGCGCGTCAAGTCTGTTTTTGAATGTAGTTATTGTGTTGGCTCCGACAACATTTGCTGGTAACTTGTTCCATCGATCAACGACTCTAACATTGAAATAATTTTTACGGAGATCGGTGATGCAACGTTGACCGTTTAGTTTTAAACCATTATTTCTTGTTGTCACTTGAGTTGAAAGCTCGAATAGGTTCTCTTGATTAATGACATTAAAACCTTTTAGGATCTTAAAGGTTTCTATCAAGTCCCCACGGTTTCTACGATCCTTTAAGGAAAACATATTAAGTTTCCGCAGTCTCTCTTCATAAGATGAATTTCGCAGAGATGGAATTTGTTTGGTTGCTCTTCTTTGCACTGATTCCAATTTGGCTTGATCTTTTACGAAACAGGGCGACCAGAATTGAACGGCATATTCCAAGTGCGGCCTAACCAAGGACGTGTATAATTGTGTCATTACTTTCGGAGTTTTATGTTCAAAGTTACGTTTAATAAAGCCCAACATCATATTTGCCTTTTACTGGCAGCTAGGCAATGCGAACTGGTTTTCAGATCATTACTGATGATGACACCTAAATCCTTTTCCTGCTGTACTTCAGTTAACGATTTATTTTGCATTTGATAGTTATATTTGAGGTTATCGTTGCCTATATGCATTACTTTACATTTATCGGAATTGAATTTTAATAGCCATTTATCACTCCAATCTGATAGTTGTCGAGATCACTTTGTATGAGTTCGCAGTTTTTTCTAGTATATGCTTTACCGCCTAATTTGGTGTCATCTGCAAATTTGATATTTAGATACAAGTCCGCAGTCCAGATCGTTGATATATATCAGAAAAAGAGTAGGACCCAAAACCGAGCCCTGAGGCACCCCACTAGTGACATCTAACCAATCAGATGCCTCACCATTTATTACTACCCGTTGTTTACGATTTGAAAGCCAATCGCCAATCCATGAACATAATTGCTCTCCTATGCCATGTGCCCTTAGCTTGGTCAACAGTCGCTTATGTGGAACTGTATCGAAGGCTTTCTGAAAATCAAGGTATATTACATTCGAGGGAATTTTAGCGTCCCAGTTTGAATAAATGACATTAAAAAAATCCAGTAGGTTTGTTAAGCAGGATCTCTTATTTCGAAATCCATGCTGGGAGTTTAGTATAGAGTTATTTTCATCGAGAAAAGACACTATTTTATCCCGCAATATTTTCTCAAATAGTTTAACAATCACGGACGTTAGACTAATTGGGCGATAATTACTTGCGAGGCTCTTACTCCCTTTCTTGAATATCGGTGTAACATTAGCTAATTTCCACATACTAGGAACATTTTTTTCACTTAGCGATTATTGAAAATAATCTTTAATGGGAGCGAAAGTTGACTGTGACATTCGCGAAGTAGTCGCGGCGAGATTTCGTCCACCCCCACGGATTTTGCTGGGTCAAGTTTCAGCAAATACTTTGATATTTCGTCTACTGTTATCTCTCCTATTACCAGTCTATCCCTTTCGAGTCCTGCATACATGTTGAGGAGGAGAAGGAGGAGGAAGAGGAAGAGGAAGAAGAGGAGGAGGAGGAGGAGGAGGAGGAGGGAGATGATGAAGGGCAAGGACGCAGAAAGCAAAGAAAAATGAGTGGGACACATGGGGAAAAATATATTCTCTGGAAAATATGGGACGTTGAGGACGAGGATGAAGGAAAACATTAGGGAGAAAAGGAATCTATAGACTGGAAGGTAGTTTTGAAAAGGAAGAAAGAGGAGAGAAGATATAAAGGGATGCATGCAGGATGAAGGGTTAAAGGGAGACGGAACGAAGGCAAGAAATCAAACACGAAGACCAAGGGGAGAGAGAGAAGAGAGAGGAGACGAGAGAGATGAGAGAGAGAAGAGAAGATAGAGAGAGAGAGAGAGAGAGAGAGGAGAGAGAGAGATAGAGAGAGAGAGAGAGAGAGAGAGAGAGAGAGAGAGAGAGAGAGAGAGAGAGAGAGAGAGAGAGAACAAGGCAATAATAATGGATGATAATATTAGAGTAAGGGAAAAGAACGAAAGGTAGGAGGAACAAAAGAAGACTTCGGTGTGTGTGTGTGTGTGTGTGTGTGTGTGTGTGTGTGTGTGTGTGTGTGTGTGTGTGTGTGTGTGTGTGTGTGTGTGTGTGTGTGTGTGTGTGAATTAATACGGTACCCTTATGTGGTCTGAAAAAGGACGACGTTTCTCTCTCTTCTCTTTCTCTCTCTCTCTCTCTCTCTCTCTCTCTCTCTCTCTCTCTCTCTCCTCTCTCTCTCTCTCTCTCTCTCTCTCTCTCTCTCTCTCTCTCTCTCTCTCTCTCTTATCTCTCTTCTCTCTCTCTCTCAACGTGGTCTCTTTGTGTGTCGCTGCGTCTTCTGTGTACTCGTCCTTTACCACTCTGTACTCACTCACCCCCAAGACTTGTGAACTTATTCTTGGGTTGCTTATAATGACACAACCAAAAGCCAGCCAAGCAGCGTAGGCACAAACGTCTAAAACCTTCTCCTATTTGTAGTGTTGTAAATAAGAGACAAGTTGGGGAACACAAGCCAGCTACCGTGGACAAGACCGTGATTACACATACGCGCACGCACACACACACACACACACACACACACACATACAAATACACACACACACACACACACACACACCCACACACCCACACACCCACACACCACACACCACACACACACACACACACACACACGCACACACACACGCACAGGTATATGTACACATAGTTCAGGCGTGTGCACCTTTAGGCAGCAGTGTGCTGAAGGTGCAGCTGGTGGTGGAAAGTGTGGGTGCTAAATTTTTAAAGTGTTGCCCAAAACTACAAGCGAACGAAGGCAGCAAGCATCCGGATGAAAACAACAGGATAAAATTGAATATAGAGAAGACACACTACAACTAAATGGAAGCTAAATAGAACACAACCAGACAAAACATTACAGGAAGGGCAGTGAACCAGGTATTTTAGGTTAAGTAAATAAAGCAACGTTAAGAAAATCAATTTTGTCTCTAGCGTCCTATCCTCTTCAGCGGATGATTTACCTTCCCTCCCACCGGTGCAGGCGAAGGGATCCCCTCATGGGCGACACTAAACTGCCTGTCACCTCCTGAGTGGCTGGACGGATCAATAAGCCTTCAAGGTTGTCACCACTGACTAACACCTTCACAAGGACGCACGAGGTCCTGCGGCTGTATCCATTCAACGAGGTATTGCTAATCGAAATATTATGATAATCTATAAAACATATTTTTCATCGATTCCCAGTTCTTTTTTAACATTAAAATGACTACGTTACAAAATCTTTTTTGCTACTAATAGGACAGGAACAATTTTCTAATGATACCTACACATCTACTCTTCTCCCGATGCTGACTGCTTTTCATGCCCTTCAACAAGAGTGAGGGAGAGCTTTCCCCCAACCCAAAAAACCCCCACCCCCAAAAAACCCCCCCAAAACCCCCCAAACCCCCCCCCCAAACCCCCCAACAAAAAAACAAAACACACCCCCCAAAACCCCCCCACCCCAAAAAACCCCCCCCAACCAAAAACCCCAAAACAAAAAAAACAAAACCCCCCAAAAAAACCCCAAACCAAAAACCCCCCCCCAAAAACCAAAAAACCAACAACAAAACCCCCCCCCAAAAAAACAAAACAAAATGAAAACCATTCCCCTTTTTCCCCTTGGGGGGGTGGGGTTTGGGTCAAAATTTTTAAAGGGGGGCCCCAAAACTAAAAGCCCCAAAGAAAGCATTTAAAACAACGGAAAAATTGAAAAAAGACAAAAAAACCAAAGGGTTTCCCCCAAAAAAAAATTACAAAAGGGGTGAACCGGGATTTTGGGTTTTAATTTAAAAAAAAACGGGGGGGCCTGCGCCCTTCCTCTTGGGGAATTTTTCCCCCCCCCCCCGGGGGAAAAGGGATTATGGGGAATAAACCGGAAACCCCCGGGTCGGAGGTTTAAATTAATTGCCCCCCTACCCTTTACAAACAAATTGCGGTGTATTTTTTAAAAACTAAAATTTTTTTAATCTAAACTTTTTTTGACCAAAATTCTTTTTTTTATTTATTTAAAAAAATCTTTTTTTGGGGCTTTTTTTTCCCCCCCAAAAAATTTTTTTTCCCCCCCCCCTTTCAAAAAAAAAAAAAAAAAAAATTTTTTTTTCCCCCAAAAAAAAACCCAAAGGGGGGCAAAAAAAACCCCTTTGGGGCCCTTTTTCTTTTTTAAAAGGCCCTTACTGGTTTTTGGGCCCGGGCCAAAACCAGAAAAGGGGTCAAAAATTTTGGTTTAAATTGTTTTAAAATTTTTTTTTTCCCAATGGGAATTTAAAAAAAGACGGAAATCAGGATGGGGGGAAGGGGTTAAAGTGTTAATTAAAACAAAAAACCTTGTTTTCCCCCCCCTTTTTCTTTTTTTTTTTTCTTATTTCCCCAAAAAAAAACCCAAAAAAAAAATTTTTTAAAAAAAACAACCCCACTTTTTTAACCCTTTTCCCCCCAATTTTTTTTTTCATTTCAGGGATATTACCCCCATTTGCCATTATTTTTTTCCCCCAGGCCCAGAAGAATTTTCTTTTTTGGGTCTTCTTTGGTTTTTGGGACATAAAATTTTTAAAATTAACCGAGACCCGCCACGCAATTGGAAAATACTTTAAAAAAAGGTAAAAAAAAATTTTTTCCCCGGGGAAAAAAAAATTTTGGGGCGGGGGGTTAAAGTTTTAAACCCAAAGAAAAAAAAACCCCCCCCCCCTCCAAAGGCCCCCAAATTTAAAAAACCCCTTTCCCCTTCTCCCCGACAAAATTTTTAAAAACCCAAAAAACCCCCCTTCCATTAACCCCCCCCCCCCCAAATTCCTCGAAGCTCCCTCACGCCTCCCCCGACAACCCGGTTAATAAAACAAAAAAAAAAAGGAAAATTTTGGGTTTTTTGGGGGGCCCCAAAAACCCAAAAAGGGGACAGAAAAAGATTTCCCAAAAAAAAGGGGAACAAGCTACGAGAAGGGCTTTGGGGCCCCCTAAATGGAGGTGTGGTTTGTTAAAAAAGATTCAAACTTCACAAAAGTATGGGGGGGGAAAAAATTTCCCTTTTTTTTAAATAAAAAAAATCCGATTTTGGGCAAAAGGGAAAAATGGGGGGGGGTTTTTTTCTTCAAATTTCAGTTGTATTTTTTTTTAGTTAAACCAATTATCAGGTAAACATATTTTTTTAAAAAAAAAAAATGGAATTTTTGTTTTAACAATTGGGGGTTTTAAAAAAGACAAGTTCCCAAGGGGTAGGAAAAATTCAAAGCCCCCGGACAAAAATCCCCCTGCCTTGGGGAAGGGGCGGGGGAAAAAAAAGGGGAAAAAAAAAAGGGGCCCCCCCAAATTTTTCTTTCTTTTCCTTTTTTTCCCTGTTTGGGGTTTCGAGGGGGGGGAAAAAAGGGGAAAGGGGAAAGGGGAAAGGAAAGGAAAAAAGAGGAGAAAAGAAAAGGAAGAGGAAGGGGGGGAAAAAGGGAGAGGAGGAGGGGGGGAAAAGGAAAGGTAAAAAAAAAAAAGGGGAACGGCCCTTTCTTTTTTTTTTTAAAAAAGGTTAAAAGGGGTAATTATTTTTTTCATTCTTGTTTTCTATATCCTACACTCAAACGAGGGCGTTGAGTGCGTTAAGAGAGAAATTTCCCTGATATGCGTCGCTAAAGGGTGAAAAGTTACGGTCCGGGGTGGGGCCCAGCCAAGCAGTTTTCAAAAAAAAAGAGAGAAGGGAAAGAGAGAGAGAGAAGAGAAGAGAGAGAGAGAGAGGGGAGAGAAGAGAGAAGAAGAAGAGAGAGAAGAGAGAAGAGGAGAGAAGAGGAGGGGAGAGAAGAGAAGAGAGAGAGAGAAGGGAGAGAGGGAGAGAGAGGGGGAAGAGAGAGAGGAGAGGGGAGAGAAAAAAAAAAAAAAAAAAAGAGAAAAAAAAGAGAAAAAAAAGAGAAAAAAAGAGAAAAAAAAAAAGAAAAAAAAAAAGAAAAAAAGGGAAAAAAGGAAAAAAAAAGAAAAAAAAAAAAACGAAAAAAAAGAAAGGGAAAAGGGAAGGAAAAGGAAAAAGGGGAAAAAAGAAAAATTTTTTTGCCCGGGGTGAATTTTTAAAAAATTTTAAAGGAAGGAAAAGAAGACTCCTACCCCCCCAACCCACCCGGGGGAAGTTTACTAGGGGCCCCCCGGGGGTCTCCCTTCCACTGGGTTCTGTCAACCTTTGGGCCTTAAAATTCCACCCAAACCCTTTAACCCCCACCCTAACCTGTCGGGGCAGATCTTGTTTCCCGAACCAGACATTCTTTTGAACTATTTCACCAATGGTTTTAGTTCCCCCCTTAGGCGATTCTGAGGCTTTTTGGATGTGATTTGATAAGTGATTTGCATAAGTGACTTCTTCCCTCTCGACCGATGCATCCACGAACGAAGAAAGGCCGCAGGAGCCTGGTAGGTCCCTCCTTGTGCCAGCGAAAAAATGCAGCAAATTTAAACAGGAATAAAAACTCATCCTGGAGGCGCCAAGGATGGAGTGAAGGTTTATTGAGGGGGGATCGCTTCCCCTTTTTTAGACAAAACCTGGGGGTTGTGGGGGACTTCAATTTTATTCCTAGCTTAATGACCCTTGGCGGGCAAGCGAGTGTCTGGGGAGCCCTGAGCACTCCCTGAGGAGGCACGTCCACGGCCCCGCGAGCCTGCTTAATTAATCCAAAGATGAGGCGCTTCACAAATGTCTGTTGACAAAAATGCCAAGCATAATGACGAATGGCGGAAAGCACACACATGAACGGCGAGACACGGCTGCTTGTCAACACAATATCGGTGTAACGTATATTAATAGTCCTAGAGTGTCTATTAGTTAACAATGTAAACTTTATCAAGACTCACTGAAATATATTTTTGTCTCTGCTTCCCTCAGCCATCAGAAACATATTTTTCCCTTTCTTGGTCAACAAGGCTGGAGATAACGCGCCAAAAGCAGCTCAGGTTACCTTTTCTCCCTCCGCCGACCCCAAAAGGGGCCCCAATCTCTGGAAAAGGGGCTGGGGGGAAAAGGCCCGGGGATTCCCCGGGGTGATGCAGGAAAGATGAAGTCCACGTCCAACTGTTTCCTCCACTTTTCTGCACCAGACGATGTCCTACCGAGGCCGCCACGACGCTCCTTTGTCCGCTTATGGTCCAGCCGACAGTGGCTAACGAGGGCCAT
Organism: Chionoecetes opilio; assembly: GCA_016584305.1. Lineage (NCBI taxonomy): Eukaryota > Metazoa > Arthropoda > Malacostraca > Decapoda > Majidae > Chionoecetes > Chionoecetes opilio. Next base: position 20,678 of record JACEEZ010006392.1, on the reverse strand, counting down.
CTGTTGGGGGCGTGGCGAGGCTCTACCACCGCTGATAGTGTTGTTGTCAGGGTGGTGGTGGTGGTGGTGGGTAGTCGAGAAGGTGGATGTGGTGGGCTCAGTGGATGGTTCACTATTTCTGTCATTTTTCAGCTTCCACATTCGGGCGTGTCGCAGTACGTTCTTCAGACATCAAGAAATAGAGAAGTAATACTGATGACACCAGGTGGTCCTTACATATTATTTTTTTGATAACTAAGCTTCAGTCAGTTGCAGCTGCATCTCTCTCTATCTCTATCTCTATCTCTATCTCTATCTCTATCTCTCTCTCTCTCTCTCTCTGGCACGCCCGCTCGTCTGGACATGCCTTAAATTAGTAGGTTCTCTCTATTCCTCCTTTCCCGCTCCTTTCTCTCCTGTAGCCGTGTATTATAGGTTCTCTCCATTCCTCCTTTTCCCGTTCCTTTCTCTCCTCTAGACGCTCCTTTCTTTCCTCTATAGCCTTGTCCCGCTCTCCGCTTATCATTGAGGCCATAGTGAGGGTGTGCTAGTGGGTGGCCTGAAGGTTCCTCGAGAGGCGGCAATCAGAGGGCGAGGCGGCCACTGACACGCTGTTACGGGAGCCCCAATCTAAGTTAGGGCGTAAAGTGGTCCAGATGACGGGGCAGAGGCTCTTGATTATGGTGTGTGAGAGAGAGAGAGAGAGAGAGAGAGAGAGAGAGAGAGAGAGAGAGAGAGAGAGAGAGAGAGAGAGAGAGAGCGAGAGAGAGAGCGAGAGCAGAGGGGGGAATGAGTATACCGAAAAGTGATGTTTGCTTACAAGGGATACAAGGGATCAAAATATGGTTTAGACTTAAGTTTTCTGTCACGTAAGAAGATGACCAGTTTCTGTCGCCTCTCTCTCTCTCTCTTCTCTCTCCTCTCTCTCTCCTTCTCTCCTCTCTCTCTCTCTCTCTCTCTCTCTCTCTCCTCCCTCTCTCCTCTCTCTCTCTCCTCTCTCCTCCTCTCTCTCTCTCTTCTCTCTCTCTCCAAACAAACATTCATAAAACGACTACTATTCCTCTTCTTCCCTCCTTCCTTCCCATCTTCCTTCTACTCCTCTCAGTATCTTCTTCCTGCGCACTCTTCTCACACCAACAAACACTTTCCTCCTGTCGTCTATCTTCTACATTCTTATCTTTTTCGTCTTTTCGCGGCCTTTCTCCTCCTACCTGTCATCATTTTTTACTTCTTCTCCTCTCTCTCTCTCTCTCTCTCTCTCTCTCTCTACTCTCCTCTCTCTCTCTCTCTCTCTCTATCTCTCTCTCTTCTCTCTCTCTCTCCTCTCTCTCTCATCTCTCTCTCTCTCTGCTCTCTCTCTCCTCCTCTCTCTCTTCTCTCTCCTCTCTCTCTCTCTCTCTCTCTCTCGTCAGCTCATTCTCCTCGCCTCTCCCACCATCAGTCTGCCAAAAAAACAATCTCCGAGGTATGAGCCGCGCACCAAAATGACACTCCCAAGCTTTATGCCCCGTGAGTTACGTCCTCCTCTTCCCAAGGTCACCAAGATAGACGCCGATAGACTCCTCCTGCCTTCCTGCCCTTCGCCTCCTACTCTCTCTCTCTCTCTCTCTCTCTCTCTCTCTCTCTCTCTCTCTCTCTCTCTCTCCACGTCCTTCTATTCTTCCTTTCTAGAACCTGTTTTTGAATGTTTGAACTGCCTGTCTCGTGATAACAGTTTGATTTTCTATCAGTCTTCTTACGATGGGTTTTGTTTTAGAAATTGATGTGTTGATGGTAGTGGTGGTAATGGTGGTGAGTGTGGTTGTTGTAGTAGTGGAAGCTGTAGTAGTGGAAGTAGTAGTAGTAGTAGTAGTAGTAGTAATAGTAGTAGTAGAATTAATAGTAGTAGAAGTAGTAGTAGGTTAGGTTCTTTCTCATTTTCTCTTCCCCTCTCATTTTTGTTTTTTCTCTCTCTCTCTCTCTCTCTCTCTCTCTCTCTCTCTCTCTCTCTCTCTCTCTCTCTCTCTCTCTCTCTCTCTCTCTCTCTCTCTCCCGCTGGATGCACCGTCACTTCTCAAACACTAACTCCTCTAACTCTTCTCGCCGCGTCCTCCACGCACGCCGGCGCCTCACTCTTGTAGTCGCCGAGTTGGAAATATTCTCCAGCACCGAACGTTTACTCGGCTTTTCTCCGCGTCCGTTTGCAATGTGATAAATAGAGGAACACAGGTATACTTTATAGTGTTTGAGAAAGTTGGGATAAGTTAGTGGATGCAGAAACACCACATATATCATCCGTAACGTTTTGGCATTGGATATCGCTTTGGCAAACTTACTGGCGAAGCATTATAGACGATATTTTGTTCTTAGTTCCGACTTAACTTTCGTACCACTGTTCCATTTAGATGTGCTGTGCCATTTAAAAGAGAGTCTGATTCTCCTCTCGTTTAGCAGCGAGTGTTTAGCTCATAACCTATTGGCTTCATTAAAACCTCTCCTCTCGAGTTAGTTATTCAAAGTGGCAAAGGTAGTCGGATCAATAAGCTTATCAACAAAAGTACAGTTCGATAACCTCCCCCAAACACACACACTGATTAGATATTTATATTAGATATTTATTGATCACAAAAATACAAATACACGATGCAGCAATTTTTTTATGGTCTATGGTCCATATATAAACCATAAAAAACAACATTTGCAAAACAAGATGACTTAACATAACAAAAAAACAAAAGAAAAACACTTATACACAAGAAAACATATCACCCTGGGTTTATATTGTTTGTAGCTCACATAGTCACATATTTTTTTCAACACCACCACCATCACCAATGCCACCAATGCCCCCAATACCACCACCAGCAACACCGGCGGCACCACCACCACCACCACCACCACCAATATCACCAATACCACCACCACCACCACCACCAGTACCACCACCACCACCACCACCACCACCACCAATACCACCACCACCACCATCCACCACCACCACCACCACCAATCCACCACACACCACCACACCACCACACACCAATATCACCAATACCCACCAACCACCACCATCACCATAAATACCACCAATACCACCACCACCACCACCAACCACCACCAATACCACCACCACCACACACCACACCACCACCAATACTCCCAAATACCACCACCACCACCACCACCACCAATACCACCAATACCACCACCACCATACCACCATACCACCACCACCACCACCACCACCACCACCACCACCACCAATACCACCACCACCACCACCACCACCACCACCACCACCAATACCACCAATACCACCACCACACCACCACCACCAATACCACCAAAACCACCAGCACCACCACCACCACCACCAATACCACCACCACCACCAATACCACCAATACCACCACCACCACCAATACCACCACCACCACCAATACCACCACCACCACCACCACCACCAATACCACCACCACCACCAATTCCACCACCACCACAAATACCACCAATACCACCACCACCACCAATACCACCACCACCACCACCACATTTAACAACTGATGCTTTAAAAAGTATATATTATTCCCTGTGTTATCCTCTTATTATATATTGTGTGTCCATCTGGGGTTGTACGTGGCCGTCAAATGTAAAGGAAATTATTGTCACTCAGAAGAAATTGATCAGAACCATAACATATAGAGGAAAACATGACTCTACACACTTTTTATTCAATGAGTTAAAATTACTAAAATTTGAATTACTACTTAAATATTTTTGTCTTCTCACTGTTTATAATGATTTAAATGATAATAGTAACAACAGAAAATTATTTAGAATGATTCATCACAGCCTAGGTACCAGAGGTAACAATGTTAACTTGTTATGTCCACAACCAAGAACAACACTGTACAAATTTCTATATATTGTTTTGGCCCGAAATGTTGGAACGCATTACCAGATGACATCAAAACAGCAAATAATCTCAATATATTTAAATTTAAACTTAAACAGTATTTATATAATTTACAAAGTCAAGTTCTTATAGATTGAAAATGAAAATACAGTAAATTTGTGCTCCTGAAATTTAGGTACTTTTTTTTTATATAAAAAAACATGTTTTCACTGAGTTTATATTTTTGTATGTTAATCTTTATTTGTAAATTATTGCCGTCATCGTATTCGCATTTAGATTATGTTAACTGATTTTATGTCTGCTAAGGAGCTCATGCTCAGCAGACTAATGCCTATAAAATGTGTATATATTTATTTATGTGTATATATTTGTTATTTGGCAATAAACTCTATAAACTAAATTCTATAAACTAAACTAAACCACCACCAAAAGCACCACCACCACCAATACCACCAATACCACCACCACCACCACCACCACCAATACCACCACCACCACCAATACCACCAATACCACCACCACCACCACCACCACCACCACCACCACCAATACCACCACCACCACCACCACCACCAATACCACCACCACCACCACCAATACCACCACCACCACCACCACCACCACCACCACAATATCACCAATACCACCACCACCACCACCACCACCACCACCACCACCACCAATATCACCAATACCACCACCAGCAACACTTTTGTTATCTGATAAATTAATTAGAGCCATGCATAAATTAGCGTTAAATAAATAAATAAAATCATCAATCGGGTAATTTTCCCGATTGATGATGTTATTTATTTACTTACATATTTCGTTTTCTGATAAATGAATTAGCACCATGTATAAATTAGCGTTGACTAAATAAATAACCTCATCAATCGGGAAAATTACCCGATTGATGATTTTATTTATTTATTTAACGCTAATTTATGCATGGTTCTAATTAATTTATCAGATAGCGAAATATAGCAATGGAAAGCTAATAAAATTGCATTTCTATTGATACCCTTCATGATAAAAGTTGACTCGCAAAGTTTAAAATGGCGAAGAGTTGAAGTTCATGCATATTTCTTCAGTCTCGTAATGGCATTTCTTTACCGTGTTTTACTGTTTTTTATTTGATAATATTATAGAACAAACATTTACGAAGATTACAGTACATCATATATACTGATAAACCAGTCTATATGATCCGTATATATATATATATATATATATATATATATATATATATATATATATATATATATATATATATATATATATATATATATTATATATATATATATATATATATATATATATATATATATGAATCCGAGCGGCCCTCCGACTTCAGAGCAAGTTCAGGCCCATGTGCAACAGGCCGATATTCCGTGCGCAGTCCAGATATACAATACAGTGGTCTATGCCTCATTCAATGGGGAGTTTTCAAAGCTAAGTTGCCAGATGTCTCTCGCGCATCTCACATCCACTGCCCTTTGAGCGTGAATGATCTATCATTTACCGTAAACTCCCTGTACTTTTTCGGGACATATCAGAATTACCCTTCAATACAACAACTGAAACAGTTCTTAATAAAAAATGTAGTTTTATCATTTTGTTTTTCAGCACTTGAAGAAAATATTGGCAAAACATAGAATACTTGAAAACTCAATTTCTTAAAATCGTCATTTCATGGAAACACTGCACGTTCAAGCTGAATGAACCTTCAGGAAGTATGTACTTGTATGTAAGCTTTCACTGAGTACCTGTTTTGGGTGTATATGTCTCTCTTACGACGAACATTTAACCAAGAAGTAATTTAAGTAATTGGCACCTCAACGAACAGTCCTCTATCGAAGACAATACATGGGTCTTGTTTACTTGTTGTCTTGAAAAAGAGCGGGCTGCAGGAACGCATGCATCCGCCGTTATCTGCCTCACCTGTGCCTTCCTGAGGAGACAGGTCAACTACCACGCCTGTAATAGCATCATAGGACATCACCAGGGCTCATAGTGTTCCCCAAGGGATCCTCGCAGCCCTAAAACAAGACTCTTCCCCCCAGCCGTGGATAAGAAGAAGTGACTGATATCAGATCCCGACATCGGGATGGTTTCTTCGGAGATGCTGAACGCCACACTATTTCTTGGTTAAATCTTCGTCGCAAAAGAGACAGACACATCCAAAACAGGTACTCGGCGAAAGCTTACATACAAGTACATACTTCCTGAAGCTTCATTCAGCTTGAACGTGCAGTGTTTCCATGAAATGACGATTTTAAGAAATTGAGTTTTCAAGTATTCTATGTTTTGCCAATATTTTCTTCAAGTGCTGAAAAACAAAATGATAAACTACATTTTTTATTAAGAACTGTTTCAGTTGTTGTATTGAAGGGTAATTCTGATATGTCCCGAAAAAGTACAGGAAATTTACGGTAAATGATAGATCATTCACGCTCAAAGGGCAGAGGATATGAGAGCGCGAGAAACAGGCTTGAGCGTGAGCTTATTAGAAAACTCCCCATCCCTTTCGTGCTTGACATGTTTTGTCTCACGTGAGGGGTCAGCATGGCGCGTGGCGCGTGCCGCGTGAGGGGGAGAGGAAGAGGAAGAGGAAGAGCAGGAAGAGAAGGAGGAGGAGGAAGAGAAGGATGGATTGTGGCAGGTAAAAGGAGGGCCGAGGATTCCCTTTGATGTGAGGAATGAAAATCAGACGAGCGGAAAGAGGACGAGGAGGAGGAGAGGCCGATGGCAACTTTAAAAAGGGAGAGAAACTGCGTGATAAAAGGATGACACAGAGAAATGATGATACTGGTTTAGTTTCAATAATTTCAGTTTAACACAGCGTGAAACATTTTTCCTCACTCTGCTCAATACGTGATACTGAATGATGGGACAGAAACAACGAACATAAAAACAAATATATTGCTTTTACCTCAGAGTTAATTGTATACACTTGATTTAGTCAAAATTGCGTTATAACAAAATGATCAAAAGTTCATCCTATATCTGTGATAAAACTTTATATATTTCTGTTTACCAGTATTTCATTTTTTACATGAGGCTATTAGATTATTAATTATTCATGGACTAAAGCTACCGTTACAGCCCTAACAAGTGACGAGCAGTGTTTACTCAGTCATCTGACAATTATCACCTCATTCATCAGGAAGAACCCGACCCTCCTGCCGCCTTCTCCGTCTTGCTGCCCCCATTCCCTACGTAGCAAGCCCTGTAGGTGGCAGTCACTACCTACCGCTGCCTGGCCGGCCAGCAAGGCGCTGTGCACCCGGGCGGAGCTGCGGCAGCACGCACTGAGGGGGATGGCAGAGGCCAACGTCCCGGGCAACGCCGTCTCCTACACGGACGGCTCAGTCGACCCTGAGAGAGGCAGGACGGACGCGGCGGTGGTTACACACGGCGCCTTCGGGGCCGTGTACCGGGGCATGCTGGCGTTGGGCCGCGACCAGATCGTGCGCGTGGCCATCACGGAGCCCGAGGATGACGCCAAAAAGCTGAGCTGGAGCTCGTAGGAGGCAGAGATCCTGCACCTGCTGAAGGGTGTGCGTGCCGTGCCGCAGCTGTATACGGCGTGACGGACGCCTCTCCTCCCGCCCTGGTCATGGGCCTGTGCGAGGGGGCGTTGCTCAAGACGCTGTACCTGCATGAGGAGGATCAGTTGTGCCTACGCGCCCTGGTGAAGCTGTGTGAAGTGGTGCGGCGCCTTCACGCGTGCGGCATCACGCACGGCGACATCCACGCGGGCAACGTGACGGTGGACGCGGATGATGAGGGCGAGATCGATGGAGGTCACGCTGCTCGATTTTGGTCTGGCCGAGCGCCACACGGACGTGACCCGTCAGATGGACGACGGGTTTGCCCTGGTGAAATTTGCCCTGCGCCTTCTCCCCAAAACGGAGGAGCTGTCCGGCGTGAGGTGGGCCCTGCAGGGCGCGGCGAACCTCAACACTGTGGAGGACCTGCTCGACGACGCCCTCAGGCTGCACCAGGCCTCCAACGCAGTGTGAGGCGTTATCGTTTGTTTACCATTCTTGATCCTGTTGTTGTCTTCATCTTCATACTACTGTTATTATTATCATTATCAAATCTCAAATATCAACTACTATAGTATATGCTACTACCATAACTGCTACTACTGCAGCTACTGATGCTGCTACTTCTTGTACTCACAGCTACTACTACTTATATTAGTAGGCTACATCTATTACCTTTTTTTTCTCTCTCTTTAGTGTCTTGCTTTTTCCCATTGTGGTCTCTTCCCTTCCTATACCTCAATATCTTTCCTTTTTCTAAATCTCATTTAGTTACCTTTCCTTTTTATCTTGGTATCTCTTCCTTTTCATCCCTTTGTGTTTCTTCTCTTCATTATCATTTTCCTTCCAAATATATCCTTCAATTCTTTATCCATATTTCTCTCCTCCATGCATCTTTCCCCTGCCCTTTATCCCCACTCTTTCTCTCTCCATGTCCCTTTCATCATATTCTTGTTAATACTGCAACCTGGTAAGCATTTAGCCACACCATTTTATATTATTATATTATATATATATTTTATATTATACTATTAGGAGGAGGAGGACTTGGCACCTGCTCTGTGTATGCTTGTAATGACAGTAACACCAAAGCAATACAAACAGAAGCGTAATCCTCCCTCAATCAAGCTACAGTATAGTGTTAGCTCGTGAATCATCATCTGCTACTTCTTTTCTTTTGTTTCTTCTTATTTGCGTCTTTTTACTTGCCTAATTTTCTTCTGCGATTCTTCTTCACATAAATTATACTTCTTTCATTTCTTCTGTACCTCATTATTGCACATTCTAACCCCTATGTAAATAACTCAAACCATACATAAACTATACTCTAGTCATCTCTTAACACCGACATACAATTTCCTTTATCTCCTACACCCTTACTTCCCCCCAAACCCTAACAGCATACTACAACCTAGCACCTACACCCACACTCCCCCCAAACCCTAACAGCATACTACAACCTAGCACCTACACCCACACTCCCCCCAAACCCTAACAGCATACTACAACCTAGCACCTACACCCACACTCCCCCCAAACCCTAACAGCATACTACAACCTAGCACCTACACCCACACTTCCCCAAACCCTAACAGCATACTACAACCTAGCACCTACACCCACACTCCCCCCAAACCCTAACAGCATACTACAACCTAGCACCTACACCCACACTCCCCCCAAACCCTAACAGCATACTACAACCTAGCACCTACACCCACACTCCCCCCAACCCCTAACAGCCAGCCCCTAACAGCTCCCCCTAAACCCCAGCCCTACATGACACCCACCATACCCCTAACCCACCAACCCACCATCCCCTAACATCCACACCTGCATTCATAACTCCCTGGTAATCACAAAGGTGTGTAAGGTGTGTAGTCCAGCCTCGTTCATCTCGCTGGCTCCTCAATTTCGCCAGGTTAACACCGAGGTCGTAATGTTGGTGAGATAATGGGATATTCAATTAACTCTGCCGTGCCACTCTGCTGCCACTGTTGCTGCGGCTGCTAAATAACACCTTTACAGCAGCTGGTGTCTGTGTGGTGCTGTCCCCATAACGCTGTCTGTCTGTAACAATCTATAGGCCACTCGTGATGCTGCTGTGAACAATGTGTGTTGCTCTGCTGGGATTAAATTAGTCATGTAGTCGTGTCACAACTTCCCTCAGTTGGCAGAAGGGGCTTTGTAACCGATGGTTGTATTTGCTTTATCGTTAAATCCTGTAGAAATTTGTACTTTTGTTGTTAATAAATACTTTTGTTTTGTTAACTCCTCTAACTCTTCTCGCCGCGTCCTCCCCGCACGCCCGCCGTCTCACTCTTCTGCTCGCCGAGGAGGAAATATTCTCCAGCGCCAAACGTTTACTCGGCTTTCCTCCGCGTCCGTTTGCAATGTGATAAATAGAGGAACACAGGTATACTTTATAGTGTTTGAGAAAGTTGGGATAAGTTAGTGGATGCAGAAACACCACATATATCATCCGTAACGTTTTGGCATTGGATATCGCTTTGGCAAACTTAGATTAGATATTTATATTAGATATTTATTGACCACAAAAATACACATACACGATGCAGCAATTTTTATGGTCTATGGTCCATATATAAACCATAAAAAACAACATTTGCAAAACAAGATGACTTAAAAAAACCCAAAATGACCCAAAAAAAACCCCCACTTATACACAAGAAAACATATCACCCTGGGTTTATATTTGTTTGTAGCTCACATATTCACATATTTTCAGCACCACCACCACTACCTCAGCCTCCCACACACCTGCCTCACCTCCCCCAGCCTCCAACACCCCTGCCCCATCTTCCCCTGCCTCACCTCCCCCAGCCTCCCACACCGCTGCCTCACCTCCCACACCCCTGCCTCACCTCCCCCAGCCTCCCACACCCCTGCCTCACTTCCCCCTGCCTCACCTCCCCCAGCCTCCCACACCCCTGCCTCACCTCCCCCAGCCTCCCACACCGCTGCCTCACCTCCCACACCCCTGCCTCACCTCCCCTAGCCTCCCACACCCCTGCCTCACTTCCCCCAGCCTCCCACACCCCTGCCTCACCTCCCCTAGCCTCCCACACCCCTGCCTCACTTCCCCAGCCTCCCACACCCCTGCCTCACCTCCCCCAGCCTCCCACACCCCTGCCTCACCTCCCCAGCCTCCACACCCTGCCTCACCTCCCCCAGCCTCCCACACCCCTGCCTCACCTCCCCAGCCTCCCACACCGCTGCCTCACCTCCCACACCCCTGCCTCACCTCCCCTAGCCTCCCACACCCCTGCCTCACTTCCCCCAGCCTCCCACACCCCTGCCTCACCTCCCCTAGCCTCCCACACCCTGCCTCACTTCCCCAGCCTCCCACACCCTGCCTCACCTCCCCCAGCCTCCCACACCCCTGCCTCACCTCCCCCAGCCTCCCACAACCCTGCCTCACCTCCCCAGCCTCCCACACCCCTGCCTCACCTCCCCAGCCTCCCACACCGCTGCCTCACCTCCCACACCCCTGCCTCACCTCCCCCAGCCTCCCACACCCTGCCTCACCTCCCCTAGCCTCCCACACCCCTGCCTCACTTCCCCCAGCCTCCCACACCCCTGCCTCACCTCCCCCAGCCTCCCACACCCTGCCTCATTTCCCCCAGCCTCCCACACCCCTGCCTCACCTCCCCCAGCCTCCACACCCCTGCCTCACCTCCCCCAGCCTCCCACACCCCTGCCTCACCTCCCCTAGCCTCCCCACACCCTGCCTCACCTCCCCCAGCCTCCCACACCCCTGCCTCACCTCCCCCCCCAGCCTCCCACACCCCTGCCTCGCTTCCCCAGCCTCCCACACCCCTGCCTCACCTCCCCCAGCCTCCCACACCCTGCCTCACCTCCCTCAGCCTCCCACACCCTGCCTCACTCCCCCAGCCTCCCACACCCCTGCCTCACCTCCCCCAGCCTCCCACACCCTGCCTCACCTCCCTCAGCCTCCCACACCCCTGCCTCACCTCCCTCAGCCTCCCACACCCCTGCCTCACCTCCCCCAGCCTCCCACACCCCTGCCTCACCTCCCTCAGCCTCCCACACCCCTGCCTCACCTCCCCAGCCTCCCACACCCCTGCCTCACCTCCCTCAGCCTCCCACACCCCTGCCTCACCTCCCTCAGCCTCCCACACCCCTGCCTCACCTCCCTCAGCACTCCACACACCCCTGCCTCACCTCCCCAGCCTCCCACACCCCTGCCTCACCTCCCTCAGCCTCCCACACCCCTGCCTCACCTCCCCAGCCTCCCACACCCCTGCCTCACCTCCCCCAGCCTCCCACACCCCTGCCTCACCTCCCCCAGCCTCCCACACTCCTGCCTCACCTCCCCAGCCTCCCACACCCCTGCCTCACCTCCCTCAGCCTCCCACCCCTGCCTCACTCCCCCAGCCTCCCACACCCTGCTCACCTCCCCAGCCTCCCACACCCCTGCCTCACCTCCCCCAGCCATCCCACCACACCCCTGCCTCACCTCCCCCAGCCTCCCACACCCTGCCTCACCTCAGCCTCCCCACACACCTGCCTCACTACCTCAGCCTCCCACACCCCTGCCTCACCTCCCCCAGCCTCCCACACCCCTGCCTCACCTCCTCAGCCTCCCACACCCCTGCCTCACCTCCCCAGCCTCCCACACCCCTGCCTCACCTCCCTCAGCTCCCACACCCCTGCCTCACCTCCTCAGCCTCCCACACCCCTGCCTCACCTCCCTCAGCCTCCCACACCCCTGCCTCACCTCCCCCAGCCTCCCACACCCTGCCTCACCTCCCTCAGCCTCCCACACCCCTGCCTCACCTCCCCAGCCTCCCACACCCCTGCCTCACCTCCCCCAGCCTCCCACACCCCTGCCTACCTCCCCCAGCCTCCACACCCCTGCCTCACCTCCCCAGCCTCCCACACCCCTGCCTCACCTCCCCCAGCCTCCCACACCCCTGCCTCACCTCCCCTAGCCTCCCACACCCCTGCCTCACTTCCCCCAGCCTCCCACACCCCTGCCTCACCTCCCCTAGCCTCCCACACCCCTGCCTCACTTCCCCCAGCCTCCCACACACCTGCCTCACCTCCCCTAGCCTCCCACACCCCTGCCTCACTTCCCCCAGCCTCCCATACCCTGCCTCACCTCCCTCAGCCTCCACACCCCTGCCTCACCTCCCTCAGCCTCCACACCCTGCCTCACCTCCCCCAGCCTCCCACACTCCTGCCTCACCTCCCCAGCCTCCACACCCCTGCCTCACCTCCCCAGCCTCCCACACTCCTGCCTCACCTCCCCAGCCTCCCACACCCCTGCTTCACCTCCCTCAGCCTCCCACACCCCTGCCTCAACTCCCTCAGCCTCCCACCCCTGCTTCACCTCCCCAGCCTCCCACCTCCCTCAGCCTCCCACACCCCTGCCTCACCTCCCCAGCCTCCACACCGCCTCACTCCCAGCCTCCCACACCCTGCCTCACCTCCCCAGCCTCCCACACCCCTGCCTCACCTCCCCCAGCCTCCCACACCCTGCCTACCTCCCAGCCTCCCACACCGCCTCAGCCTCCCACACCCCTGCCTCACCTCCCCCCGCCTCCCACACTCCTGCCTCACCTCCCCCAGCCTCCCACACCCTGCCTCACTCCCCCAGCCTCCCACACTCCTGCCTCACCTCCCCAGCCTCCCACACCCCTGCCCTCACCTCCCCAGCCTCCCACACCCTGCTTCACCTCCCCTAGCCTCCCACACCCCTACCTCAC
>JACEEZ010006392.1:0-5000 GCA_016584305.1 Chionoecetes opilio | reverse complement strand
AAAATAATTTTAAAAATATTCAAAATACAAAAAAAATATTATTTATTTTGACGTGGTTTTGAAAATATGCCTAAAATAATTTTAAAAATATTCAAAATACAAAATTTTTTTTTTTTTTTTTACGTGGTTTTGAAAATATGCTAAAATGAATAAAAGATATTTTAAAATACTAAAAAAATATTATTTTTATTTGACGTGGTTTTGAAAATATGCTAAAATGAATTTAAAAAAATTCAAAATACTAAAAATTGATTATTATGAGTGATGACATTGCGTTTCTGCTTCACCCGTTCACCTGCTGACCTTCGCAAGGCTCTCGGTACCTTACCCTTGGCCCCCCGCCCCCAAAACCCCCTCCCAAAGCCCCCCTGTTCCTCTCTCGCTACACAGCCATGAAAAAGCCCACAAAAAAGAGAGATGTAGATATGCCTTTCCCATTTTTTTTCATATATATCAAAGGAAGAAAACAGAATGAGAAACCTCACAAGGTCCATTCGGGTATCTGAGGAGGAGGAGGAGGAGAAAGAGGAAGAGGAAGAGGAGGAGGAGAAGAAGGAGGAGGAGAAGGAGGAAGAGGAAGAGGAGGAGGAGGAGGAGGAGGAGGAGGAGGAGGAGGAGGAGGAGGATTACATAGGATTACATAGGAATAACAGACACCAGGAGACCTATTGGTCCATGACGAGGGTATCTGCTGAACTACATGCTACTAACTATCAACTACTTGTAAGAAAACAGTTGGAAAAGGATACCATGTCCTTAAAAAGAAGATAGGAACATGGAAGTTTCGTAGTGCAGAAAAATAGGGTATGAAATATACTAACTACAACTCCCCACTACCACTACAACTAATCGATCCGGGGACTAAATATGAATTCGCAGGGCACTATCAATACCCATTACTTTACAGTGCGCGTCAAGCCTGTTTTTAAATGTAGTTATTGTGCTGGTTTCGACAACATTTGCTGGTAACTTGTTCCATCGATCAAACGACTCTCACATTGAAATATTTTTTACGGAGATCAGTGAGCAACGTTGACCATTTAGTTTTAAACCTTTATTTCTTGTTGTCACTTGAGTTGAAAGCTCGAATAGATTCTCTGTTTATGACATAAAAACCCTTTTTAGGATCTTAAAGGTTTCTATCAAGTCCCCACGGATTCTACGATCCTTTAAGGAAAACATATTAAGTTTCCGCAGTCTCTCTTCATAGATGAATTTCGCAGAGATGGAATTTGTTTGGTTGCTCTTCTTTGCACTGATTCCAATTTTGGGCTTGGTCTTTACGAAACAGGGCGACCAGAATTGAACGGCATATTCCAAGTGCGGCCTAACCAAGGACGTGTATAATTGTGTCATTACTTTCGGAGTTTTGTGTTCAAAGTTGCGTTTAATAAAGCCCAACATCATATTTGCATTTTTACTGGCAGCTAGGCAATGCGGACTGGTTTTAAGATCATTACTGATGATGACACCTAAATCCTTTTCCTGCTGTACTTCAGTTAACGATTTATTTTGCATTTGATAGTTATATTTGAGGTTATCGTTGCCTATATGCATTACTTTACATTTATCGGAATTGAATTTTAACAGCCATTTATCACTCCAGTCTGATAGTTTTTCGAGATCACTTTGTATGAGTTCGCAGTTTTCTTAGTATATGCTTTTCCGCCTAATTGCTGTCATCTGCAAATTTTGATATTTTAGATATAAGTCCGCAGTCCAGATCGTTAATATATATCAGAAAAAGAGTGGGACCCAAGACCGAGCCCTGAGGCACCCCACTAGTAACATCTAACCAATCAGATGTTTCGCCATTTATTACTACCCGTTGTTTACGATTTGATAGCCAATCGCCAATCCATGAACATAATTGCTCTCCTAAGCCATGTGCCCTTAGCTTGGTCAAAAGTCGCTTATGGGGAGCTGTATCGAAGGCTTTCTGAAAATCAAGGTATATTACATCCGAGGGAATTTTAGCGTCCCAGTTTGAATAAATGACATTAAAAAAATCCAGTAGGTTTGTTAAGCAGGATCTCTTATTTCGAAATCCATGCTGCGAGTTTAATATAGAGTTATTTTCATCGAGAAAAGACACTTATTTTATCCCGCAATATTTTCTAAATAGTTTAACAATCACAGACGTTAGACTAATTGGGCGATAGTTACTTGCGAGGCTCTTACTCCCTTTCTTGAATATCGGTGTAACATTAGCTAATTTCCACATACTAGGAACATTTTTGTCCATTAGCGATTTATTGAGGATAATTATAATCTTTAGTGGAAGCGAAAGTTGACTGTGACATTCGCGAAGTAATCGCGGCGAAATTTCGTCCACCCCCACGGATTTTGCTGGGTCAAGTTTCTGCAAATACTTTGATACTTCGTCTACTGTTATCTCTTCTATTTCCAGTCTATCACTTTCGAGTCCCGCATACATGTTTACTGGTTCTGGTAATGGAGCTTCGTCTTCTTTAATAAATACCGCATTAAAGTAAGCATTGAGTACGACTGCCATGCTCTTATTTTCATTTACCAAGATATTATTATTATCTTTCAGTAGCCCAATACTTGTTTTGACGTTTTTCTTACTTCGAACGTATTGAAAAAACCTTTTCGGGTTTGATTTGGATTCCTTTGCAATTTTTTCTTCATACTCACGCTTTTTAGTCTTAATTAATCCCTTGCAACGTCGTTTTACGTCATTGTATTCTCTAGAATCGCAGTCCGCATTTGATCGCTTGTAAACTTTATACGCTCGGCGCTTACTGCCGATGATCACCAGTCCCGGATGAATGCACCCGGGCGGAGCTGCGGCAGCACGCACTGAGGGGGATGGCAGAGGCCAACGTCCCGGGCAACGCCTTTCCCTACACGGACGGCTCAGTCGACCCTGAGAGAGGCAGAACGGACGCGGCGGTGGTTACACACGGCGCCTTCGGGGCCGTGTACCGGGGCAAGCTGGCGCTGGGCCGCGACCAGATCGTGCGAGTGGTCATCAAGGTTCTCGAGGATGACGCCAAGAAGCTGAGCTGGAGCTCGTAGGAGGCAGAGATCCTGCACCTGCTGAAGGGTGTGCGTGCCGTGCCGCAGCTGTATACGGCGTGACGGGGCGGCCTCTCCTCCCGCCTGGTCCCTGGGCCTGTTTCGAGGGGGCGTTGCTCAAGACGCGTACCTGCATGAGGAGGATCAGTTGTGCCTAAGCGCCCTGGTGAAGCTGTGTGACGTGGTGCGGCGCCTTCACGCGTGCAGCATCACGCACGGCGACATCCACGCGGGCAACGTGATGCTGGACGCAGATGAGGAGGGCGAGATGGAGGTCACGCTGTTCGACTTTGGTCTGGCCGAGCGCCAACGGAAGTGGCGTAAATGGACGACGGGTTTGCCCTGGGAAATTTGTCCGCGCTTCTCCCGAGACGGGGGAGCTGCCCGGGCGGAGGTGGGCCCGCAGGGGCGGCAAACCCCTAAAACATGTGGAGGACCTGCTCGCACGCCCTCAGGCTGCCCCAGGCCCCCAAAACGCGTGTGAGGCGTTACTTTTGTTTCCCATTCTTGATCCTGTTGTTGTCTTCATTTTTAACTACGTTATTTTTATCATATCAAATCTAAACTCAACACTAAGTATAGCTACCCATAACGCTACTATGAGCTCTGAATGCTTATTTTTTCCCACAGCTATATATATTTGTAGGCTACATCTTTTCCCCTTTTTTTTTTCCTCTTTTTAGTGTCTTGCTTTTTCCCCTTTGTGGTTTTCCCCTTTCCTATACCTCAAATTTTTCCCTTTTTCAAATCCATTTATTACCTTCCTTTTTATCTTGGTATTCTCCTTTTCACCCTTTGTTTTTCTTCTCTTCATTATCTTTTTCCTTCCAAAATTATCCTTCAATTTTTTTTTCCATTTTTCTCCCTCCATGCATTTTTCCCCCCCGCCTTTATCCCATTTTCTCTCCATGTCCTTCATCATATCTTGTTAATAGGCAAACCTTGGAAGCATTTAGCCACACCATTTTATATTTTATTTTATATATTTTTTTATTTTAAAATCCTATTAGGGGAGGGGGAAATTGGCCCCTGCTCTGGTAGTTTTGAAATGACAGTAACCCCAAAGCAAACAAACAGAAGGAATCCTCCCTCAATCAAGCTTACAGTATAGTGTTGTGTGAATCATCATCTGCTACTTCTTTTTTTTTTGTTTTTATTTGCGTCTTTTTACTTGCCTAATTTTCTTCTGCGATTCTTCTTCACATAAATTATACTTCTTTCCTTTCTTCTGTACCTCATTATTGCATATTCTATACCCTATGTTATTTACAAACTCAAACTCAATACTCACACCATACATGAGCTATACTCTATAGTCATCTCTACACAAGACACACAGTTACCTTTGTCTCCTACACCTTTACTCCTCCCAAACCCTAACACCCCAGCCCTGCATGACGCCCACCATCCCCTTAACATCCACAACATCCACTAACGACCCCTTACCACCTAACTACCACAACATCGACTAACCACCCCATCCACTAACATCCCCTAACACCCACCATCCCCCACACCTTCATTCATAACTCCCTGGTAATCAAAAAGGTGTGTAAGGTGTGTAGTACAGCCTCGTTCATCTCGCTGGCTCCTCAATTTCGCCTGGTTAACACCGAGGCCGTAATGTTGGTGAGATAATGGGATATTCAATTAACTCTGCCGTGCCACTCTGATGCCACTGTTGCTGCTAAATAACGCCCATGCAGCAGGTGGTGACGCTGTCTGTCTGTACCACTCAAGCCGACTCGTAATGCTGTCTGTCTGTAACACTCTAGCCCACTCATAACGCTGTCTGTGAGTAAAGGTTTGCCCCTGGGATTAAAAATTTTTTGGCATTTGTTAAATTTTTTGTGGCCACAAAAATTTCCCCCTTTTAAATTTTTGCGGGATAAAAGGGGGGCTTTGTCAAAGAAAAAAAAGGTAAAAAAAAAAAAAATTTCTTTTTCCCCTTCCCAAAA
>JACEEZ010006391.1:0-11065 GCA_016584305.1 Chionoecetes opilio | reverse complement strand
TACTTAAAAAATATTTAGATTAAAAATTTTTTCTTTTTTTGTGTTGGGGGATGTTTTGTGAATGTTTTACTAAAGTCAGAACCGGCCGCCCGGCCATTTTATCTATTTCTTTTTCTGTACTTGGTTTTCTTGCCCCCCCCCCCCTTTTTTGAAACTTCCCCCACCTTTTCTCTAAAATAAACTTAAAACTTAAAACTTCAATATTTTTTTGGGGTCAAGCTCATTTTTGTGTTCCAAGACGAGAAAATCACTTATTTAAAATGTTGTGTTGGGCGCTGCACGGTGCTGCCTTAAATGTTAAGAAAAAAATGTAATGTTGCAAAGTCGGAAAAATTTCTAGTTTTTGCCCATGCTCTCCCCCCTTCCCCCAAAACAAGTTTGGGGGCCCTTTGGGGAATCGGGGTTTTCGGGTGGGAACAAAAAAGCCGGAAACACGAAATTTTTGAATTTTTTTTGGAGAGCCCCAAAATTCCTAGCTCTAGGAAATTTCCCGAATCTGGGGGAAATTCCAAAAAAATTTAACCTAACGCCCTAGCGGGGGCTCCGTAACCAAACCCCAACCTCCTAGCAAAGGGGACTCTCCCCCTCCCGACCCCCCAAAGATAATCTAACCAAACCTAACCTTTCTTACCTAACCCAAATTTAACCTGGTCTCGAGGCGGGGGGGGAAGGGTCCGCCCTCCTCGCCCCCTGGGAAACAAAAAATTTACCTTTACCTCTTAGCGGAGGGGGGAGGGTTCAACCTCCGGTGTTTGTGGGGATCATCCGGGTTTCCACGTTCTGGACTTGAAAAAATACGAAAATATTTAAATCATTACGCAATTTTCATTAAGGGGGCTTGTTTTTCCGCAAAAAGTTTGTTTCACAGACCCCCCTTGTTTTGACAGCACTACTTGCATGCAAAATTTAGCTCAATCCGACAATATTTAGAGTATTTTATTCTTTTTTTTGGCTTAAACTTGGTTCCACGGGTCTTATGGTAAAAAGCAGCTCGCTTCGCTGGGCTGCCAATAAATTCTTTGGGATGGGGGTGAAGGTGGATGTAGTAATGTTAAAAACAGGAATACCACGTGTGGTCTCACCGGCCTCTTGTGCTTCCTATTTTCTTATTACTTATGAATGTGGGTCACCTCACCTCACCTTCACCACGTGCCCACTCTCGACCACGGAAAAGACGAACACCTGAAGGGCCAAACGGCGTTCCCTACAACCGGAATCGAACAAGCCCCCGGGGATTCCCATGTAGGCAGCAACGGGGGTTACTGCGGGGACAGAGGCAAAAGCGGTCCCTTAGCACAAATGACCTTCACAATGCCACTCACACTCCGAACCTTGGCCCCCCCCCTTTCCCTCATCTTTTACTGTCTTTTTAAAAAGGACTTTTTTTACTGACAGTTTTAGGTTTTTTTCTTTTTTTTTTTTAACTTTTTTTCCCCTTTTTTCCAGCCCTTTTAAGAAAAAAAAAAAAAAGCTACTTATCGTAACCATTATTTATCCTGAAGGTTTGTCGTTTGTTAGCGCATCGAATAAAAAAGAGTAGATAAACAATGGTAAAAAAACGGCTCAAAACTGAGCTTAAAAGCATTATAGCCCCGGCAGCTTATAAAATGAGGGGGACACCCGGATAAAGCCCAAAAATTTTTTCAGGCACTTAAGGCTCCTAGCTATGATTTTGAGAGGGGACAAATGATCCCATCACTCGGGATGGCTATAGGAACGCTTCTTTATATTTTGACATTTCCGCGTGGAAATTAGGGAAAAGGGGGTTTTTTAAAAAAAGAATAGTCATAAGGATTTTTTTTATTATGCAAGTTATCTTATTTTTTTATTTAATAACTCCAAAAAAAAATTTTCCCCAATAGGGCTGTCAAAAAAAAAAAAATTCAATTTTATTC
Organism: Chionoecetes opilio; assembly: GCA_016584305.1. Taxonomy (NCBI): domain Eukaryota; kingdom Metazoa; phylum Arthropoda; class Malacostraca; order Decapoda; family Majidae; genus Chionoecetes; species Chionoecetes opilio. The sequence goes on along the minus strand of JACEEZ010006391.1, from coordinate 9,170 downwards.
GATTTTAAAACCCCCCTGCACATCGCGAAAATCCATGTATTTTTTTGCAAACCCCAAATTAAAAAATCCCTCCCTTGCAATTCAAAATGACAGGTTAATCTACTGAGGTGCTTTTAGAAAAATATTTCTTTAATCCATTAACACAATCATGTTCTTCCTGTACGCTGCAGGAATGCCTGTCTTTGTTAAGCCCAGTTCACAATGCGGTATTTTTCTAAATTGTAATTATGTGCCCTACTTCTCAAATTTGCAGCTGCACAGTCGGTGCATTTCCACTGGTTTCCCCTTGCATAAACCTCCCCCAAAAAACCTGCGCACTTTTGCGGGAAACCCTTCACAAGTTCATTTTACGCCTTTGCTGCCGCAGGCCTGGACTCCAGACAGAACCCAGGACTTTTGTTTCTGCATCCAGTGCCCAAACCGCCCCTTTCGCATTTGGGTGCCCCTTTTTTGTTGGGGCCCGGGTGCAGGTTGTCCAATGCCCCCGGGTACCTGAAAACGCTTGGTGCTGCAGCGGGCCTGTTGAGTTGGGGGAATGTTCTCCATCGTTCTTTTTTTTTCTGGCAGAACAGTTCCTTTCTTGTTTCATTCACCGACACCAGAGGCTGGTCTTGTCATAATAACGACGTGAACTTCCCAGCATCTGGAACTCCGGGCCCTCCCGTGATTTTGCATGTGGTGTTCTACGAAAAATTTGAAGGCTCTGTGATTCGGTATAGGCACCCCATGCTTCCCAAACGACTTTTTTCCCCTTTCCAAAAAAAAGAAAAAATCGATCACCCCCCTGTGAAGCTGTGGAACACTGTAGCGCTGTGGACTTCTCTTTGCCCAGATACTTTCGATGGCATTGAGGGGTAGGAAAAAAAGTTCTTTCCACTGCCGAAGGCGACCCAATGTCCCGCCGATGGTACTTGCTGGCCCTAAAAGTATACTTCCCCATGAGGATGACAAGAAAGTCAGTATCCCGGGGGCGTAACCCAAAAATGTTGGGGCATCCCCCTTCTAGGGCCTCTTTTTAATGGACCACAATTTTTGTGTCTGCCTCTTCGTGGTCCATGGCGGCATCGATGGTCAGTGCCACTGCAGACCCACAGAGGCTCCAGATGTTCAAAGACCTCTTTTCCGTCCTGGGAAGGTAGTGGGTACACTTCTCTGATAGGAACTGAAGAGTTCTACCTTTTTGTGGGGTCACGCAGGAAATCGGGCCAATTGCCTGGGGCCTTGGTCTGGCCTGCCACCTTCCTTCGTACCCTTTCCCCCGTTTTTTTCTCTGGTTATTCTTTGTCTTTTTTGTCCAGGTACCCGTCCCCCTCCACTCTCTCTCATAGAGGTTTTCCAGTTTGCCTCATGTGTTTTTGGGGAAAAAACCCCCTTGCAAATCGCAAATGTTGATGCAGTCCTGGGAGGGGTTACCCCAGCAGCACATCGAGCCTCTAAAAATCAAAAGAGCCAGAGGGTTCTTCTTGGTCTTCTTGGGGCCGAATTTGGGGAGATCGGACTTTCTTTTTCCCTTTTCGCAAACTTCCCTCTTTCAGCCCAAAAAAAGGAGTATTTGGGATTTTCATGCTTGAAAAAAAGGTGTCCAGGTCCCCATCACGGTGCTGGTGACTAGTAAAAAAGACGAAAAGGTTTTTTATTTTCCCTTGTAAAAGAAAGTTGTCCTGGTAAAATTTTTAAAAGTTGTCTTGAAATATAGAAGGGATAAAAAAATACAAAATATTTGGATGTATTGCATATACGGGAATATTTCTTTTCCATTAAAGGGGAAACTTTTATTTCACAAAATTTTTTTAAGTAAAAATTTGCCGTTTTTCACAAAAAATGGTTCATGGGCTTCTATAATTGGGTCGTTTGTCTCCCCTCCAAATCTAGCTAGGACCCTGTGAATGCCCGAACAAAATTTTTGGTGCTTTTTTTCCGGCATTCCCCATCCTCTTGAAATCGGTCCTTAGCGGCCGGGCTATTACAAGGCCGAGATATAAACCCTCCTCAAATTGTAGTGATCTGACAAATTTTCAGCATTTGTAAAACCCCCAACACCCCCGGAAATGAAAAATAAACAAAAGGGGGCTGGGGGGCGAACTCCCCCCTGAGGGTTAGGTCACTAATCAATGCCCCGGCTGGTTTTTTAAAAGCAGGGGGGTCTGGGGGTGGTGGGGCCTCCCCTAGTAAAGTCAAGAGAGTTTTTGGTCCCAAAAGGGGTATTGTACTAACTGAAAATTTTACCAAAAAAAACGCCTGAGCTTTACGCCCCCTGCACCGAACAACATTTTTTTCCTGGAAAAGCGAGCTGGCACCCGACCAACCTGGATTCTCGTCGGGGGGAGAAAAGTTACCTAATCAGGGAAAAGGGAAAAAGGGCCACATTCAGAGACGCTAACGTCCATGGGTAAAACTTTCGACTGTCATCACTGTTTTTGGTATTCTGAGTGGAGATTGTGAGTACTTAAAGCGTTAGTTGTCAAAACAAGGGGGACTGCCTATAGGTGGTGTGGAGGAACGAACATACAAAACAAAAAACTCATAATTATATATATGATGTTTTCTGACTCAAAAACTGAAAAGGGGAATTCAAAGAAAATTTGGCCATAAAAACAACCCCGCCCCTTGTGGGGATATTGTTTTGTGGGGATGACCAAAATGGTGGCTGGGCATCTCACTCGCGCGGGGAGCGACTAGCGTGCCAGACACCACCACACGCACGGCTCGCGTCAGCTGAAGGGATAGTGGCGCCCTTTTCCTTAATTAAAACCCAAGCCCTTGTCCATCCCAGTGATGGGTACCGGGTGTTGCCGGGGGGTTGTGACCCGCCTCCCGGGGTGGTGGTTCCCCCCCAACTGGCGGAGGCAGCTCAATAGATTATCAACGAAAAAGATCACAAGAAGAAGAAAAAAGAAGAGCGCCCTATTACTCTAAAAAATAAGTAATGCTAGAATACAAGGAAGACAGCCACCGGGCGTGTTACCTGCGTGTATGGGAGGTAGAAACAAGTGTTGAGCAAACGGGGGTTACACGGGGGATGAAAGAATATGGAAAAAGCTAGAAAATTAAAAAGTAAATACTTTAAAAAGCGGCCGCGACTGCTGCCTTGTGATTGCTGACACGTTTGAGCACAATCTGAGGGCTGGCACGTTTTTTTTACACAATTGTGATTCGCTGGTGAGGCTGTGACGTCGTTGTGTCCTCGCCAATCAGCTATATCCCCATACGCCCAGTGCCGCCACTGCCTTTCCGTACGGAATCCCACTGCTCCGGGGTTTGTAGAAATAGAGGGGTTATTTAAAGCTCCCACCGGGGCCCTTTTAACTCTCTGAATGTCTCCCTTTGGGTAATCCACCTTGACGTGAGGCGACGGCGGGCGGGGCGGCGCGGCGGGGAGGGGATGGGGGAAAACGCCACCCCCCTACACCCCACACAAAACACGAGGCCCCTTCCTGTGTGCCAAGGATCAAGCCGGGGCACTAACGGATCACCTGAAGACCCGTCACCCCAAATGCCCCTGAAAACCGGGGGCCCCAGGAATCCCACCTAAAGATCCGTCCCCCACCCACAGTAAATGAAATATATAAAATTAGGAAAACAAATTTTCCTTTTGCAATGCATCTTTTTGTGAAAGTTTAAAAAAAATTTTAAAGAGTAATTCATGTTCCAAATAAAAAAATACTTTAAAACTCTACTCAGTATTCCAAATACGTACTTTTTTTAGTGGATTTACACTTCAGGGAGTCTTTTTTTTGGGGCTTTTTCCACAGAAAATCCATACTTCGATCTGGGTTTTTGTCCAATTCATCCATATCAAAATATAAAAGTTAACTTCACGCTCTAAAATCTTTTTTTATTGAAGCCACCGTAACAAGTGGATCCCCACACAACAGTGGTAGGACCTATGTTTGGAAGGAAATTTGCGTGCCATGCTCCCTGACTCCTATGATTTTTTTTTTTTTTAGCCCACTTACTTTTATATATCCTCCTCCCTGACTGGGCTAGGGACTGACCCCTCCCTTTTACCCTTTTGACCAAACCCTCACTTGGAAGGTGAATCAGGTCAGGTCTTGACCCCCCCTAAAGAACTGTCACCCCGGGGTTTGCCACCTGAAAAACCCGTCCCCCAGGATACCCCCACCTGAAGATCCGTCCCCTCCCAAAACTCGGGGTTGACGGATTTTTTCAGCACTAATCTGACCGCATAACACTCCTGATCCTTCCTCCAATAGGCGCCATCCTGCACTCCTGTAGCGGGCCACATATCATTTTCCCCAAATAGTTTTCCTGGTGGGCGGCCCCTCTACGCATCCCTGTAGTTCCGAAACGACCACAGAATTCTTGAAATACCCTCATTGTGTTCCCACACAAACTTATCATAAAACCGTTCTAGGACCTAACCAAACCCCAAAACCGTAACCGAAGGCAACCAAAACCTGTTTGGGGAAAAAAATGTCGATGTGGGCCGCTGCCCCCTCCTCCCCCTCTTTCTCCCCCTCGTGACGCGTGTTGAGATTGAAAAAAAAAAAATTGATTGACCAATTAAAAAAAAAATATGGAAAAAAGAAAGAAAATGTCACAATCTCAGAGGGCGTCTCCCCAGCCACACTCACTAAGCATGGCAGGGAGGCGAGGTCCAGGGGGGGGGGGAAGCCTGTTTATCAGATCCAATACAATTTAAAAAACGTGGCGCCTAAACGAGGGTCTCTATCCCCTCCTGCCCCCCCCCTCACTCTACCCCTTCCCTCCTTTTTTCCTTAACTAACTTTTTCCCCCTTCTTCCCCCTCTTGTGCCATCTCCCTCCCCCCTTTTCCCATTCTCCAAAGCCGACCCCCCAACTCCTTTCCTTTTTCCCGCTCCCCCTTCTTCCATCACCAACCTCCTCTCTTTTCCCCTCCCCTTCCCTTAGCTAACCACCCCTTCCTTTTTCATCCCCTTCTACTCCCTCATCCCCAGGCTCCCCTTTCCCCCTCCCTTTTTCCCTCACCCCTCAAGTCTCTTCCGTCTTCCCCCCTCCCTCTTCTTTCAGCCCTTTTTTCCCCCTCCTCTCCCTCCTCGCCCAACTACCCTTCCCATTTCCCAACTGGCTCTTCTCACGTGTCCCCCCCATACACCCCTTTTTCCCCATCACCATCTCTCACCCCCTCTCCAAACATACCTTCAACATTTCTCTCTGCCTCTTCCCCTTCCATAACCCTTCCCTTCTTTCGGTGCTGTTTTTCCCTTCCTGGTTTTTCCGCCGCGCGGGGCTGAAAAGGAAGGAAGAGAGAGAGAGAGAGAGAAGAGGAGGAGAGAGAGGAAGGAGAGAGAGAAGAGAAAGAGAGAGAGAGAGAAGGGGAGAGAGAAAAGAGAGAGAGAGAGCGAGAGAGCGAGAGCGAGAAAAAACGGGAGCAGGCGAAAAAGGAGAGGGGGCGAGAGAGCGAGGAGCAAACAGGGCAAAAGAGGAGAGAGCGCAGCGAGCAAGGAGAGGAGAGAGAGAGGAGAGAGAGAGGGGGAAAAAGAGAGAGAAGAGGAGAGGAGAGAGAGAGAGAGAGAGAGAGAGACAATCAAATCAGAATTTTATTCCATTATTACAAGGGTTTATTTCTTTCATGAAATTTTACATTTAGCGTCATAAAAATACAAAAAAAAATTGGGGTAAAATGTACTAAATGTGCAATAAAAAAAAAGGGATAAAATCTTAAAAGGCAAAAAATACAAAGCAAAAAATATTAAATATAGGGGCATATATGGTCAAGTAAAACTAAGAAAAATTGCAGACGAACAAAATAATGACATAAATAAAACAAAACGTTAAAAACCTGGGACAAATTTTTGTTGATTTTAGGTCTGCACTTGTTTTAAAATTTTTGGGTGTGAATCCAAACTGATCTCATTTTTTTCCTATCACGTAAAGTTTTTGAACTGTAGGTTTTCTTTTTTCTTAAAAATATGAAAATACTGTACTAACGAAAACGTGCTTATTTTATAAAAAAGTTGCAAATGTTAACATACAAGAAAAATGAAAAAATAGGGCATAATAGAATGTTTATTTAACATTTCATGTTTTTAAAAAGGGATGGCAATAATTGTGTGCAGGGTTTAAAGGGAAAAATTTACGTTTGTAGCTTTGTCTGGAGTGTCAACTTGAGGACTATGCGGGTTTTATGCCCAACAAAAATCGCCACATTGCACATCCCATCTACCCTGGTAACGTTCTTTCCTAACCTTCAAAAACTTGGTGAAAAACGTTCACACTTTCTCGTCGCTACACACCAAGATTTTCCGGAAAGTTGGCAAGATGGGTATGCAAAAAAAAGTCTTAATCTCTGTTGCAAAACCAAGCGCTTTTTTAGCTCTCCATTTTCTGAACAATTTCTTGTAATTATTTCACGTGTATTTCCAAATTTTGACGCTCTTTGAAAGATAGCCAAACATTCTTTTCAAGGGCTGAATAGTACCGTTTAAAGTTCTCTTTATGACGTCGAATTTGTGGCCATCAAAACCACCGGGCCTTGATTTTTTAAAAGACAGTCCAGGGAAAAGCCAAGATGTGTATTCAAAAAGTCGCCATCTTGACAATGCTTTTTCAAATTGTTTCTGGACCTAGTTTTTTTGGAGAGGTGGAATTATTTTCTTCCTGTCAACAAAATGGCCTGTACAATGTTAGGATCTCCCGTTTTTGATCAGTCTCGGGGGCCCCTTCGTCTGAACCCAATGCTTCTCTCGAGCTCTGCTATCCCACTACAGGAAACGGGATACTTTGTGTATCCACGTTGTTGACCAGAAGGAAGGCACCCTTTTTAAGGGCAACACGATATTTCCCAAATTGTGTTTGCATATTGCAATAACTCAATGCTCTCTTTACACTCCATATTTTTTCACGAAGACAACCGATGCCCAATAAGGGGCTGCGCCAAACAAAAATTTCCATTGGTAAAGGGGGCCCCTTCAAATCCGCTTGGCTTCAAAACAATCGCCATTCATTTTGGGTTGTAGATTGAAGCCCCAATTTTCCCTTTAGTAACCAGGAATTTATCAAAACACAAAAACCGCTGGCATTCGAAAGTACTGCGAAATGTACTTTCTCTGGGTTTGAAAAATATGATACCTTCACTCCTTGTTCAAATTTTTTTTTCTCATTCAGTCTTATGCTTTTTTTCTGAGCTTTTTTTGGTAGGCCCAAATCACGTGCTAAATCATTCACTCGTGCGATCAATCCCCTACGAACTGAATCCTCGTGAATGTCAAAAATCTGCTCATTGCTTCCTGCGTTCTTCAACACACTCAATTTTTCTAGAGGAAAGGTATTTTTCGAAAACTGGGCACTGGAAAAATTTTGCGGGAATGAGGCATTGGTCTTATCTGACGGGAGTTAGGATATTCTATTTTACTTTTATTTTTCTTGTTAAATCCTAATGTTTTCACTAAACAAAAATAACGTCTTGGAATATCTTTTTGCTCTCGCCAAACCATGGGGTACCCAAAAAGCCAACTTTTCACGTGTTCCTTTGGGCCCATCCGTAATCTCTCGAAAAAAACACTGCTTGCACTTTTTTTGAGGGCCCCTAGCTTGCTTGACACCGAGTTTTTACTTTAAAATATGCGAAATATGCTTGTTTTTACAAAAACGCTGATGCTTGCCCTCTACTTGGAATGGTGAAACACACTATATAGCAAAGGAGTCAGGGTTTTAGGCATTTACGACGGGAAATACAGGGGCAGAAAGTCTGAAACAAAAAAAATATAACCTATGTAAATAAAAAAACTAAGTGGGAATAGTTTACAAGCTTTGAAAAAAAAAAAAAACAGCATAAAAGAAAAAGAAATTTCAAAGTTTTTGTTTTACAAAGGGTTTAAAAGAAAGCCTAACCAATCCTCCTAATTTCCTACATCCTAGCTTTTTGTTTGCGATATTGATAGTACGACCTTTGGGGAGCTCACACACCCCTCACCGCACTGTCTCAAATTTTAACTGCACAAAAAAAGTTTGCCCCATAGCTCTCGATGATCAATCGAATCACTGGGAATTTTCTACAGCTCACAAGTGGAATTTTGCTTATCAGGTAAGCTTGGGAAAAAACTTGAAAATGCTAAAAAAAACTGACTACAATTTTGGAATCAGCATGCCAAAATTTTTGTATAAAAAACTCAAAAAACAACTCAACAATTTCTTTTTTTTTTCAAAAGTTCCCCATGTAATTTATTCCTGAAAATTTTTTTACCTATGGGGGCTTTTTTAGACGTGTTTTTGAATGTTGTTTGGGAGGTGGGGTGTTTTTACGTCTTGGGAAGGGGTGTTCCCAAAGATGGGCGCAGCCACTTGGAAGGGGGCCTGGTGCCCCAAGCAGGTGTTACACCGGGGGGAATGGAGCTGTTCTGTCTGCCTATGTTGACACTGTGGGGTGCTGGTGCTTAGGTGGGTAGTGGAACAACCAAATAAAGATTTATTTATTAAGTTTTATATTATTTTTTGCAACCTCAATTTGTGTTTTTGATTTTTTTTGAGGGGCCCTCCCAGCTCTTTCAAGAAAGGTCATGGTCCATCTTGGGAGCTCCTCCAAGGCAACTTTAGCGCAAATTTTGAAATTTTTTTACTCGTTGAATTTTAGTGGAATTGGTTTTTCCCCCCGATGGCAAAGCCCTATTTTTTTATGTCATGACTAATGACTTTTATACGAAAATCTTGGCTTTTTTTTAAACAAACCCTTAAACTTTAACATACTTATTGTTCCAATTTCTTTCTTTCTTATTTCACTGATTTGCGTATCAAAAGTAGGGTTTTTATCAAAATGTACACCCAGTTCTTTAGAATGTGCTGGGGGATCACATTGCCGCCACCAGCTGTGAGTGCGTGGAATCTTTGACAGGGGCCCCCTTTTCCCTATAACAAAAATTGCGTTTTTTTAGCATTAGCATTGAAAATTATTGTTAAAGTATATTTCACTAATTTTACATTTTTTTTCACTTCTGTTATCAGATTTTTTTTTAGGGCGTCATTTACCCCTGTGGACAAACTGGTGTCATCGGGGCAACTGAATGATTTCCCCGATTTTTGGGGGAAAAAAACGACAGACATTTACATATATAAACAAGTTGGGGCCAATACTGACCCTTAGGCCACACCATAGGAATTTTGTTTTATCCGACATATATTTCTTTGCGCACCGATTGTGTCCTGTCCTAGGGACTGTGGGGTAACACTTAG